>CAXIVR010000003.1:112811246-113201246 GCA_964035755.1 Teleogryllus oceanicus | reverse complement strand
CAAGTATCAGCTAAGACTTTTAGGTTTTACTTTTGTTTTATCTTGTGTTCACCGATATTCAGGGATAGAGTCTTCTCAGTGGATCGCTTCCTGGAGAAAATAATAGATGTGGATTTCGTCTTGGAGAATTTTAGACCAACTTCATTGGAGAATTCCCGAGGATGGTGTCTAAGATGTTTTGCCTATAACTGCTATGGAGGACAGATGTTTCCAGTGATGCATATTTACAGTCATCCCATACATGCACTAGCGCAGGAGGTTTGATTTTGGTCTGCAGTTCATTTATAACAGAAACAAGGTCACACTAAGCACTGACCCCTGCGGTACTCCATTTGTCAGATATATCTCTCTGATAAGTCCTTTTACTCTGACATTAATATAACGTTCTTTAATAAGTTATGCACGAACTTAGCTATTTTGCCTTTAATTCCATGTTTCGTTTTTTATGTCCATAACACGCCGTCCCAAACCATCTCATATGCCTTTTCAATGTCGAGGCTTAGTACCACTGTGAACATTTATTGGCAATCCATTGTAGATACCGTTCTAAAGTTATTCCAATGCTGTCTAAACAGATCGGTTCTTAAAAACCACTTTGGTGAGACGATATTAGCTGATGTTTTCTAAGTACCTTTTAAGTCTGTAGTTCACTACCTTCTCAAGATAATTTACAAGCAACACGTTAGACAATAGGCCTGTAGCTGTCTACTAAAATTTGCCCTTACCAGGCTTGTGAATTGGAACAATAACCTTCTGACCTTTTTTGTGGGAAGACATTGTTTAAATATAGATAATTGTAAATGTCTAAAAGAACCCCTGAAGCTTCTTCAGGGACATCGGATAAATATGTTAGGTATTCCGTCGGGCCCGGCGCTGGTGTCTTTTATTGACGTATATTGACCTTAAGTTCTCAGGCGAATGGGTACATTCATTTTTTTTGGAATAATCTATTTCATCTTCTTCTCTCCAGATTTAGGGAGATTCTCAGTTTCTTCTTTATTTTGTGAAGCTATCCGCAAGGTTCGCATCACTAGAGTTGGAGGCGAAAAACTTTCCAAAGCTACTTGCAATATCCCTTTGGGCCCTGAATGGTTGTCCGTCTGGCGTATACAAGACTTCGGGTAATTTTTTCGGGAATTTTCCATCGATAGCATTTATTTTCTTCAAGCCTCTGTGTAGTTCAGTTTTGTTTAAGGATGATATATATTCCTTCCAGCAGCTCCTCTTAGATTTTTTTATGATTCTTCTTGCCCTGGCTCTGCTGATTTAAACGTGAATTGATTTTCATTTGTTTTATGTTTCTTAAAAACATTAAACCAGTGCTTATAATTCATAACCGCTTCTTCCCATTCCTTTGTCCCCCAAGGTAGTTTCTTCTTACTTTTAGTATTTTTGTTTTGGGGATAGTCACATCCGCTGTCCCACAGTATAAGGTCTGTGAAGTTGTTCACAATATCGTTTATTTGCACTGAGTCGTCGATGTTCAATTTCTTAAGGTTCTGAACTTTGCTCGCAATGATGTCTTGGTATGACTTCCAGTTGGCCTTTTTAAATATCCATCTGGGCCTCAGGAATAATCGAATTCTCATATGACAATGCTATAGGATAATGATCACTGTTGTGAAGATCCTCCATTACGTTCCATTTTAGATATCTCGCCAAAGTTGGAGTGCAGATGCTTAGGTCGATGCAAGATGAGTTCCCCTACCCATTGAAATATGTAGATTTTCTGCAATCGTTCAAGACTATAAGATCTTCATTTTCGCCCAAAATTTACCAACAATTTTCCCTCTTCGATCTGTTCTTCTTGATTCCCAAATCCCAAATTGTGACTATTAAAATCACCGACTATCAGAACCGGGCCAGATATGTGTGCATATAAAATTGTCTAGGTGGTGAGATTCTAGCTGAAACGCATTAGGAAAGTATACGTTACGCAGATTAAAACCTACCTCCAATATGCAGCCGTATTACACATACTTCTAGGTCACTTTTAATAGCGCATTCACTACATTGATCGACGTACGAACATAGATCATAACTCCGTCACTGGGATTTCCACATATCACTCTGTTTTATAAAAACATTGATAACCTTTTTATAAAATGGTACTTATTTTTTAAATTGGTTTCTTGGATGCACAGTATATCTAATTTTCATCTTTGAGGATCTTCTGAAGAAATTCATATCTAGTAAGAAAACCGTGCACATTCCATTGTAGAATTCTTATCTTCATATTTGAAGATCTTCGCTTGTTAATTCGTCGTTGTCAGACGATTCTTTTGAGGAATCTGAGAGGACTGGGTCCTTCAGCTTCTTCACAATTCTCGTAAATCTTGATTTTATTCCTCTATCAGACAGTAATGGATATATTTCTTTAAAACATTTCAAATTGTGCCTGTCTCTTTGGTGTAACAAAAAGATATTTGAAGGAGTTACTTACCCAAAAAGTATTTTCCAGAAAGTCTTTTAGTTGTTCATACGTTAGTACATTGTTGGATCCTTCTATTCTTTCTTTCGCTGGGGCTAGTTGCTCCACTATGCTTTTCTTATTGCAGACGCTACTAATGGTGTTCTCCTTGGATACCTTCCTTTTCTTTTTCTTAGTTTGTTTTGCCGCACCGTTAATTTTTTTTTGGAACGGTTGAATTTTCTTCCCGAACTTCGCTTGAATTATTGCTGGGAATACTTGTGATCTGAGATAAAGCCCTCTTAACAGGCTTGCCTTGGTCAAGTGGGGAATTCTTGGTAACTAGGAACCTATCTCTTTGTTCGTTATCAACGGGTACATTGTTATCAATTATGTCTTCCGGTTGGTTGAGGTTAATGTCTCCTACATTTTTACAGTTTTTGGGAATATGACCTTCTTCCTTGCAGTGAAAGCCCAATGATCCATTTACTTGTAAATCCAGTTTCTTTCTCCTTTGTATGTGATAAGTATGGCTTCAGGTATCAAATTTACTGAGTCTTCCGGAACGAACACCTGTCTCCGAAAACGTAAGATATGAGTGAACTGTTCCTTACCAAAACCAGCTCTGAGAAACGACACTTGAGAGCTGCGTATCCCCCAATTTATCTAGTTCATCTTCAATTACTGCATTAGGAATCATAGGGTAAACATTTGAAATAACGATACGTTTCTGTCTACTCCAGAGACCGAATATTTTGGGAAAGGGGCCCTCAATATTAATAGTCTTTGCTTCTCTGTTAATTCGTCCACTAACTGCTTACTGCTCAAAATACACCAAACCCTGTTATTTGAAATTTTTGAAGCATCGTGATGTGACTAGGCGGAACAATCAATGCTAAGGCTTCTACGTACCTTACGAGGGGTGTGCTTTGGGCTTTGCCTTCAATTATAATATCTTGTTCCTTCTCCGGGGCATGGCATTGAGAACGACTCTGTTGTAACCGGACGCCGGGGTGGTTTCCTTCAAAGGGTGGCTCCTGTAGTCAGAGGCCTGCCCCCGGGTAGCAGCTTCGGCATCCGCCATTTATTTTCTGTTCCCCATTCCATGGAAGCAGGTCGATCGAAATCAGAACAATTATATGCACTGAAGTAGACTGCTTACTTTACACTGACACTTAACTTCTGGTTCGGAAACACGTAAACAAGTCACAGACCGCGGGGCTCTACTGAGCGGGGCACACGATGTTGCCTCGACCACTGCTGCCGAGCGAATGATTTAGATATTTTATTAATGTCATGCACATTTTTGACTTTTGAATTTTCGCGCAATATTTGGAGCACTATGTGGAATATTAAAAAATAACAAAAACAAGATATTCTCAAAACTGGCTTGAAAGTTTTCCTTTAAACTTTTGTTAAGGATATTGCTAAGTGTACTCCATAAGATGGTATAAACGTCATATTCTTTTATTCTTTTGCGTTTTCAAAAATTGCAAAAATTTAATTTTTTATTTGTCTCTCATGTCATTAATATCTAGAATAGCAGCGATTTGTTCATATTATTGTATTTATCAGTATCCGTGCTTTAAACAATAAAATATAAAGTTTCTCGAAAACGCAACTGTTTTCTGTAAAAAAAAAGCTCAAAATTCTACACTTTTAGAAACGCTCAAACGCGGTTTACTAAAAAATGTCACCACATTTTTCGTCCATCTTTCCCAACGAAAAGAGCTAATTGTATTGTTTAATATGTTATGAAGTTAATTTGGGGTATTCTTTTGTTTTTTCAAAAAATAGATAAATACATTTTTTCAATATCTCTCACGCCGTTATTATGTACATTTCCACGATTTTGTATACATTATTGCATTTTGTTAGTGGAAGTGCTTCAAATGACTTCCATTGAAGTTTTTCTAAAATTCAATAGATTCTTTGAAAAAAAGGTTTTACATTTCACGTTTACAGTAACACTTAAACTCATTAAAACAGGTCTAAATTTTTCAATGATAATTGCTATTTAGGACGAGGTTTTACTCTTCTTTGATATTCATAAAGTAAGATTTCCATTCTACTATCAGGAAACCGAAAAATTGAGAAAATGTTTTAAAAAATGTACTTTGGTCGGCGATAGATGGCAAGAGCTAAGTGTCAAGTTCGAATAGCTAGTCCTGACCAGAGAAAATTGAAAACTAATTCAAGAAAGTCTGTGTTATTCTGTTGGAACAGTAGTATTTATTTGTGTTAATATTAGATTTGGTTTTTAATTTTTTTTAATACAGGGGAGCCGGAATGGCCTATCTCGCCAATGTTAATATAAGGAACATTTTCTCAGAAACTATTAAATTTGCAGACTTGAAATTTTATGTGAGGGTAAATTCATTGTTTATAAGTATTTTAAGGAAGCCGTTTAAAAAATATAATTAGTTTTTAAATATGAATTTTTGTCCTTTGTAATCGGTTTTGTTCTTAAAAATACCAACATTTATAAGAATGTTGTCTAAAGTTTTTAACATTTTATAAATCCGCCCTTTTGAAGTATATAAACTGGAGTAATAAAAGCTATAATGACTGAAGTAATAATTTGAGCATTCTCCTATTAGTAGTTTTTGAGAAAAGGTTCCCTAAGGATGACAATTTTAAAAATATGGAAAATGGCTCCTAAAGTTGTCAAGGTCCATATGCTGGGAAAACACAAACAGCGATATTGACGCTATTCAACTCCCAATTGTTACCATAAATAGTGTGTTCAAAGAAGAACGCTAGAAGAAGTAGAAAGCAAGCTATTAACCCTTTCTCACAATGAAAGCAGAAAAGCACCCACCACGTTCAAGCAACACCCATGATGTGTCGAAAAGGCCACGCCCACTTGCACGCTACATAAACTTCAAAATTAAAGAAAATACTTACGAGATGTCACATTGAGATGCAACTTGGCTTATTTAACACAGAAAACTATAAAGTAATGAATGATTCAAAAACGTAAAAAATTATATTTTCATCATTTTTGTCCATTCCGGCTCCTCATAATACAAAAGAAAATTGTACAGAAATAACTTTTTTATTTAAATAAGCGCAGCTGAGGCTAGGTGAGAAATCATCAATTTACATACTATTATAAAAACAATAAAAATGTACAGTTAATGTTAATACTAATTTCAAAAAGTTCAGTTCTCAAATGAATAGGAGCTGATAATTCTCATTTTCGTATCAACACATACACCAACATTAATCATACCATTACCTTTATGTAAATGAAAACAAGGTTTAAATGAAGGACTCAATATCAGATATTCCTATGCCAGATTTGGGCTAAAAATATTACAAAACCATCTATTCGGCCTGTAGTCTTAAAATTTGTTTCCCTGTAAATAACTTTAAAATATAGCAGACAGCAGAGTAATTCTGTAATTTATGATATATATATATATATATATATATATATATATATATATATATTCCTTATAATTTATGTTATAGTCACATTTGCCATTCAACTGATTTTTAATGTAGTTGAAGGTATATGAAAATGCTCCTTCGCGTTCAAGCGAAGAAGCATATTCATATACCGCGCGTTAAAGCTCCTTCGAGCGCTTCAAAGTTACCTACAACATACATGCATACTATTTTTTAAAATCAATTTGTTACGTCTATATAGAGCGTTAAGCGCGTGTACTGTGGAGTAATCCTCCGTTAACATTTTTTAAAATTTTTCGTCTAGAGTTCAGTCTCGCAGTTAATTGTCAAGAGGACCGCCAGGTAGCATCTCCGCGTACGCATCTCCTACCACGCGCTCCTGCGTTACTACCGAGCGGCCAGAATTGGGAAGGAATTGGGATAGTGGTTGGGTTTAGGACACTTCACAGGGGTTGGACTAGCCGTTGAGAAGCAGCCAAACTCTTTTTGTTGGAACCAATTTCACATGAAATCGACGGGAAACGAACCCTGACCTCAGTAGTGCAAGGCAAGCGACTTCGCTATGAGTCACGAGCGAGCCAAAATTCATCAAAAGCCATTCTTATCCTAAAGTACAGTTAGCAGAATGAAAAATAATTAATGTGGTTACCATATTGAACACGGAAACGTATACTCTCAAGTTCAAATACAAGAACGAAAAAACAGAGGCGTAGGTTGGGTCAATGAGGCTATCCCCAAGTGAGGTATTCCATCGCAGGCCAAAACAATTAATCTATTTCGTTTTAAATGTGCGAAAATTTCGCACGGGTTCAGCTAGTCATTGAAATAAATATATTCAGCGTTTAAAAGCAAACTATTGGCTATGTCTGCATTACAAATGATAATTTTACTTTCAAAGTGAGTTTCAATGACACTGAAAAATCGACATAGTTTCTTTACGTTTCTAGCAGTTACCTGAAGCGATTCCTAAAATATTACAAGTACATTTTTCAATGTAATATTTATAATTGTTTTATGTAAACGTTATAAATAGAGAAATATGTGCTATTATGTATCACTTATAATTTAAAATTATCGAAAATTTTTAAAACGTTCTTTTGTTTTTACTTTCTTGCCTTACGAATGCTTCGTAAGAAGAGAAAGTTATGTAATCGTGTGCCAGAAAACTGAATTTTCGCTAGAAAAATTCTTATTTACATTATTTTATGAGGGGCGGTGAGTGGGCGACTCCGAAAATCGTATACAAATATTTTGCCATAAAAATTTAGGTTGGTTTACTATAAAAATTTCATAAATTTCTGTTTTATCTCATTCTCATTTTATCTCGTTTGAATATATCTAACTCGTTTCAAATGTGAGAAATTTTCGCACGGGTTCAGCTCGTCATTGAAATAAATAGATTCAGCATTTAAAAGCAAACCGTTGCAAAAGACTATTTTACTTTTAAAGTGAGTTTAGATGATACTGAAAAATAGACATAGTTAGTGTTATGTTTCCAGCAGTTACTTGAAACAATACCTAAAATATCACAAGAACACAATTTTCAATATAATATTTGTTATAGTTTTATGGGCACGTTCCATATAAAGAAATAAGGGCCATTATGTAACATTTATAATTTTAAATATGATCGAAAACATTCTTTTGATTTTTACACTTTTGAGGGATGGCGATCCTAAAAATCTAATACGAAGTTTTGCCATCAAATACTACATTATGAAAAGATGTAATGACGGTATTAATACAAGAGTGTGATATTACGATGTTGTTGTTCTGAATAATGTTCACTAGGACAAAGACCATCAAAAAGCATGCATTCATTCAACATAAATTAGTTTTGGATATTTTCCTTTATACGTATACCAGTTCACTAGCCAAAAGATTCGGTTCCCTTATTTATTACAAATGATTCTTTTTTTGTGGGGAAAATTTTGTATTATTTTGAGAAATACTTAAATTATCACTTCACAATTACTAATCACTTCGCAATATTTCACTGATGTTAAATTATAACATCATTAACTCGTAATGCAAATCACTTCACAATATTGCCACTGATTTTACGATTAATAACATTGAAAATTTTTAATGAAAAGAACGCACACTCCTTACATGGCCACCTACCACTCTAAGAGAAGCTATAAAACGATGGAAAAAAATGAATTAATTAAAGTATCTATGAATATTTCGATTTATTTACGTAATATTTCTGGGCACTTCTCTTGTTGTTCGTTTAGTTTGTGTATTATCAAAAGTTAATTTTACGTGGAAACGTTTCATGACATATTTTTCTGATTGTGTCGGCGTAAAATTGCGTGTTTTTTGGTGTGGAATTTGTGTGTTTCTTTCTCGCTGCAAGTCTATTAAATTGGTTTGTATTGTCTACTTTTCGTCTATTTATTTACTACACCCTTTAAACGAAATTCACTTAAAAGTGAGTGTTCCGTTCGAAATAAATTCTCTTAAAAGTGAGAGAGCTTTATAAAACAGCGTGAGCGCCGGAGTCAGAGCGGAGGCGCGAACCAGGTCGCGAACGCTTATTGCTTATTTATCCTTGAAAATAGATTTTACTACATGGGAGTTTTTGTTTTTTTTCTCCCTTTCAAAATTCAAAATTTAAGTAGTATATGACTTAGTGTAGGGATCACAGAATTTTGAAAATGTGCACACAATTCACTTTTCTCCATAGCACGTCATACGCAGTTTTTAACTGTTTTTTGACGTAAAATAAATAAATAAATAAATAAACGTAGCACGTTGGATCCGTCGGGTAGCAACGTGCGTTAGCAGGTCGCGGCCCACTTGGTGTCAAACTGCGTTGGTTATAAACTTGCGATGGCAATAAAATCGATCTAAATTTATCTAGTAAATTGAACTTGTAAAATTTTTCAAAAAAATATACATGACCTTTATGAAAGAAATATTTATGGACAACAAATTTCATTTGAAGGAAAAATCACTTGTCTTCAATTTTGTAATTGTAGGAAGACGCCGAAAAACAATCAAACTTTTGCAATTTTCGAAAATTCAGAGTTAACCGCGTAAATAAGACCTATGCCACCTTCATCAGAGTATGTAACTATTCTTACAAGAAATTTAAAGAAAAATTTGGAGCCGTTTTTGAGAAAAATGTGAAAATGTCGGGGAGGCCTCACGTAAAGTACCCCCAATTTTTAAAGAATGTTTTTCAAAATCTCAAAGCTTCAATTAGAGCCAGAAGGAGAGGAATTTCATAATTTCGGAAATCGGGTCGGGAAGATCGGGATTTCTTCAATTTGGTTTCGGCGCTAGCAGTGTTCTCAGACGGGCGGACAGACGCACGGACGAACGGAGGGAGGGACGTTTTGATTTCAATTGGTTTTTCGGCATCAATGGCCCACACAACTGGGATTCTGACTGCACCACGTGTTAGAGGATTTTTTCTCTTAATTTAGCAGCTGGATTTCTCCACTTCCTTGTTTTCACGGCCCGACAATGAATTTTTTCAGTAGAAAATTCCACGTTTTTTCGCGCAGCATTACATAACTTTCTCTATACTATGTATATTACTCCGCATATAGTACATATACGAGAAAGTAAAAAGGATACATAATTATCACTATGTTTAACAATTTTTCAAACTGGAGACACTGTACGTTTGTTCAAATTATTTATCAAATCTTCCAACGTTATACAAGGAAACTTGCTAATAACCGCACTAGTAGTATCGAAAGCAAGTTTGGAAGTTCTTCAGTCTTCTTATCTTTTCTGCTGGAGTTTCTCGCCTTTTTTTCCCAAGAAAGATAGGTAAGATAGTCAAGAAATACGGAAGACACCACGGTTATTTAATTGAGAGACGCTCAATTTAGAAAATAATTTTTCACCCATCATATCATACACAACTGGTTCCCGCCGTACATCACTCTCATGAAAGTGGCGATGGTAAACCTGTAAAATATTACACAAAATTACAACCTTCTTAATACTAATTAATAACTTCGAAAGCATTTAAATATTAAGAATATCATTCTCAAAGTCCAATAATATGACAACTATCGCATTTAGCAAGAACGGATTAAAAATTAATTTCAACGGAATTAGAAACTTAATTATGTTCTGCAGTAATGTATAACCTAACTAGAGGTGCTACAGAATGGCACAGACTTTCTCGTACCAATTTTTTCTAATTTCCTTGGTGTGGCCTGGCTTTCAGGTCTTGCTCCATTCTCTGGACAGCTGCCATCTATTGTCGCCCTAAATACACGTTTTTGACATTTTCTCAACTTTTGCTTTCCTAATAGTACAACCGAAAGATTACATGAAGAATATTAAAGAAGAGTAAAACCTCGTCCTAAATAGATTTTTTAAAATAAAATACGTAAACATTTGTAGCCGCTTTTAAGAAAAGGCGATTAAGCATTACTGTAAATGCGTTTCTTTAAAAAATGTAACAAATTATGGAAATTTGCATATTTACAGCGTGATAAATATTTCAAAATATTTCTTAAAAACAAAAAACAAACGAATACAACAAAATGAACTTAACGTCATATTAAACAGTGCAATTAGCAGTATCAATTGAAGAAAAACTTTAGAGCCATTTTCGAGATAATGGCGTTTGAGCGTTTCTGAAAATGCAAAATTTTGAGCTAATTTTTACAGAAAACTGCTCAGTTTTCGAGAAACTTTATTTGACACTATTTAAAGCACATATACTCATAAATCATTATTACAAATCTTATTCACAAAGTGAATAAATGGCCTCTAATGTAAATATTACCGACTAGGGAGACAAGTTAAACAAATTACATTTTTTTAGTTTTTGAAAAACAAAAACAAAAGAATAGAGCAATATGTCGTTTATGTCATCGAATAGGGTGAATTTGGTACTATCCCTATCAAAAATTTAAAGGAAAGTTTTGAAGCCGTTTTTGAAAAAATATTGTTTTTGTAATTTTTTAAAATTGCAAATATTTCACGCTCTATTGCACGAAAACTACTAATATTTTCAAAAAAGTCTTCATGACCTCAATGAAGGAACTATTTATGAGCAACAAATTTCATTTGAAGGGAAAACCTTTATCTTTAATTTTGTAGTTGTAAGAAGTCGCCGAAAAAATCCAAACTTTTGCAATTTTCGAAAATTCAGAGTTATCCGTGAAAATACGACCTAGGCCACCTTTATAAGTGTCTTCTACTCTACTCTTGCAACAAATTTAAAGAAAAAATTTGGAGCTGTGTTGTCCACCTTTGATTCACTAAACATTTTTAACTAAAGAATTGGTCTGTTTTTAAGGACAATCACATGGCTGCAACATATAAACACAAATAACTTGCGTTCAGATCCTAACTTCAGTAATGATGTACCTTTTGGAGTTAAATAATTGTTCTTGGAAGTGATTTTCGTTAGGTTTTGCCAGTAGTTCCATATGTCTTCAGACAAAACATTGTGCTTAATTCAATATATTAGTCATTCCCGCTTTGGCCTCCATTCAAAATAATTAAATAAACAAAAAGCATGCGAGCAAATCAAGAAGAAAAGGAATTCTCTGATTTTTTTATTACAAATTGGAAATGGATAGTATCCAATCATTAAATGGGGAACCGGAAGAAACTATGGAATTACCTTCATCTTCTATAGTATATTGCCTTCATAAAAAGTGTAATATAATAAATGTATAAAAAGACATTATTTCTGAAATTGACGGAGAAGCAATTTTTTCACCAAATGATTAGGAGATTTTATGAAACTGCAATACTCTCTCTCCTAAAAATGAACACTGTGATAACATTAATTCTAAAGTAATAGATATCCTTCCTGGTAAAGAAAACGTATATTTTAGTGTTAATCGTTTAATTACTGAAAATGAAATTCTACAGTTCCCTTCAAAATTTCTCAATAGTTTAGAATTAAGTGGATTACCTCCACATAATCTAAAATTGAAAAATGGCGCAATTGCAATGATTCAGAGAAATATGAATGTTTGTGAAGGTCTTCTTAATGGGAAAAGACTGATTGTTCATAACATGTATGAAAACTGTTTAGATTTGGAGATTGTTACAGATCAAAATGCGGGTCAGTGAGTGTTACTTCCCCAAATTGATCTCACAGCATCTGACACTACTCTTCCTTTTACTTTTAGAAGACGACACGTTCAGTGCATTCGCACATTGCGTTCAGAATTCTTGCAAATTCAGTCAGCCTTCATACTGCTCGTTGTGTATACTTCGCGAATGTTCATTCCCGCCTGAGATATGGCATAATATTCTGGGAAATACATCTTATAGCTCCCAGACTTTTAGATAGAAGACGACACGTTCAGTGCATTCGCACATTGCGTTCAGAATTCTTGCATATTCTGTCTTTCTACCCACGTGATTCATGTAAGCCTCTCTTCATTAATCTAGGAATTCTACCATTACCGTGTCTTCTTATTTACGAATCAGTGGTTTTTGTAAAAAATGACTTGCTCAAGGGCGGGAATATATTTTCAGAAAATGCCGAAGTCTATTACTATAACACTCGACGTAGAAATCATATTCATCAGGTGACAGTATCAACAGCTCATTACAAAAAATTCACATACAATACATGTACATTATTTTACAACACTTTGTCAGATGACATTAAACGATTAAATTCAATAGAAAAGTTTAAATCCCAAGTGAAATTGTTTCTGCTGCATAACTGTTTCTATACAATTAGAGACTATACTGAGCATCACAAGAAAAGTAACATTAATTTTAACAATAATACATAATGCATTATTTACCATTTGGACTGTATAAATGAGTATAAACAACCTGCAACAACTATTGTACTACAACTTCCGGGTCAATGACCCCCATCTCGATCAGGTTTTTCGTCCAGTTTCCCTGATCCATTGAGCAAATGCTGTGCACGTCTTCTAGAATTCGTGCTTCATTTTCTGTGCACGTCTTCTAGAATTCAGTGGGAAATACAATTATTCAAATTATCGTTTCCATGTTGTCGCGGCAGGAAGTAATAAGAGCCAAAATTTATTGCTTATTTATCCTTGAAAATAGATTTTTTTTCTCCCTTTCAAAATTCAAAATTTAAGTAGTATATGACTTAGTGTAGGAATCACAGAATTTTGAAAATGTGCACACAATTCACTTTTCCCCATAGCACGTCATATACAGTTTTTAACTGTTTTTTGACGTAAAATAAATAAATAAAATAAATAAATAGACACTTTCTAGTTCGCCTTGAGTTTTGCATGACAATTAACAAGGCTCAGGGGCAAACAATAGACAAAAATGGGACTATATTTGCCTAAACCAGTTTTGAGTCATGATCAAGGATATGTGGCAATGTCCAGTGCATGTGGCAATGTCCAGGGTACGTTCCTTTGAAAACATTAAAATTCAAATATTACCACAAGGATACAGAACAATGAACATTGTGTATAAGGAAGTGTTGTAATAGATAAAAATTGTGTTTTCGAAACCTGGATTCCATAACAAGTTTGCACCATTTTCATGGTCACAGAAAGTAACAATGAAGCCCATTGAGACTAAAGGTTAGGATCACTGGGGTTGAGTGTTAATTTACCAAATATAATTGATTTTGTTTTATACAATTTAATACTGTCTTATTGATTTTGTCTTTGCTCTTCGAACAGATTCCTTAAAAATTTTAAACAGAAGTTATTTTTACAAATCTTTTATTCCATATCCACAGAATGATTGTAGGAAGAAAATGTTTACTTGATATGAAATAAAAGATTTAAACATTTTCTATCTAAAATTTTTAAGGGATCTGTTCTAAGAGTAAAAATAATTGATTTTGTGGTGCTGCGTAATATCCAATCATCCTGCCTGTGAGTGTGAATATCTGCAGAGATGCATAAATAAGTATAAAATAAAAAAAGTGTGGTCTTTCTACTTTCTAATTAAAAATTTGCGTTGTAAACATTAGTCTGGGCATAGTATTTTATATTTATCTCAAGTCTCACCATCAAATTTTGACGAGTTCCCATCACTAGTATGATTTTAATACTATTATAGAAGAGTAAAACCGGGTCCTAAAAGAAACTTCTCGTTTTTAATGTTTGGAGATGTTTTTGAGGGAATATCGTTTCAGCGTTTCTGAAATGCACACGTTTGAACTCATTTTCACAAAAACATTTGAGTTTCCGAGATATTTCATTGGAACATTTCAAGCACTTGTACTAAAAAAAGCAATAAGTATAAAAATCGCCAGAAATATGAATATTAACGACGTCGGAGAGATATAAAAAAACCTACATTTGTGAGGACAAGCAGAGACATCAGCCAGATCGGGGAATATCAATTTTGGTGAAAATCCTACTCATGGTTTAGCCGTTAGCGTCGTTTGCAGATGAACAGAGGTTTGCCATAAAACAATGTTTCGGTATTAAGGACTCGTAAACCGTGAATTGCGACAACACAACTTATTAGAGGAAGTAAAGGAACAAGAATTATCCATTTTTTTATTTCAGGAATCTTCAATACGAATTTTTCTGACGAAAACACATCGGTTTTCACTGCAGTATTATATAACTTTTTTGGAAAACAAAATAAATACGTCAACATTAAGTTTGTGTCATGTTTTTTAGTGCACTTAGCACTGAACAAAAAAGTTAAAAGAATAAATTTGGTGCCGTTTTCGATAAAATCTTGTTTTTAATATTTCCATATTTCACTCAAAATTACTAATACATTCCAAATAATGTATATAATATTATTAAAGAACTGATTTTGGAAGACGTATTTCATTTGAAGGAATTGGTGGTACTACAACAGCACATTTTTAACTTCTAAAGTCGTATTTTCGAAAATTCAGAGAGGTCAACGAAAATGAGAACAGAATTCTTTTAAGCATGCGTTGTTTTAGTCGTGGAAAAAAATTAAAGAAAACACTTGGAGCAGTTTTTGAGGAAATGCGTTTATTAAAGTTAATTTATTTTCAAGAAGAACGACTTTTTTCTTCAAAAAAAAAACGACCTTCTTTAAGGACAGATTTTAAAATAAAAGATTTTGTTTAAAATAAAAATCTTTATTTTAAACTTTGCAATTTGCAAATGTAAACGTTTTGCTATTTTCGAAAATACTGACAGTTTGCCGGAAATGACATTAGCACAATTTTTCCCGTTCTTTGATACACACGGTTTAAAGAAAAAATAGAGCCATTTTTGAGACAGGAATTGTTTAAAAAATTAAATTCCCTATATTTCACACAAAATTACGCAAAATTACACATATTTTCGAAAAATTAACCCTACATGACCGTATTTCACGATGGGTCTTTAAAGAACAGATTTCACTAAGAAAATAAATATCTATCTTCAATATTGTAGTTGTATGAAGGGGCCGAAATATTATTTTGAACTTTTGCAATTTTCTGGGAATTTCAAACAAAATGAGACCTACAGCATTCTTTTAAGCATTATTTACGCTATCCGAGGGGAAAGTTTAATAAAAAAACATTGGAGCCATTTTTGAGACAAAATTTAGAAATATTGAGGCTTAAAGTACGACTCAAAATCAAAATATCCGTTTCAAACCCGGACGGACGAATGTTTTGAATAAACTAAACAAAAAAAGAAAACAACAACACTTTTTTGGTTGCAGGGGACCCATGACGTGTATTTCCGTTCAATTTTCGAAATCGACTTTCCGCAGCATTACATAACTTTCCCTATACAACGTATTTACACCGTATACACGAATGTATACGAGAAAGTACTTAGTGTTACTACAGAATGTCACAAACGTTCTCGTGTGTATGTTGGTCCTTCACCTTTACATATTTGCTCATGGTGTGCACTTGGCCCCACCTCGGTGTTTGAACTGTTGTTCTGGGTGTGGGATCCAGTTCCTCAATCAAACATACAGATTGCACACAGTTGCGTGAAATGACCAGGAGATTTTGGAAGGTGTATGATATAGATGGAATAGACGAGGGATTCAGAATGTCAACCATGCCTAAAAAACAACTGAAAACATTCAGGTCTTACGTGGGTTTCTAACTCAGAGCCTTGGTATCCACGTAGTTTGGCTCACCTGCCCCAAGCCCCTGACTCACGAGGCCGAATCAGTTGGCCGTACTAATTACTCCTAAAAAGTGTTTCGAGTTTGCCACTTAATTTGATAGAAGCATTAAAATAACAAAGATGTCATTTTATGCATAAGCGGCTGTTAATGTGCTTTGTAATAAGGCATCTATCTGAAAAACTGACATCATTCGTTTCTATTTCAACAATCCACACAGTTACAGTTCGCATCAAAATGTTTCAACTTCGCACTCGGTATGGAACGAATTTCTCAAAATTATATACTTACAGAAAATGTAGAAAATATTTACAGCACGTACCACTTCAGGCAATAATTTACTTTACTTTCATGTAATATATTGAGGAAGTAGTGTTTTATAAAATAACATACTTTTTTTTCTTCATATTTTCTAAATTGTTTGCTCTCCTAATAGTAGAATTGAAATGTGAGTTTAAGAGTATTAGAAATTGAGTGTGGCATCTTCTTTTATATACAAATTTTCATTCAAAAAGTTGGAGCCGTTTTTGAGAAAATTTCGTTTGAACATTTATCAAAATTCGCAATTTTGAGTTCATTTTCACCGAAACTATTTGAGTTTTCAAGAAAATTCATCAGGTATCATTTGAAGCTATTATATTCACAAATCCAATAATACGTACTCGCGTTATGTAAATATAAACGACGAAAGGAAAATTAAAAAAAAAGTTTAATTTTTGGAAAATCAAAAGTATACTTCAAAATAATAGTTGAGTCATATTATTCACAGCATTTAGAACTATCGGAGCAAAATTTTAAAGAAACAATTAGAGCCGTTGTGAGAAAATCTTGTTTGACTATTGCCCACTTTTCACTAAAAAAAAATGCCCGATTTTCAAAACAATGTACATTAATTTACAATCAATGTACATCAACATTAATTAAAGAATTAATTGTGGAGAACTAATTTTATTTGAAGTAAAAATATTCTATCTTCAATAATATAGTTGTGTGAGGAGTCCAGGAACTTTTCGGAAATTCTGATGTCAGTGGAAAATGGATCTGTCTTTTTATTAGCGTACTTAACTTTACTGTTAAAATAAATTTAAAGAAAAAACTTGCCACTTCTAAAATAACTTTGAAATCCCCCAGGGGCTTCAAGGGAAATATCCCCAAACTTTGAAGAATACTTTTCAAAATCGCGGTCGGGCGAGATCGATGGGAAATATATATTATGGAAAAACAATCTACGAATAGTTTAGATGCTAGTGTGATCGGAGGCGCTGAGACAGACGTTTTGAGAAAAAACACAGCATTATACAACTTTCACTACACAACATACGTATACGAGAACGATACTAAAGCATGATGTATTCTCATCTATATTTACGTACACAGAGTCTTGTAAATCTGAATTATTTGAAGAAAAACAACAACAAGCAAAAAACAAAAACGATACGAGCTTGAAGATATTTACGAACTACATTTCTGACAGATTGGTAAGGAACATTCGGTGCATAGCTTTTGAGACCTTAACAATGGTAATGAAAGCGCAGCATATACCAACGTTGGTCTTTTAGATTGCACGTAGGTTGTGATAGCGCACGTGACAAACCGAGAAAAACATTCAATGTTTATTCATAGATTTCATATCCAACGTCACGTTACATTAGCCTGGGAACGGAAGGCTAATGACTAGACAGTTTCATTGGATGCGAATAAGCATTGAAAGGTTCAATCTAACGTAATCACATGACAAGCGTAGGGTATTAAAGGCACAGGCAAACAAGGTTCGTCGGCATACTATCCCAGACTGTGATTAGGATCTCACCAACCGCAAGGTAAGTTGAACATTTGTGATGGAAATATGTTGAGCCGATTCAAGTTAATGTTTCATCATCAGTGGCGGTTTCTCATGGGAGGGAAGGGAGGTAGGTCGTCCTCATATATCGCCTTTTCTTGAAAGTCATTACCGAATAACGTTTTGCACTGATGCACGAGGAAAAGTATATTTCTTTACTTCTTAGTTTCTTGCAAACTGACTGATCGAGTTTAAACTGCTTGCGCTTTGCAAGCGACGCGAAAACTCCATATGAGCATTGATGAGGAATTCTCAACGTTTCCTCCTCTCGTGTACGAATCGCCTATAAGTCGTAGCGCTGTTACGGCCAGATGAGGCAACGTTTTTTAATGCAGCCTTACAGCATGAATGGAGGAGGTCATTCGCAAAGTGCCATCTCTTGCCGGCTCTTTTCATTAGTACAACTCCGATCTGGGAGCGTGTTGAGCGCCCACAGCCCGTAAGTCATGTGAAATCCAAAGGCCAGGACGTAGACTGAGACACTGGGGAGTTTTCGCACCACAAAGCGTTAAAGCAATAGATAGCAATATCAATAACGGGTGAAGTCAATAAAGAGGTTTTGCACGTTTGGATCGAAACGTGTAGGTCAGAATGGAAAAAGTTCCGAAATGTGGCAACAGAGAGTGCTCCAAAGTGAAATTGCCACAAAAGCACATTCTGTCGAAAGATTGGCACTAGAGCTGCCCACGAAGCACTGATCTGTATACTGAATTTAATTATTATATTGTTAAATAAATATAAGTATGTGATGCTACTGCTACATTCCCAATACCCAATTATTTACCCTTTAACTACTCAAGTTGGCATGAGAGAAAGAGAAAAGAAATTAGATTCAGTTCAGTTCAATGAAATCGTTGGATATGCTACTTCTTTCACATTTATAAAATTTGACTTTTCTCTGGTTCTGTTCCGCAAAATATGAATATATTCAGACGACAATGTTTTCCCCTTTGAACCAGCTTGTTTAAGCACTGCATAATACTTGCGCAAACAGTTTCATATTAATGTATCATTTTTATGATGGGGCTCAATTAGAATTGTACTGATTATATATGACCATATAATGTAACATTTCAATTGTCTTAATAATTTTAAGAGTCACAGTCTGTCTTTAAAACTCACAGTGTTCAGTTCTGCTAACTAAACCTAGTGTCTCCTTTACACCTTTATTCTCTGAGCACTTTATTAAAATGAGATTTTTTAAAATAAATTTGTAAAAGATAGCATCAGTTCCCTTATTTCATAGAATGACTAATATTGAAAGTACCTTTCATCGATTCCAGTTTTAAGCAAGTGAGATACATTTGTGGACTTCAAATAGTATAAAAGGTTAATGGTTTAAATGGTCAAAATGAAATAAATCATGTTCAATTAAGTAACCTTCAAGCAACTTGATGTAATAGATAAATAAGGATAAAATATGAGTTTTATTTCAGATTTTTCTTTACAATTAGTAATGCTTTGTGCATATCCAGGAATTTGCCAAGGAGCGGACACAATTTCTTTTCTAGAATAACTTCATTTGAGACTTTGTAAATGTTTATTATTGTATACATAACATTTGATAATAAATAAATTAGTATTAAAATTTGTAAATAGATCTCACGTATGTTAGTATTCTTTTGAAAAATACGTAAAAGAGAAATAAAACACACATGTGGATTTAAATATGAAATATAGAACAAAAGAACCGGAAGAGAATGAATGTGAAAAATTCATATCTTTTTCTTCCCTAATTAATTTTGTTAACTAAGATATTCAGTATTTCAGTAATATTTTAGAATTATATAAGGGAAAGGATGGTGAGAGAAAGCACTTAGGGAATTTTTCAATTTAAAATTGAGAGTGAAAAAATCAGTGCCTTGAAAATTTGTTGAAACAACTTATGATCTTCGATAGAGGGCTACAAAAACCTAAAATCGTAACTTCATAAAAACATTAATTACAAAATAGAAGAAAAATGGCGAAATATGTACCCTTACACACTGTGGCGGGTAAGAGTACGCAGAACGGGGAATTTAGTACATACGAATGCCCCAGTGCCTTCGTAACGGGAACATTGCCCATGCCACCACACCTTACTTATTCCACACGGGATCCAATCTTCATCACAACATTATTCGCAGGCTGGGTACATGATGTAATGGTTTGCCGAACTTGTTGAGGGAATCGGGTTTTCAATATTCATAAACAGTTTTCAAACAAAAGTAGACCCTTCTTTTCTCTAATTCTCGCATTTCCTGTTTTCTTCTCTACAAACCTTTTGAATGGAGACAAAGTTGTTCTCACTTTTTACTTTCTCGTATACGTACGAATCGCCTATAAGTCGTAGCGCTGTTACGGCCAGATGAGGCAACGTTTTTTAATGCAGCCTTACAGCATGAATGGAGGAGGTCATTCGCAAAGTGCCATCTCTTGCCGGCTGCACGTAGTATTGAGAAAGTTATGTAATGCTGCCCGAAAAAGCGGCGGATTTTCGGGGGGAAAAATTCATTGTCGGGCACTGGTAACGAAAAAGGGCATAAATTAAGTGGCTAAACTAAGATAAAAAAATCCTCTTAACACCTGAATCGTGTTAGTGTCAATGTAGCCAGAATTCCGGTTTTGTAGGTCCTTGATGCCGGAAAACTAATTGAAAGCCAAACGTCCGTCCGTTCGCCTGTCTATGAGTGGAATATTTTACAAATTGAAGAAACACCTGTCCACCTGACTTGTTGCAGCTTTGAAATTTTGAAAAACATTCTTTAAAATTTGGGGGTATATTACACGAAACCCCCCAGACATGTAAAAAATTTTCTCAAAAACGGCTCTAAATTTTTTCTTTAAATTTCTTGTAAGAATAATGTAAAATACACTTATAAAGGTGGCATAGGTCCAATTTTCCGGTTAACTCTGAATTTTCGAAAATTGCAAAAGTTTGAATTTTCTTCGGCATCTTCCCAAAACTACAAAATTTAAGATAGAGATTTTTTCTTCAAATTAAATTTGTTGTCCATAAGTAGATCTTTTATTAAGGTCAAGTACATTCTTTAGAAATTTTGGGCAGATTTCTCGCAATATGGCGTTTAATATTAACAATTTAAGAAAAGCGCAAAAAAAGATTTTCTTAAAAACGGCTCCAATTTTTATAAAACTTTTGAAGGAGATAGTGCAATATTCACTCTATAAGATGACATAAACCCCATATTGCTCTATGGTTTTGCCACATTCCAACGTGTTACAACTGCGTAATACGTACTACGTAATATTGAAATATTGCAATTTTTTAAAACAATCGAGCAATCCCCCAAAATGACACTAGCACCGTATTTCTTATCGTCCCTAATTATAGAAGTGGAGAAAATTAAAAGAAAAAAATTCGAGCAGTTTTTGTGATTTTTTGTTAATTTCAAGCGCAAATGAAGCAAAATCTACTCGTTTTTTAGAAAATTATACATGACCTTTCTTCATGATCTAGTTTTGTACAACAGACTTTGAGACAAAAATCCTAACTTCAATTTTGTAGTTTTAATTTTTTTGCTATTTTTGAAAAATCGGGGAATTTAACGAAACTGAAACCTGCACCATTCTCTTAAACGTCCTTTGCACTATTCAACAACAAAATTTAATCAAAGAATTTGGAGTTAATTTTTTGAAAATTTTGAAAATAGCCGAGGGGCCTCATATAAAGTACCCTCCAAAATTAAAATATTGGTTTTGAATTCCAGAGACCGCGACATCGGCCAGAATGATTCGGAAATATTAATTTTAGAGAAAATCGGTTTAACGGTTTGTGCGCTAACGTTATGTACACACGGACTTACATGTTTTGCCGTCAATCGATTTTTCGGTATGAAGGACACATATACTGTTTTTTGACTAAATAAATATCTAAATATCTAGATAGCTGCAGCAAGCAAGATTATACGGCAAGTCTGAAAACATTACTAAAAACTAGTACGAGAAAGTCTGCGCCTTTCTGTAGCATCACTAGTTTTCCACTTTAATTGACATTGTACCTGTATTTAAATGACTCATCTAATTTGCTGCATGTTTCGTTTAAAGTAATAGTATATGCCAATGACTTCTTTCCTCCTCTTAAGAAACTCGCACGAGTCATCACTGTTCATCATTCTAATGTGTTATCATGAAAATATAATATTAACAATTATCATTACTTTTTACAATATAATTGTTTGTCTATGTCTGGAAATGTGATGCGTGAGCGCGAGTGGATGCAGTACATGCCTGGCATACCCACCGAGACGCACGGCGGCGACTCGAACAAAGCCAGCCAATGTGGCCTTACTTCTGGCAATAAACGCATCTACACAGAGCACGCACACACACGCGCGCGCACGTACTCTGACCACATTGACCTCTGGTAGTCCGTGGTGTAGCCTAGAAGGCCACTGAAATTTGGGGGAACATGCGAGGGGACAAGATGAAAGGACTGGATTGTCCGAGTGGTAAATAAGATTTAAACTAACCGGCACTGAGAGCGGAAAATGCATATATCGGGAGGTAAATGAAAAAACGTAAAGATGGGCGGGCTACACGAACAACGGGTGCGGGCGGGTAAACAACGTGTGCCGGAAGTTAAGTAAATCTGAAAGCCAATTTTCGAGCCAATTTAATAAATGGAAAGTAGTGGTAACGTAGAAGTCTTCGAGACGAAAAAAATACAGATATCGCATGCAACTTATAATCTAAAAACAAACAACAAATTAATAAAAAATTAAAATTCTATTTTCTTTTACTTGCTACAAAGCAGTAAGAAAGTTATGTAATGATGGGTGAAAAGACCGCGAATTTTGCGAAAAAATAGAACGAGAAAGGATGTACTGTTTTAGCACCACTAGTTTACAGTTTGTACGCTGGGCGAGAGCAATGGATTAATCGTGATTAATGAAGTTCCTTATTCTAATTCATACAATTATACGTACAAATCAGAAACCAATAATAGGAATATTACTCGCACAACTATGAACCCGAATTAAAATGTCCGTTACGTTTGGCACCTTTGAAGACTGGGGCAGATATCTTTTCCCGCGGTGCGCTAAGGCCAGAGCTGGAGACTCCCACCGACACTATTTCGGGCCACACATGACCCCACAGATGCGTTGATGAGTCCGCGAACACAAAGAAACACATGCCCTTGATATGGTGGCAGCTCGTGGACCAGGGAATGTTCAGGAAAGTCCGTTAAACCCATCACATAGAACCCGAATACAAAATAAGTTTCCATTCCACATTTTTCTCAAAAAATTCTCTGATTTAGATCCCGACTAGAGGAACCCCATGGGTAGCCTCAACCCTTGTATTAGTTTTAAGTTTTAATTTAAGTTATCATTAAGCCATCAAACACAATATAGTTACTTCAACTGAGCTATGTATTCACCATCTATGTCAAATAAAAAGTCCGTGGACGTTGTCTTGGCGTGCACGTTGCGGTCTAACACTGCACCTTTCGCACCGCGGCGCCCATGTAATGCCTTTCACTGCAGGTGTTGTACTACTAGTAGTGATTGTAGGCAATTACAAATGCTTCCCGTACAGGATGCAAAAATGTTGAGTTCGCAGGGAAGCTAAGTTCCCTGGAGGAGCGTGGTGGTGAGCGAGGTTCAAGTACAGAGACCAAGTCCGATGAAGTGTGAAACAAGTTTAATTGAAAAAAGTAGAGCTGCAGAGCAGCGTGAAGTGAATACAGCAAGGTTTCTGGGCTGTCTGCCTGTTATCAACGCTAGAGGATCCTTATATAGAAAACAGGGAAATTTACGAGGCCATTACGCCACCCCCGCCAGAACTCTACATGTCCTGGACGCAATAAACTAACATTACTGTCCGAGGCCTTTTCCCCTTTTGAAGTCACTCTCTCATAATTTTCTACAAATTCCTGCTTCTACAATCTGAAACCATGTTAGCGTTGACAGCGGTTTTGGGAGCCCTCTCATAAATGTGCTTAAGATAAGCAACAGAGCGCCTGCTCCGGACGCGACCCTAATTTAGATAATTTTTGAAAAGCGATATTTCTCTCGCGTACATATTTGAGAGAAATATCCATTGCTTCTCTTACGCAATACTTCATACTATGTACTTAGGTGCATTTACCATTACACCTCCCCCCTTAGAAAAAGTTTTGATCAACAGATGAAAACTTTTCTAACGGAAAGCTTTACTTGAGCTTCTCGTACGTGTGGATATGGGTAGATGTTCTTTCTCGCCATCGACTTCAGTTATGCTGATAGATTTTGATGAATGAGCAGGAGATAATGTGGAATTTATTTCTGCAGTGGAAGACTGCTCATCATGAGTTCAGATCTTTGATAACTTACAATTCTTCCTGCTCCCGAATAATTATGAATATTAATACAGAATCTTTCTCTTGTTTCTTTCCAACAATTCTTTGGCGAACATCTATCCCATAACCAGTAAGTGCAATTTCTGCATCTTTTACACAACAAAACATACACAACATGAACATATTACAACAATTAGTATACCAAAAACTGAACTACCTGTAATTACATGAGCATACCAATAAGAATAATTCTTTCTTTCTTGTTCCTCAATTAGTTTCTCTACCTCATCAACTTTAACACTAGCAATTTTTAAATCATCAACTGAAGACATAATATTAACTAAAGGAATATCTAATTCTAAAACCTCAGGAGTTTTAACCTTGTTATTGTCGAAGCAACAATCATAATTGATCGGTGTACTTGGCAAGAAATCATTAGTTAAATTACTCTCTAGAGTAGATATAGCATACAAAGTTACATAAGTAGAAAAAGCTTTACATCTCTGCTTCAAACTTAACTTTCCTTCTTTTTGTATTGTAATGTGTTCGGATTTATCTCCACACAGAACAGTCAGTCTTTCTTGCCTTGGAGTTACAAATAACCACTGGTTACTTAGAAAAAGTGGTACCCAAAAGTTCTTTCTAAACGAATTATTCTAGTCTCACAATTATTTGGCATAATAGCAGTAGATGGATGGAGAAGTGATGCTTCGCAATCCACCCCAGGAATATAAGTATAAATTGGTACATCTTCCTTACATACATAGTTTAACATACTAGTTTGAAAACATTTTGACAACTCATCATTCGACATTTTACCATAATGTTGCCTCATGGAATCACTAAAAATAAACTCTTTGCTTGAACTTACAAATACATATGTGTTGGTTCCTTTGGACACGGGAAAAGGTAGGATCTTATAGAGATGATAGATGTTGGGGAGAGAAGAGGAATTTCTAATACATACACCAAATATTGCTTTAAAGCATACACATGGGGAATTATTATCTTTTGAAGTTCAGGAAGGGGAAAAGGAGGATAATCCAAACCATTTGGCAGTACCTGGCTTTCCATTACCTTTTTGATCTTATCAGTAGTAATGAGTTGTGGCTGCAGCGTTCCCTGCTCTGCATGGACAAAAGCATCTAACAAAATTTCAAATGAATGCTGACATTCATCAATACTCTTTGCAATATTCTTATTTGCTCATTGATCTGACTGATGTTATCTATCTCCGTTTCTAATGCATTAATTTTGTTTTCAGTATAATTTGCTAATTTATTCAAATTTTGTTTTAAATTTTCAGTATAATTTGCAATTTTTTAATTTCCATTTAATGTTTGTTATATTCCTCTGCATCCGATTGTGTTAGCGTTCCAAAAAGTACTTTTGCTACTTCTCCCACAAAATTTAATACTCCTCTTTTTGTTCTTACCGCTCTTTTATTAAAAGTTTCGGCATGCTTTGAATCTACCATATATTCGCAAACTAAATCTTTCAAATTATCAATATAATATGTTTTAGATCTCATATATTGCTGAAAAGCTCCACAGTCTGTCAGATGATACCAATTTGCTACCGATACTTTATTACAATATTCTGCTACCTTCCTATGATGTTCTTTAGTACTCTTCCAAAGCTCCTTAATTGGTTCTAAATTTATATAGCTTACTACTTTCCATTGCATTGGGTAAAAAGAAACAGTTCCAGCTTCATCAAAATAAATCCCGGTTTGCGATTGTAGCTGCTCCACTTCTTGTCCATTTGCCAGTTCCCACCACCATAATAACGCCACTAATATCACCCAATTCTAGAGCCCTCATGTTGGTATGTACTTCCTTTTGCTTGCGTTTGGTCACCTCTTGAATAATTGCATTAGGTTCCTTCATCATCTTTACTTCATATGGACCTTTCCATAATGGTTCTAACTTATGCCTAGCTTCAATTCTTAACAATACTAAATCATTTACCTTAAACTTTACAGGATTGGCTTTTGTTTTCTCTCTTTGATTCTCCTTGAATTGTATCAATCTTTCCTTAGCAATTTTATGACAATTCTGCATTTTAAATTTAACGTTCTGTATTATTTTCTCTCTTTGATTCTCCTTGAATTGTATCAATCTTTCCTTAGCAATTTTATGTCATCATAATTGTACAAAGGTTGCGGAGTACTTTGTAAAATCCCTGGAATATTACATCTCCTACCGTATAATATCTCATAGGGTGTGAACTTAGTGATACTATGCGGAGTAGTATTGTAAGAAAAACACGCAAACGGTAACCACGTATTCCAATTAAAAGACTTCGGATCACAAAAACAACGTAAGTACGTTACAAGCGTTTTATGAGTCCGTTCCAATGCTCCATTGCTCTCCGGATGATACGCTGCAGTGTTTATTTTTTCAATCTTAAACAACTTGCATATTCTTTTAAATACATCAGACATAAAATTACTCCCTTGATCAGTGACTATAGAGTTTGGAATACCGTATATTAATATTACCTTGTTCACAAACGCATCTGTTACTTCTTCCACAGTTTGATTCTTAATAGGAATAGCGATAACAT
This sequence comes from Teleogryllus oceanicus, assembly GCA_964035755.1. Classification (NCBI taxonomy): domain Eukaryota; kingdom Metazoa; phylum Arthropoda; class Insecta; order Orthoptera; family Gryllidae; genus Teleogryllus; species Teleogryllus oceanicus. The sequence goes on along the minus strand of CAXIVR010000003.1, from coordinate 113,174,717 downwards.
ATTTACTTAAATTGTCTTGGCAAGTTAAAATATATCTTGTTCACAAACGCATCTGTTACTTCTTCCACAGTTTGATTCTTCTAATTGCTGCTTTACTTTGTGATGGGGGTCTTTATTCATTTGACACACCTTGCAATTCCTAATATAATCGGCTACGTCCTTCTCCATTCCCATCCAACTGGTATATAATTTAATCCTTTCTGAAGTTCTTTGAATTCCCTGGTGACCACCTACCGGGCAATTATGCATTTCTTTAATAATTGCTAATTTCCTCTCATTGCTTATTTGATTTCATAATCGTATTCTTCTAGCAATAATGTCCATCTCAATAATCTTGAACTCGGATCTTTCACATTAAAGATCCATATTGATCCTTTGTGATCCGTAACGACTGTAAATTTTCTACCAAGTAAATAAGGTCGAAAGTGTTTACAAGCCCAGACGATAGACAAACACTCTTTTTCCACGGTACTGTAATTAATTTCCGCCTTGTTCAGGGTTCTACTTGCGTAAGCTATTGGCTTATCCTCACCTAATTTACCTTGTGAAAGAATTGCTCCAATTGCATATCCACTAGCGTCAGTCGTCAATATGAAAGGCTTGGTAAAGTCGGGATATTGTAAAAGGGTGCTTCAGTTAACTTTTGTCTCAGTAAATCAAAACTGTTCTGTTCCTTTTCTGTCCATTGCCATTCAACATCCTTCTTTAATAACTCTGTCAATGGTCTTGCTATTGTGCTAAACCCATCGATAAACTTCCTATAATATCCTGCTAAACCTAAAAATGACTTTATGTCCTTCGGATTTCCTGGTCTCGAAATTCTGTTACTGATTGAACCTTTCCGGATCAGGTTTTACTCCTTTTGTTGTCACTACATGACCTAAGTAATTTAATTCTACCTTCAAAATTCACATTTGTCGGTTCAATTTTGATATTATGTTTTCTCAGTTGCCCGAGTACTTCCCTTAGCTTTTTGTTATGTTCGGCTAATGTTTCTCCCATTATCAACACATCGTCCATGTAGCAAAAGCACCTGTCACCAATTGACTCGTGCAAAATTGAGTTCATCATTCGTTGACACGTAGCAGGAGCTGATTTTAAACCAAAGGCATACGCGTGTACTCATAATGGCCGCTAGCCGTACTAAATGCAGTTTGCATTGATCCTCTGGTTCGATTGGCACTTGTAAATACCCACTGGCACAATCGAGAGCAGAAAAGTAACGCGATCTTCCTATTTTATCCAAAATATCCTGAATATTTGGAAGAGGATAGCTATCTCCTACTGTTACGTCATTAAGTCGTCTAAATTCCCGCAAATTCGCCACTTCTCTTTGCCAGTTGCATCGATCTTTTTCGGAACTACAAGCAAAGGAAAATTCCATTCACTCTTACTATGAGTAATTATTCCGTCATTTAGCATTTGTTCTACTTGCCTCTGAATTTCCTCCTGATGAGCTTGAGGTAACCTATAATTTTTTAAAGTAATTGGTCTACCTTTAGGAATAGAGGTGTGGGAATATAATGTTTTGCCGCTGTCGTACTAGTCAGTTTGTCTCCTGGTAATTTAAAACATCTACAAATTCACTACATATATCTCTAATATCTTTAGCTCCTTCCTCTATATGTTGCAATCTCAAGTTATCATATAATAATTCTATTCTCCGCCTTGTGAACGCGTCTTCATTCGTCCTATCACTAGCATTATTTAACTGAGTCGGAGGTTTCTTTAATATTGGTGTCTCCCGTACTACTAACGTTTCGGGCGTGACATTCACAATAAGACACGGAAACGTTTCATCGCAATTCGTTAAAGTTGACGCACAGACTATTCCTGGCTGCAATAATTGTTGCTCTACATACCTCACTCCTTTTTCTGTGGTCGGGAATTGAACTACTGACTCACTGAAAGGTGGTATTGCAATATTTTTAGTAAACACATAATTATTCCTTAAAAGCCAATCTTGTCCTAATATAACATCAATATTTCTAGGCAATTTATTTACAACATAATATTCTATTGGTTCACTGCAATTATTCAGAGTTAAAGTTACCATACCTTTTACCTTGATATTTTTTCCACTAATACCTTGAATCTCAATTACATCATCGCTTTGGGCAATATTTTTGTCTAATGAGGATTCCCTTACTAAAGATACCTGGGCCCCTGTATCGATTAAGGCTATTCCTAAGCCTCCTTTAATTTCCGGACACAATACATATACCTCGTATGGTCCCAAACCACTTTTCATGTAACTGGTTTTATCAAAGGCGTCCCCTTGTTTTACGCAGTTAACCTCCGCGACTCCTTGTCGCATCCTAGGTTCATCACAGTAACTATATCACGTGAGTCTCTATCACAACTGCTAATCCTTACAGTATCTATATCAGCGAATCTCTTTCACAGCTGTGATTTCCCCCAGTATCCATATCACCTACGCAGCCATTAGGTAGAGTTACTTGCGGCTGCTCAAGCAACTCTACTGCCTGTTTCCCTGTTTGCAATTCCTAGTTTCATGATTTCGCCTACCGCATTTGGCGCATTTTGGTTCATTATTGCAAACCCTAGATATATGACCCAGTTCCTGACACTTAAAACATTTTACAGTGTTTACAGCAGTAACATTAACTTCCTTTTTAATATGCGTACCTTGTTGCTTCCTAGAATCATACCGCGTATTCTCGTAACGCAATTCCATTCCCTGATTATTCTTGTACCTTTGCGATTTCACTTCACTTTCTTCTTGTAGAGCGGTTTCAACAATTTGTGCTAAAGATTCCTCTTCTCCTTTAGCTTTAACAATATATTTTATCCTTTCATCTTTCAGTCCCGCAATAAACGTTCCCTTTAAGAATTCTCCTATTAACTGCAGACCTCCTTCTACATAACGCGCATTATCTTTCTGTTCTAATTTTTCCAACCTGCCTTTTACTTCCCTTCTCAGATCTATAGCCATGCTATCTACTCGCGAACCCCATTGTGCAACTGTTTCATTTGATCCCTGCTTCGACGTGAGACCTCCTTCTACATAACGCGCATTATCTTTCTGTTCTAATTTTTCCAACCTGCCTTTTTTCCCTTGCTAATATTCTAACGTACGCCATACAAGAAGTTTTCCTCTAATATCGCTCTAACCTGTTCCCAAGTTTCGCGTTCTGTTCGTGCTAATAACCTATCTTTAGCATTGCCAGTAATTTTTGATTCAATGAATTTCAAAAGTAATGATTGTTTATTGGGGTGTACTACTTCCGTTGCTGCCTCAACTCCTTCTATAAATTCTCTTAGATGTCGTGGATTACCATCAAAGTTACGCGATATTAATTTTACTGCTTGTATAACTGATATATAATTTTCCTCATTAGCGCCAATATCATCATCTGCCATGGCTGGATTAACCTCTTACCAAGAAAAAAATGTAGGGTGGCTTGAAGATGCGCAGTTCGGGCCTCCAGTGATGGCTTCGCAGCTCCCCTCAGGGTAGAGGACCCTCTCGCGGCGCAGGCTGCCAACGGCTTATCACCGAAGACGTCCCTCGGGCTCGTCAGCGGCTGCTGATGCTGGCCTCCAAACCACGGACTCGGCTTCTGCAGGCGGTGAACGGTTACCACGGCGCCTTGTGGATTCCTCTGGAGCGTTGTTCCCTCGAGAAAGGCTCCGGCCCACCTCGGTACAGGCGCGAAGTCTCTCCAGCCCGGCCGTCAGCAGAAAGTACTTGAATTCGCTGTGCTCCTCAATCCAAGCCGCTGCCACCATGTAATGCCTTTCACTGCAGGTGTTGTACTACTAGTAGTGATTGTAGGCAATTACAAATGCTTCCCGTACAGGATGCAAAAATGTTGAGTTCGCAGGGAAGCTAAGTTCCCTGGAGGAGCGTGGTGGTGAGCGAGGTTCAAGTACAGAGACCAAGTCCGATGAAGTGTGAAACAAGTTTAATTGAAAAAAGTAGAGCTGCAGAGCAGCGTGAAGTGAATACAGCAAGGTTTCTGGGCTGTCTGCCTGTTATCAACGCTAGAGGATCCTTATATAGAAAACAGGAAATTTACGAGGCCATTACGCCACCCGCCAGAACTCTACATGTCCTGGACGCAATAAACTAACATTACTGTCCGAGGACTTTTCCCCTTTTGAAGTCACTCTCTCATAATTTTCTACAAATTCCTGCTTCTACAATCTGAAACCATGTTAGCGTTGACAGCGGTTTTGGGAGCCCTCTCATAAATGTTCTTAAGATAAGCAACAGAGCGCCTGCTCCGGACGCGACCCTAATTTAGATAATTTTTGAAAAGCGATATTTCTCTCGCGTACATATTTGAGAGAAATATCCATTGCTTCTCTTACGCAATACTTCATACTATGTACTTAGGTGCATTTACCATTACACCCAGCGGTGCATTCATTACTTGTCGATGGACGCGGTTAACGCCCTACATCACTCGCGAGCATGCGAATGATGCCGTTATGGCATATATGTTGAGGCGTTCGGCGTTTGCCGCTCTAATTATCTTCATGACCTTAACGCTGTGGTGCACTGGTAGTACCACGCCCAAATTTGACATGTCTCTACTTGAGTGCTGACCGCAAGCGTAGAGCACACTTTCGAATCCAATCAGACGAGGTAGAACATTTGTGACAAGGGCAGCGTGAACACTGAGCGCATTGAACAAGAGCAGATATCGCATTGAAAGAAACAGACCAACATAGTAAGACGAAGCAGTTTTATCGAGAGTACCGCAAACGTAGAACAAACAATGGCAAAAAACAACAACAAAAAACAAAAGGGTCATCACTTAAATAACTAACTGACACCAGCCTAACCTACGGAAGTAGCCGGTACTTTGGCTGGGAACCTAAGGTTCACGTACACAGGGAATAATTGTATTTTATTTGTTATAGTTATTCTTTAATTATTATTTTTTTCATTTTCAATTCATTTACGCATTCAAAAAGTATTGTCGGCGACCACGTACAAGGGTTTTCAATGAGGCCCACTCGACGCCCAGAGGGCTGGAGAGCGTCGGCCCTGGGCGGCGCGAGCCATCCGCTGCGGTGGCAGATCAAAGATCCTAACAACGAAAGATCCTGAACGGACGAGGAATTACCCAGGGGCGGGAAAGAGGCCGAAATGCAAGTATCGTGGGTAAACAAGGAGAGTGAAACTAAAGAATTTAGTTTCACTCTCCTTGTTTAGTGCAATTTATTTTTTTACTACTCTATTGAGTAGTAAAAAAATAAATTGGATTTTGGTAGACATCTTTTCATGTGTTGGTTGTCTACCGGAATTCAAAAGTATGTTATTTCTATAAAGCAATTTTAGGATAAATTCTTAATCTTAATATTGATATATGTGTTTGTTAATTAATTTTAGGAATGGCGTGCATGCAGTGAATATTGTTTTTCCGGTGCACACAAAACCTACGAAAAATTGTTCAGAATAAACTTACGTACCGGAAAACAGTATTTTTATCTAAATATTTCCTATTTTTCGTATATTATTACTATTACTTAAAATATATCACATTAAACGCATACTTTTTGAATGTTCGGAATTGAGATGAAGGCACTAAGATTTGATGTACTAGTATATACATTACGAGTACGTACGTACATTAAAAATATCTAAGGATACTTTCATGAATGTGAGAAAGAGACGGGAGGAGACAGATTGAGAAAAGTGGTATAGACGCTAGAAACAGAGAGCTAGGTGCATTTCAACAAGTAGGCAAATTTTACAAGCCACAGGATAATATGAAATAACCTGTAAAATGATGTGTGTTTCAATCCGCAGAAGAGGTGAGTCAAGATGTCGGTCCTTCCTGACGTCTCGAGTCTAATGCCCAACACCTTTTTCTACCCTCTGCTCTTCATCAGCTTGACGCTATGGTACCTGCATCAGCGCTTTCAGTCGTCGCGCCTCTCCCTCATGGTGAACAAGTTGCCGGGACCATTGGCGCTTCCGTTCATTGGCAACCTGTACCAACTCGTCGGCCGCCTCAGGCCCCCACGTAAGTTCCCTTTGCAAGAGTTTTGTTGATCGGAGCAGTGGAGAAACGTGAATTCACGTCGAAGACATGCAATAATAAAAACTAGCCTAGTTAGTGGTGACTAGGTATGTGATATCAACAACAAAACATCGATGTTGCCAAATATCGATGTTCAAAATTAAAACATTGATGTTAATAATGCATCGACCAAAAACCATCGGTCGTTGCCGTGCATATTTATTTGTAATTAAAATTTAGCAGAAAACAAGTTAAAACGCCTCTCCAGATGTGAAATACGAGGAAAGACGAAGGAAATACCAGAGCATCAGGATCATCTTGGGCGAGGGATAGTTTGATCTTTTCGTAAAGAATAGTACTAACCGCGTTCGTTTAGTTCGAACACATAGTGGTACCATCCGTTATTATTTCATATTTTAACTTTTACAAAATTGGGATCATGAGCATTTTTCATCCACGAACAAAATATCGAGCCCAAAACATCGGCTTTAATACATCGATGATTAAAACATCGTTATTTTCATAAAAACATCGATATTGAAGCCACATCCCTAGTGAGGACTGGAGAGTCCAATAACAGATGACGCAATAGCGGTAAAATTCTCCCCTCCCTTCTAAATAATAATCTTTGTAAACGATTGAAACATAGAAATACTGATTTCTAACCATTAGTGAAAGTAGAAGTGAAATTCGACCCAACTTAGCCGAGTCGAAAATCGATACCGTCAAGTCTCCATCTTAAGGTCTCTTACATTTACTATAGGACACTCCAAACATGGACTTGCAACTACATTCGAAAACGAATCCGGCCACTGTATGCGCCCTAATGTTCAACACAGCAAACTTTAAAGGTCTTTTTACACGGTACAGTTTTCGTGCAGATTCTTATACAGAAACTATATAGAAATTTCAAGATCCCTAACTAGAAATATAAAAACAAAAAATCACGTTTACACGGTCTACAAGTTTTCTTCACGTTTTCTGGACTAGCCATGAAATGCCACCAGGGGCTCTGCCGGCACCCATATGAACTACCGAACTGCACCGTCCGAGTACATTCATTCGCGACATTTCTGTTCGCGTATTCTGAGCTACTTCATTAACAATTTTTTTAAGTATTAATGAAACATAGGAAGAAAAAATAGGCAGGTTTTCACCGTCATTACAAGCATGGTTGTGACTGCTAAGGCTTTAACAGGTGCTCAGAAAAAACGCACAAAAACAGAAAAAGCAACAACAACAACAACAAAGAAACAAAAAAAAACAGATATGGAGGAAGTCTGGGCTGCAGAAATGAGATTCAGTAACCTCACATTTGCAACAGGCAGTAAAATAAAACTTCAGAGCATCCGATAACTCGAATCCGCCACGCCAATACACAAAATCTCATGAATCGCACCTAACCTAATCACAAACACTGAAAAAAAAAGATGGATGATTTTCGCCGCAAACAAATCTGTTCGTGAACAATTCTGCAGCTAGAGGCGCTAGAGTCAAACTACGTCTTCTGCATTCGAACTTGCTCAAAACGTTTCGTCCAGAAATCGTGCAGTCTGGACTGCACGCTTCCTCTACAACCAATCCAAACGAAAACTGTGCCGTGTAAGAGGGCCTTCAGGTAATCCTTAGTATCACTACAATGTCCTCAGAGCACTGTACCTCAGTACACTGCGCAGCAAGAGGAACAAGAGAGAACATGAACTTGCTTTCTTAACCCACTGTCTGAGCGAAGGAGAAAGCTAGGCAATAGAGTTTTAACAACCGTTTTATCACATAGTGTATTTTCATTCAAGAAACCACATTATTAAATGGCTGTGTTTTCAGTACATCAATAATCCAATGGGTAAATAATGTTTACATGTCCCAAAGAGGAACGTTTTTGAGAGTCAATAATTATTTTTTATTGTTTATATTATTCTGACTGTTATATATACATTTTATATATAATAATTTTTGTCCTATTTTTTTCTTTCAACATTCACATTCAATGAAGGGAATTCATTGGAATTTTATGTCTGAGAGCCGAAGGGAATACTTGGTGAAAAAAGATCTGACCATGAGTCCTTGTGAGGTGCCAGGTTGTAATAAATATTGCAAGTAAATATTAACAAGGAAAATTAACCAAGATGCCTTTCAGACCAAAAATATTGTATACACATCACAAATAATATGAATAGCTGATGATAGGTTGAAAACTTCACCCGAATCGTTATATATGAAGATCGTTATAATTTTAATAATATAATTTTAAATGTGATGTGGTGATGTTTAATTGAATGTGCGTGGCTGTTGAGAGACAGAAAATATTATGTATAAAATTAGGAATTAATTCTCATCATTCTGAATGAATGTACTTCTTTCAGAACTTCTGCAGTATGCAATTAATGAGTCTGTCAACTATGAGAAGGAAGGCGTTGTACGCTTCTGGTTGGGACCAACCAAACCCGTGATTGCGCTTTTCAACCCACCTGACATTGAGGTACGTGTGGAATAGAGTGGCCAGATTGTAATTTTTTTATCTCTCCACTTGTATTTAAAAGATGTAAAAACGATGCGTACAAGTTTTCAGAGCAATTAAACCCCTCTCATCCAGAACTTGAAGGTTTTCAGGGTAGTTTTGGGATATTTTACAGAAAAAGAATAATTATATTTTGGAGTGAATGTATTCTTGCATATGTGCATTAAAAGAGCTTACTTTTAACAGCAATTGATGTTTTCATTGTGAATACTAGTTTTTAAGAAAAATGTGTCTTCAAAGTCATGATTGAACGACGCTGATACTCAAATCATCGCTCGCCAACTCGCCAAGAATAAGCTCTAAGATATACTCTTTCTTCAGTGCTTAACAGAATGATTACAAATATAAGCTGGAAACAAGTCACACAACAGCGTAAATGAAATTAAAATTATTTTAATTCACATTATGTCACCGGATTAACATTATAAGTAGAATACTATTTTAAAATTTCATTATTAGTGTTCAATTTACTCGCACATTCAACACACAACTTAGCTCTTTGATCATCGAATATTTGTTTTCCACACGACTAATAACCATTCTTTGTCTTCCTGATTCCTATTCTTGGTCACAGTGAACATTTTTGTTACTTATTTAGTGATTGTGTTCTTCGTGGGGGTGGAATTAGAATTTTCTGAATGGGAAGTCTCCGATTTCTTCGTGTGTTTGACACGTCAAAGTCTTTCTTCAATAAGAGTTCAATCAGATATGTCAATTCTTTAATAAAAATGGGGTAAATAACCTCGTGGTAAATAAGGAAACTCGCTATCGTCGCTCGTTCTCTTGAATATACCACTCGTCCAATTACACCCGTTTTATACACTCGTTTCGTTTATTGCTATAATAACGCTTTATTTGCATTAGTAAAATAAAAATATTCACCTTAAAAATGTTCAATCGTAAACTACACCATGTAGTCCAGCAGTACCTAGTCGCAAAACTGACGAAATAATCTTCAACTGAGGGGCACCAACTGAGTTTGTAAATAGCATGAGAGGAAGCTCAAGGTTCAATACAAATATTAATTGAAGCACTATTCGGTAGTCTTCAGTAATTTTCACACTGTGAGAATTTGAAATGATGTTGGTATACATCAGACCTCAATGTGCAATTGCAGGGTTATATATCGCTTCACTTCATTAAAAATATTTACGCGCGAAAATTCTAAACTTTAATCCAGTGAGCGATTTTTAACACATATTAATAGAATTACCTTTCTGAATTTTTTTTATGGAAAATAAGAATACAAAAAGAACTACAATCCTCGTGTGTGCGGCACACTATGTGTAGTACATAATATAATGAGTGGCACACGATTTAATCACTCTGAAGATTTGTACTTTACGATATTTTAAGATTTTAAATCTGAAAGGGAAGATCAAATAGAAAAAAAAAAAAAAACGAAAGGTCGACTTCGCTAGTTTGAAAATATTAAACTGTAGTGCATTTTATACTTTATAATCTCTTTTTCCAGGTTATTCTCAGCAGCAACGTACATCTTGACAAGTCTGTAGAGTACCGTTGGTTCCAGCCTTGGCTGGGTGATGGCCTTCTCATCAACTCTGGTGAGTTAGCAAAAAATCTACGGGGTTTGAAGAAAAGAACTAGTCTCAACATAACATGCATTTATTCCCGAAAGATTGTTCGCCCGCTTTACGGCCACCATTATCGAAGGTGACGGTAGATTAAAATCATACCACATCATGCAGATAAACTACTACTAATCATTATTCCCCTGAAATTGCGTGATGTTTTTAGTCCAATATTGTTTCAGATAATAATGCATCATTTCCTCAGAGAATGTCCTGTAATTGTTCTAATCTAAATTAAAACGAACAATGATCCAACTGCTAAGATTTTCTGTTCAGTAAATTTCACCAACTTTACAGTTGATAAAGTTATATTGGGGGGTTCCAATATGTAACCACATTCCGAATAGGCAGTGTTCTACACCCATTTTTCATGCCAGGCTTTCGTTGAAGTTATCTTCGAAGAAGTCCTCTTGAACTTCCTATGAGAAGCGATTTGAGGACGTCCCTCTTATTGCGCCTGGCATTTGACTCTTGCTTTCGGGTCTTTCATTTCTGGGATTGACCTCGTCGTTAACAGCTACTTATGTTCGAGATCTCTGACTGATTAGATGTGAAATCTCATAGAACATATTTACCTAAGGGATTCAATTTTGCCGGACACCCGCCTCCAACATACTTTCATGAAAGGGATGATAGGAAAGTTTAAATACTCTCTAAATTCAATAAGACGTATACTCGCATTAGGGTTCATTTTTCTTCCCATTAAAAGGTTTCCAATATTTCTTAACAAAGTCTTTCAGCTGGTTCAGATATGTATCTTAACATTTCATATCTGTCGAATAGAAAAGAGGGTCCTATACTGTAAAATAAATTCTTACTTCAGGCTGCAAATTGTTATGAGTGAGACTTGCATTTTCTAAAGAGAGCAAAGGAGCAAAGAAATGGTTACGCATGTGAAGTCGTAGGCTTCCGCGGCCAGAGTCATGTAAATGATCTTGGCTGTCCAGGTGACGCCGCGTCCAAGGCTGTGTTGCCGACGTTTCGACCATCTTGTCGATTAGTCTGGGAGATTACCTTCGACGCGGCGTCACCTGGACAGCCAAGATCATTTACATGGTTACACATGGCTTACGCTAGCGGGTTTTGGGAGACATATGTTCCCACATCCTGCGCACACACCTGGTCTTCCTTCCAGAGATTACCGCTAGTGGATGGCGTTGGGAGACCAGTCGAGACCTTAGAGCTTTTCCCAGCTGATGTGGTATCCCGCTGGTGGGAGATACCTGGTTGGGGAAACCCCACAAACAAATGTGTAGGACGCGTCGGATCTCGCCATCCAGCGGGGAAAGATCACCGCTACCTTTCATGAAAAAACCATTTACTACACTTCCTGACCTTAACGATTGACGCGCTAGGAAGCACTAATTAACCAATTGAATTCCCGCAGGCGAGAAGTGGCGCACCCACCGCAAGCTGATCGCGCCCGCCTTCCATCTGAACGTGCTCAAGAGCTTCATCCCGCAGTTCAACAGCAACGCCAAGCGCCTGGTGCAGCGGCTGCGCAAGGAAGCGGACAGCGGCACGGAGTTCGACGTGCACGACTACATGAGCGAGTCCACCGTGGACGTGCTCATCGGTAAGCTCGACACCACCCCCGCCTTCCCGTGGGCAACGCCGAATCACAGCGGTAACAGCCCATGAAAGGGGAGGGTACGCGTCTTCCCTCGCATACGCTAAGCAAGAGAGTATGGCATTCCCTAGTTCAGAAGGAGAGAAAGAATTATAATCGTGGGTCGGAAAACGAAAAATTTGTGTCAGAAAAACGTTTATTGTCGGGTCCTCGTAACAAAAACTGGATAAATACTATTTTTGTGAATAGTAAATTACTTTCTCCAACACGATGTGTAGTCAAAATCCATGTTTTGTGGATTCTTGATCATTTGAAATCGATTAATGGCAAAACGTTTGTTTGTGGTTATCGCTGAGTGCCTAAACCGTTCAGCTGATTTTCTCCAAAATGAGTTATTGCAATTGATTTCTCTTTCATACAAATAGTAGCTACAGTAATATTTAAACTATTCTTAATTTTTACTAGCTGTCAGGGTTCGGCTATGAAACGTTTGCGAGATATAAGCATGTAATAGTTTTTTTGGAATGGGTTTAAATGGAGTAAATAAAGTTGACAACTGCCGGGAAATTTTGCACCAAAGTTTGGACTATTTGAGAATCGCAGTCCATGGGCAGTAGATGAATGCATACGAAAATCTAAATATCACAAAAACGATGACTTTGTGGGTTACCATCTTTTACTCCCGAGCCCTTCAAATAATGTGTAGAATACATAAGTCATTAAGTGAAAACGGATCATTTAACATTTGACATCAAGTCAAAAGATCATTACTTTCATCTCTCTCTTTCTAATCATTTACTCTCCTCCCTTTCCTTGTCCCATACTTCTATTCCACCGTCTTCTTATTCTTCTTCTCTTTGGTGTCTAAACTTATTTTATTGGTTTTAGTATAGCATGTCAATGACATGGATCGCTACAACACTAAAGCGTGAAGTGTTCATCACAGTTAGTGTAATTAATAATTGCCCGTAGAAAGCGATTTGCGGGGTTCCACTTAATAATATTAATAGATCAATGAAATATTATAAATATATGATAGTCCGAAGTATGATCTGAGAGAAGGATGAAGGGCCTGGGATTTGTCAAAATTGACACAGAATGATGTCATTCAATGCAAAACACAAATTATATTGTTTAATGCTGCCACGAGTGGTGTAAAAGTTTGCAGAAAATTAGTGATATTACAGTAGTTTCAGCACACTACATGACTCTTACTCGTATTTACAGAGACTGCTATGGGTGTTTCGACGGGTCATACCGGCGAGAGGTCTGGTTTCGAGTATGCAATGGCTGTTATGAAGTAAGTACATTCGAGAAATTATGTTTTTAGTACTCTTAAAATCAGATAAAAGTATGCATTTTATTGAAAACTAATATTTTAATGTAGGTAAATGTACGTTATAATGAAAATTATATTTGCGTTTTAAATAAGATTTTTTATTCATACATTTTTATTTATATAATTCATTAAATTGATCATTTTTAGACAAATTTTATGTATCCGGGAAAACTCAACTTTAAACGTTTCTGACAACCCATGCAATGGAGTAGCAATTACCCTCCAAAAATATAATGAATGCCCCCTATATCTTATTGCGAATATTACGGCTTAAGTGTTATACGGCCGGACCTGGAGGACCCAATTCGTGACCCGGGGCACGAATACCCAATTTCGGAGCTTAAAAGGACTAGTTTATGTACGATGATAACCGCGTTGCAGCGTAATATTTGTTGCCGGCAGTGGCATATTAATACTCATTTCGTTGGTGCATTATCGATAGAAGGGGTATGCAAAGTTCATGCTAAATTAAATTTTAATAATTATAAAATATTTTCCCATACATTTGTGAGATTTATATTTTCTATTAAGAAACAATATTATATATCTTTATAGATTAAATTTTTTTATTCCATACGACTTTGTTTTTTGTAAAGCAAGAAGTGTTGTGCGTGATTACTATGTATTTTGTTCATAAATATTTTGGATTATTTATTAATTAATACGATGGAAGACCGTAAAAAGACACAATTATGAAAAATCTTGATGAAAATTAGAAAACGTTTTTTATTAAAATAAATTATTTAATAAAATATTCCAATAAAATCACGATTTTATTCAATGATTTAAATCATCGCCACCCTAGTATTTACAAATCGTTTTTGCTTTAGAATGTGCGACATCGTGCACCAGCGTGCATACAAATTCTGGCTGCGATTGGATTCTCTCTTCCAATTCTCCCAATTCGCAAAGCAACAAGAAGGCTATCTGAAAACAATCCACGGCTTGTCCACCACGGTAAATATTATACTCATACTCAATTCTTTTCTCAACTCTGATGGGCTATAATAACTCAATGAGGTTTCGTTTTTCATAAATCAACAATAGTGTTATAAACGATTACTGTGTATTTTGTTAATAAATAAATAAATAAATAGGATATTTTATTAATTAACTCATGAAATGTTGTAATAGGCCCAATATGGAAAAATCTTGACGAGAAGTAGATTTTTTTGATTTAAAACAATTTTTTTAAAGAATATTCGAATGAAATCACGATTTAAATAAATTAATCTTTTAAAACTGAAAAATCTCTAGAATAATATAATATATTCTGTAGAATAATATAAATCTGTAACGCTGACATTGGAATTTCCGTGAAAAATATAGATTTACAGAGAAGTTTCAACTGCGTTCAATGGCAGCTGAATATAAAAAAACAATGCATTGGGTTCATTAGGATTACCTTTCATTGATTAACGGCACAACTTAGTGGATGTTTACTTGTTGCCTAAAAAAATTGATCTTTTTGCAGGTCATTAAGAAGAAGAAGGAACTGTTCGATCGTTTGCAGAGTGATCCTAAGCTGCAACAACAATTTGCGGAGGACACTGAAAATGTCGATGTGACTGGCACTTTCCTTGACTCTAAGGGATACATCAAAGACGATCTGGATGATGATGTCGGTACGTCGATTAAATATAATTTCTATTAACTACACATTTAAAATACACAAATACAAATATTAATACTACTCTCAATAATAATATTGCAAAAGAGCGAACATACACAAAACGCTCTAATTACATATCTTATAATCTTGCAAGGCGCGTTCTTCTTCATTGCAAACTAATACGTATATTTCCGACAACACATTTATTGTTACATCACCATTATTGGAATTTAAATTCATATACCTGTTTTTGACAATAAGAAGACATCGTCAGATTACATATTGAAATATTAACTTCCAGTGCTTTTGAACAGGTCTTGAATGTAATGTTAATAGTGAACTCTCATCTATCTCTCCATTATGCGCTGCCTTCCTGCGGTAATATTCCCAACGGAAAGTACTAAAAAATTTAGAATTTCGCTTCAAGCTACTTAATTAGCACGTCTAACTACTGGTCGTTCGGAAGTGACGTGTCGCCAACCTATGAATGAGACATTGAGAATCTGCTCCATCGTAGGTGAGAAGAAGCGCCAGGCTTTCCTGGACCTGCTGTTGGAGACGAAGAAAGTGAACGGCACCCTGACCGATGCTGAGATCAAGGAGGAAGTCGACACCATCATGTTTGAGGGCCACGACACCACCGCTGCCGGTTCCAGCTTCGTGCTCTGCCTGCTTGGCATCCACCAGGACGTGCAGGTACGTTGGGCGACTTCGTCCTACCCTTCTGTTTGAGTGACCGCGCAGATATTATACAAGCGTTTAATGGGTGGGACGAAGTAGGTTCGTACTCAGTATTTAAAACTGAAAAGTAAGAACTTCATTCAAGCTTTCCCAACAATAGCCGTAACGTAATTACTCACTGACATTGGTTTATTACATACAGATGTATTATGTAATTTATTCCTTCGGTCAGTGTTTTGTGTCACTGACCTCAATCCATTCATTTACACAAGACAAAATAATAGAAAGGGGTAGAAGATATACCTGATAGGGTATCGATAGTAGTTAATTCTCACTTTAAAACAATGTATTTGTATCTAGAATGTAACCTTTCAAAAACAATACTAACTTTAATCAATAAAAAACGTACGTTCTATTTGGTCTCATTCTCTAAGATAAATATTACCACCATTAGAAATATTTTAGGCCGGGCTTGAGTACCTTTTTCACGAGGGTATTGGAACAAGCAGCTTTTACCCATTACAAATTGGCAATCGTTCTCACCTTTACGTAGCACAAAACTATTTTTGCGTATATAATTCGTCCTTAGCTATCCACAAAACAAAAGTCTCCTCTTGCACACTTCATTGCTACCTCCTTCCTAACCACCTTAGGAATAATAAGGCTGTGATTGATTTTATTGAGAGTGATAACTCGTCTTTGGTGTGTGCGCGCAGACCAAGGTGATGCAGGAGCTGAACGAGATCTTCGGTGACTCCGACCGCCCGGCCACCTTCAACGACACTCTGCAGATGAAGTACTTGGAGCGCGTCATCCTCGAGACTCTGCGCATGTACCCACCTGTGCCGCTCATTGCGCGCAAGCTCAACCAGGACGTGAAGCTTGGTAAATGCCCATCGACTCTTTGCATCTAAATGCTTTGCAACCTTGATGGTTCGAAGACAAAATTTTACCGGAGTTTTAATTACGCGCATTTCACACCGCGAGTATGAAAGAAAAAAAATAATCCGAGTGAATAAAAACTCAAGGGATTCAAGGTTTTGGCGTTCGAGGTATTGATATTTCGATGTGCTTTCCAAACACTGTAACGTCGAATCCAATTTATTACATTAATAACATTGCAATACGCGTCTAGACTTTCTTTAAACGCACATATAAATTTATAATTCTGAATAAACTATAACTATAACACCGCTATAAACACGCATTCCTAAATGAAAATAACACAACACATAATTGCTGTTCGACCCTTGATTACTTTTTCTTGGTGCCCGTCTCATCGAGTTTTATGTAAATTTTCATAGCCCGTATAATTTTCCTCTGACAAAAGACAAGTTTTTGAATTAGGCGTTAAATGAATATCATAATCCGTTTACTCGTTCTAAAGTTATGAGAGCGGCAAGAATTTCACAAGCTCTAAGGTGAAAAGCAGAGTAACTCTCCTTCCTTGCCGCAGTCGGATCATTGAAAAATGAGATTCGAATAACAAAAATTACTTACATTCCCCATCCAGTGTCAATATTTATCTGTTGATCAGTACAAACAATTATTTTCCATCCTTGATAAGTTGTGTGAGCGTGGATAACTCCAAGAGAGTGACGTACCGGCGTATGGGGGCCGCTGAGTCGGTGCCATTTTCAGGTAGCCTGGCTGCCTTCCTCTAACTCAGGATTAAGCACGAAGGGCTCACGAGCTACGCTTGTTCAATAGAGAAGGTACAATTATAATCGATAAGATTCAAGCACCACATCGGCGGGATGAATGGTAGGTACCACGATGTCTACACCTGAGGAAAACAGTATCAGCCGGGAGAGGCAAATACAAAGACGTGAAACAGAAACAAAGTAATACACGGTTATTTTATTCTCTAGTCGTTTCCGTAAGCGTGAGCACTAGGTCGCTTCCAAGAATAGCGGAATGTTTCGAGAATGAAGCAATATAACGAAGCCCAACATTTTCCTTTCCTTGCAGCGACTGGATACACGATTCCTGCCAACTGTACGGTCGTTATTGGCACCTTCAAGGTCCACCGCCATCCTCAGATCTATGAGAACCCCAATGTCTTCAACCCGGACAACTTCCTCCCAGAGAAGATGGCCAGCCGCCACTACTACTCGTACATTCCATTCAGTGCTGGCCCTCGTAGCTGTGTCGGTAAGTGCCCACAGAGTAGGGTGAAACTTTTATGATTCTTTTTCTAAAATTTATTGAAGATAGCTCTACAACAACAAGGTCCCCAGCGATCCCTATCATTATACAATAGAACAAAAAAACAAAGGAATTACAGTTTTAACAAAAATAAACATGAAGTCACTTACACTATTTAAAATTACAAGGTATGTATAACCTACCTTATGTTCCACTGCAATAGTTATATAACAACACTGCTCAATTTTGTAATTTATATTACTTTTGAAAATTTTTTGGTATGATATATTTTATTATATATTTATATTAGATTTAGATTTATTATTAATTCTGCAATTAAATGTGAGAAGTAGTGGAAGAATATTAAATTTACAATATTCATTAAGCTTTTCCAACAATACAATAACTTCAAAGTAATATTTAAAAGTAAGTAGTAATGAAGATAATAATAATAATAATAATAATAATAATAACAACAACAACAACAACAATTACTCAACTCTCTCTATAGAAAAGACTAGTAATTTCATTTAATTTCATTCAAAAGACAAAAATTTCATCCTGTTAGAATAAAACCGTCAGTAATATATATTGATGTAAAATATGCATAAACAGCAAGAAAACTAATTTATTATTTGATGATATTCTATGATAATGATACGATATTTTTATTTTCTCAAATACTATTTACATAGTACAGATGCTATGGCTAAAACTGCCATTTTTCGACAGAAAAACTCGTATTGTGGGACCCTGATACCAAAAAACCTGAAAAATACCTTGTTTCTACATGAAGTAAATTACTTTCTCTAACATGTATACTAAGAACCCACGTTTTGTAGTTCCTTCACACCGAAAATTTGGTGGACGGTCAGAGTTTCTGTCGCGCTGTCTACGTGCAACTCTAGAGACAAACCGTTCAGACGATTTTCTCCAAAATTCATTTTCCCTTATTGATCTGACCGTGCTCAAGGACCTGGGTAATTTAACAAATAATTCGATTTTTGTGCTTACTTTTCAAATATTGCAAATTTATGGGACCGAATTTTTAAATTATTTTTTCATCGGATAGAGCAAAAGACGCTTAAAAAATGGTGCACGTCGCAGTTAAACTTTCTGACTTTTCAAAATTTCAAAAGTTCAAACTTTTTTGGCACCTTCTACAATTTTCATTTTCTATTTACAATTTTCTACAAACAGCAGTAGAGAATATGAGATTTTTTAAAATGAAAGATGGCTGTTCGTATAAAGTCGTGTACAATTTTTCGGAAATATGAGTAGGTTTTGCGTAATTTTGAGCGAAATATAGGCAATTAAAAATATTTTTACAAAAAGGATCCACATTTTTTCTTTACTTTTTTAAATAGAGTAAAGTGCGATTTAAAAAATGGTTCAGGTTCCATTTTTGACAAACTCTTTATTTTCGAAAACTGCAAAGAATTAACGTCGCAAAACTACAGTATTGATTACAGAGAAATTTGAATTAATGAAAAATATTCTTAAAAATTAAATAATATTGTTGTGGAAATTATTAAACAGCCGCTAATTAAGATAACTCCAGCTCAATTATACGAAACACAAGTGGTAGCGGCGGCCGTGTTTATTCGCAAGACTGAAGAATACTATTATGCAAATGTACTTAGCAATGCACTTGTATTAAACAAATCATTAACAAGTTGAGAAACAAGTTCAAAGGTATCTATTATACCCGTCCGCTTCCTATTCACACGGTGAACGACTGTGTCCTTTGTACTCCTACGCAACTCGCTCAATATTCGTCTTTGTCTAGAGGTCATTCAGGATAATTCCTTACAAAGACCCTTCACACACACACTTCCTATGCCGAAATTTCATTTCTTGGGGGAGGGGGCTAATTGAATTGGACATGGAATTACAATGATGTTGATGAATAAAAATTCACGAACTGGAGTGACAATTTTTTTCACCTTTTAATCTCCGCAAGAGGTGATGCATGTTCGTATCTACTTAGTGGCTTTTATCTGTTATTATTTAAAATTTTTGCATTTTCATTATTCAAAAGGAGTAATCATGAACTGCTGGTTCAATATTCAGTGACTTTTATTTTTATTTGTATTTTTCATGAGGTACTGTAGCCTTCAAGTAACTTCCCTGCATTTGGGCGTGAACGTAATTTTTTAATATCATGGGCAAAATTAGTTTACTTAATTTTTGCAGTTGCCTGAAGATATAATCAAGAACCGATGACAATATTAGGCGGACTTGCTCTCTTTTTTTTTTATCGCGGGGACATATTTTATGTAGCCTCCTAGCTAAAGTTGGCTGTTGCCATGGACGACTTACAGGAGTTTTCATTGACATAGTTGTTAACTTCTAGACCTGCCTTCACTCTTCATCACTGAGTTTCGCTTACTTTCATGTCATTGGTGGCAAGTACGCCGCGCTGAAACTCAAAGTACTGCTATTCACGCTGATTTTGTATAGAGGAGTTACTCTAGAAAGGGACCACTTAGACAGGTCGGGAAACACGTGAATATCATGCAAGGCGAAGTCACTGCAAGACATAGTGATGAAGTCAGTTACAAATAAGCCAACTGTAAACAAAAGCACGGACAAAACGAGTGGGTGGACGTAACTTGCAGTTATATTGCCAGCAGTGGCCAAGCAGTAGCTGTCAAAGCGATCTCTTCTTACAGTAATCTCTCTGTATTTGCTGACTTTCTCTCTCATAGGCCGTAATCACGTCATGCTGAAACTGAAAGAGGCTCCCTCGCAAAGGCCGCAAGTACGCCATGCTGAAGCTGAAGGTGCTGCTGTCGACGCTGCTGAGGAACTACAAGGTGGTTCCAACGGTCGGAGAGCGACTTCGTGCTGCGCGGGGACATCATCCTGAAGCGGGAAGACGGTTTCCGCATCAAGCTGCAGCCCCGCACCCAAGTGCAGGCCGCTGCCTGAACGCGCCTCCACGCCATCGTCACGACTCCACGGCACTCGTCACTCTCTCCACACCCCGCCACTGCCATCGCGACGCCCCGCGCCGGGCACCCGGCACCCGCCCACTAACCCTACGCACCCATCCGCTCTGGAAGAGGCTGGGAAAAGATAACGCACGTGATTACTAACTTATTCTTTGCCTAACAGTCCCCTTACTCACCCAGTCTTAGCCAGCAATCTCCTTCCCCATCGATCTCAGCTCTCTTCGCCTCTCTCTCTCTTTCTGCTCTGTCTTTTGCTTCACACGCCGCACGGGCGTCGACCGCAGTGGTTATCTGTCTGCACGGGGCCGCGCCCACAACGTCTGCCGCAGCTTCACATCCTTTTTATTATTTTTTGTAATAATGTCCTATTTCTCTGAAGCGCCGGCCGCAAAATGCCTCAAAGGCACGACTGATACCGTTGTTGTAACACTTATGTAATAGATATTATTGTAAATAAAACGGCACAGTCTATATTTCTGTTTTCTTATTCGGGTAGTACCTCTCGTGATACGTCCACCCTTCCGTTTATTCCGTCAAATCCTTTCCGTTTCAAAAATTATTATAAAGTGAAATATGTCAAATGTGACATGACACCGAAAACACGAAAATGAAAGGCAATGCATTAAATTCAGATGGAATATTTACGAGAATACTACTTTAAGCCAAGCAATTTACTCTTTGCCATTCAAAAAAACCCAAGGAACCAAGAAAAGGGAGTAATCTCCCTTTATCTGCATATCTTAGTTTTCCAAACCTCTATAATATTACTTACAAGTTGTTAGTTCTCCTTCCACTTCAAAAAATAAATATTAACTGGTGGTGATACAGAATGGCACAGACTTCCTTAGTTTCCTCATCTGTTTCGTCTGAGCTAACTTTTCGTTTTTGTTCCCACTCTCTTCTGTGCTGCTACCTATCGACGTCTAAAAGAATTTTTTTTGGCATTTTCTCAATGTTTCGGTCTCTTTGTAGAAGGCATAGTAGTTTGGTGCTATAAAAGCAAATATTTTGCGCATTATTGCTAATTTTCAAAAATTCAGAGACTACACTGAAAATGATACTTGCAGTCTTTTTTACTACCCCTCATTCAGGACAAAGGACAAAAATTAAAATTGCCTTTACTTCAAGCAAATATTACGCGACATCTACTTTTTTTAAAGTAATTGTATATGTCATAAAATACTAAAAAAATATAATTGTGCTTATTTAAAAAAAAATAGGCAAAAACTACTGGCTTTTAAAAAACTGAATATGATCTTATTTGAAGAAAGACTCGTATATTTCAGAACAGATTACAATAATAAATTAAGGTGGCTTACCAAATTTTCAAGTTTCCTTCATACATGTATGTCACATTTCATATAATTGCTACCCTAGTACGTAGAGATCCAAGGAATAATTTCTGAAAAGAGACGTTACTTATTAAAAGATGCTCATTTAGCTCACTCTTCATTTCAAAACTAGTATATGTAAATGGGGGGGGGGACCCAATTCTCTATCCCAAGCGATATTTTAATAGACTGACCATTGTTTTCTTTGATTGCTAGCAGTACACCAATAAAAAAAAACTCCACGTCCTGGAAGTTAGCAGGACCATTTCAACCAATCACAAAACTGTATAGCTCATAATTTGCCGCTTTTTTGCCGTTCTTACGATGTGAAAATAAAAAATTTGCCGCGGGTCATTTTCTAAAAAAAATCCATGGTCCTGCTAACTTCCATTGGAAGTTAGAAGGACCACACATCTAAATCCGCTAATAATGTAAGCATACACACCAAACAGTACTCCAAATTTGCCGCTTTTTATTTATAAACGATTAGTGAAGAAATCATACTGATATCTTCAGTTTTTCAAAAGATACTTACACAAAACAAAAAATAACACCTACGTTACTATGGCGAGCGCCCTCAAGAAGGACAAGACACGTTTCGTCCAAGACCAATAGCCTTAACGATTCATCCTCTACGCCAAAATTTGCCTATAACCGTTGCAAACTGTGATCTGTAATAAAAAAAAATTGCCGCTGACCGGTTAGTTTACAATACCTAGGTTCGAAACCCAGCATTTAAACTCTTGGAAGCCCCCTCCGCGAGGAAAATGCACGATACCTCCCAAACTAATAGCCATAACAATTCATTCTGTATGCCAAAATTTGCTCCTAAATGTTGCTAATTGTAATCTGCAATAAACAAATTTGCCGCGGACCGGTTAGTTTAAAATATCCAGGTTCGAACCCCAGAATTTAAACTCTTGGAAGCCCCATCCGCGAGGAATAGGCACGATACCTCCTGAACTGTTAGCCTTGACAATTCATACTCTATGCCAAAATTTGCTCCTAAACGTTGCTAAGTGTAATCTGCAATAAAAAAATTTGCCGCGGACCGGTTAGTTTACAATACCAGGGTTCCAACCCCAGAATTTACAATCTTGGAAGCCCCTCCGCGAGGAAAAGGCACGGTACCTCCTGAACTGTTAGCCTTAACAATTCATATGCTATGCCAAAATTTGCTCTTACACGTTGCGAATTGTATTCTGCAAAAAAAGTTTGCCGCGGACCGGTTAGTTTAAAATACCCAGGTTCGAACCCCAGAATTTAAACTCTTGGAAGCTCCCTCCGCGAGGAAAAGGCACGATACTTCCTGAACTGTTAGCCTTAACAATTCATACTCTATGCCAAAATTTGCTCCTAATCGTTGCTAATTGTAATCTGCAATAAAAAATTTGCTGCGGACCGGTTAGTTTACAATACCACAGGTTAGTTTAGACCGGTTAGTTTACAATACGACAGGTAGGTCGGCGGCTGATCTCGGTATGCAGTGGAAGAATATCATCGCCATCTTCCGCGATAAAAAAAATCCACTAGACTTACACTATTAATGAATTTAGCAGATGACGGGCCCGGAAGAACTAGCCAAAGAGTAAATCAATCAATAAATAAGAGATTTTCTGGCGAAAATTCGCTGTTTTCCGGCAGACAATTACATAACGTTCTATTCTTACGAAGTATTCGTAAGTCGAGAAAGTAAAAAGCCATCAATTAATCAAAGAGACCTATTTTAATATTATATAATTATTTATGCACCAAGAACGTAATAAGGGTTAGAATGATCGGGTGGCGACGAAAAGGTCAAGGTCCTTTAGCCCGAGGGCTTTTTTCGCCCGAGACCATTAGAACCTGTTAATACCCGTGTTTTATTTTTTACCTAATTTTAATAATTCATTTTTACTTATTTACTAGTTAACTTTAGGTTAACTTGACTCGGTTGGTCTTTTAACATTTCCTTTCCATAATTCCCTCCGTAAGAAAACAAGAAGCAACATTCAACCTTTTTCAAGTAAGATATGCAATAAATATCAAGCTCTGTATCGAAGGCAATAGCAAGCAACACACGTACCAGTAAAAAATAAATAGAACATTTAAAACTAACTTTAAGTATTTAAAAAGTAAATTTAAATAAATTGAAAATAAAAATTTGAAAAAGTTAAAAATAAAAACATATCGAGGCGAAAAAGTCCAATTTTATGGTCAATAAAGCGCCGGTAAAATGCAACGCGGCGTAGAAAAGCACGTTTAAAAAGCGCCCTCCGCAGCCACTGGCCACACGGCAAGCGTCGACAGCTGTCGCGGGAGTGGGCGGGCGGGCGGCGCGGGCGCGCGGGCGGCGCGGGCGGCGCGGGCGGCGCGGGCGGCGCGGGCGGCGCGGGCGGCGCGGGCGGCGCGGGCGGCGCGGGCGGCGCGGGCGGCGCGGGCGGCGCGGGCGGCGCGGGCGGCGCGGGCGCGCGGGCGGCGCGGGCGGCGCGGGCGGCGCGGGCGGCGCGGGCGGCGCGGGCGGCGCGCCAAGGAAGAGGCGAGGGCGTTGCCGTGGAAGTGCGCGGGACCGGAACAGCACAATGCGCCACGTCCGATCGTTAGGGAAGAACATCCTCTTCGCATTCACGCTCTCCCCTCCTCCTCCACCTCCTCCCACCGCCTTTCCTTCGCTCGCTGCCGCCGCGTCCGCCAACGCCACCGTCGCCGTCGGCGTCGTCCGTCCGTCCACTTCACTACGAACAGGATTTTAAAGGGAAATTCTTTTCTCCTTTAATTACTAGTCATGGGGAAAATTCAGAAGAATCTCGTTTGCTCGAACTCCAATAACTCGAAATCCTTGATAACTGGACTCTTCGCTCTCACGTACGTATTGTACTTCAAATACAACAGCCTCGTAATTAAAAACAGGAGCTTTCCAGAAAATGCCATTAAAGAAAATAGCTGTCGCGCTTCTTTTCCTTCAATCAAGAGAGAGAGGGAGAGTGGAATTTTCTCATCCTCATATTTTCATTTCGTAATCTCACATTTTAGTCATATGCAATCAAAAAGGCAGAAGATCGGCCCAAAAATGTTAAACATTTTTGAGTTTTGGGATTCAATTTAATGAGTGATATGGGATGTTTGTTATTGACAATCTCGTTTTGAAATATCATATAACTCCATTCTTCCTTGCCACTCGTCAAATTTTAGATATTGAGATTTCGCAATTCGATCACTCTTAAGAGATGAGTGATTCCGATTATACTTTTAACTTCCTGACTTTTCACTGAGACGATTCTCTTCTTCGTCCCAAATTTTTCGACTTTGCCCTTGATATTCCGATATTACATGTTGATGAAAGACATATTCATTTGTCAAAAGTAGGCGATGGGACTTGATTAACAAAAGGCGCTGGGACATTCTCATGAAAACAACGAATTATCATATAGCGCTTCAAGAGGTGCAAAGTTCCTAGGCGTAGAGATTAATTTTGTGTGTGTAGATGTATCAATAAAATATTCATAGCATTCGAATTAATAGAGTTTTGCTCAAGAGTGAGATCAGAAAATTTTGATGGAGTGGAGGCATTTTCAAAAATTAAAGAAAGCATTCTTTCAGTTGAATTTATTTGTTGCATCAACATATATACAATAATACTTTCAGTTTGCGTATTTTAATTTATGTACACATGAAAATAAAGTATAACGATAGATTTGTTTTCGATAAAGTATAACGATAAAGTATAACGATAGATTTGATTTAATGCAGTTTTCCATTTCAAATAAACAATTCTGTGCCACATTGAAAATGAACAGTGTACCATTGACTGATGTTAAGGCAACAAAATTTTTAGGTCTCTCAATTCAGTCAAACCTTAAATGGAACGTCCATTTAAATGAATTGAACACACAATTAAGTTCTTTATGCTACGCGTTCAGAATTCTTGCAAATTCAGTCAGCCTTCATACTGCTCGTTGTGTATACTTCGCGAATGTTCATTCCCGCCTGAGATATGGCATAATATTCTGGGTAAATACATCTTATAGCTCCCAGACTTTTAGATTACAAAAACGAATTGTACGAATAATAACCAAATCCCACCCACGTGATTCATGTAAGCCTCTCTTCATTAATCTGGGAATTCTACCATTACCGTGTCTTCTTATTTACGAATCAGTGGTTTTGTAAAAATGACTTGCTCAAGGGCGGAATATATTTTCAGAAAATGCCGAAGTCTATTACTATAACACTCGACGTAGAAATCATATTCATCAGGTGACAGTATCAACAGCTCATTACAAAAACTTCACATACAATACATGTACATTATTTTACAACACTTTGCCAGATGACATTAAACGATTAAATTCAATAGAAAAGTTTAAATTCCAAGTGAAATCGTTTCTGCTGCATAACTGTTTCTATACAATTAGAGACTATACTGAGCATCACAAGAAAAGTTTTTTTTTTTAATGTTTATTGATCCTTGTTCGACAATATTTTGTCTTTCAAGGGTATGAAAAATTACAATAACATCATACAGAATATGAGGAGAAACTAAATAGCAACCTCTTAACAAATAACTTTTACAAATTAATTTTTGAGAGTGATAATAATCTTAAAAAGAAACTATGTTTATAAATAATACATGATTCATGAAAATTTTTTACATTACATGATAGAAACTGTGGGAAGAGATAACTAAGGAGGATGTAAAAGATCTTTTGGATAACGTGATTTAATTCGCGGGTTTGGATTAACTGTTTTTCCTAATTGAAAAGATGTATAAGCAGGAGAAGAAGAAAGAGAAGCATAAAATTTATCTGAGAGAGAAAGGATCCAGGATTTTAGAGGAGGAATATTGAGTTCACGTAAAATTTGATCGTTTCTTATGGACCAGGGTGCTTTCAATGATTTTCTTAAATACTTATTTTGTATAATCTCTAATTTTTTAATGTGAGTTTTTGCTGCACCACCCCAAATGGGGCATGCATAAGTTAACGAAGGGTGAATTATATATTTAAATATAGTTAATGCAGAATCTACAGAGAGGTGCGAATTTTTATTCAGAAGTGGATATAATTTTAGAAGCTTAAGATTAGTTTTATTTATTATGGATAAAATATGTGTTTTCCATGTTAATTTAGTATCTAGTTGTAATCCGAGGTATGTAATTGAAATGTTAGAAGGAGTCCAAGGAATTGCTTTATTATTAATAATAAGAGGATCAGTAGGAGAGATTCGTTTTAAAGAAAATATTTTTGCTTGTGACTTTTGGTTATTTATCTTTATTTGCCAATTGTTAAACCAGGTAACTAGAATATTTAAGTCATCTTGTAAATTATCGCGTCCTGTTATAATGTCTGAATGGGAAGTAAATAAAGATGTGTCATCTGCAAAGAATGCTATTTCTGAATTAAGTAAATGAGGGATGTCTGAAATGTAAATATTAAAAAGAATAGGAGATAGAGGAGAACCTTGAGGTACTCCAGCCTGGATATTGTATTCAGTAGAAAACATATTGTTAACTTGAACTCGAAATTTACGATCCATTAAGAAACTTGATAAAATTTTTGTAAATAAATAGGAAATCCAAATATTCTAAGCTTATAAAGTAAACCAACATGCCATACTTTATCGAATGCTTTTTCAACATCCAGAAATAACGCAAATGTTAGTTGTTTCTTTTGAAAACTAGTCGCTATAAAATCTGTAATTCTCAACAATTGTTGTATTGTAGAATAATTAGATCTAAATCCAAATTGAGAATTTGGAAATAAATTAGTTTGATTGATAAATTTAATAACTCTCGTTAAAATTATTTTATCAAAAATTTTTGCAAATGTAGACAATAAACTAATTGGACGAAAATTTTCTGGTCTCCTATGATCTTTTTGTGGTTTAGGAATGGGTAGTATAATTGCTATTTTCCATGTTGAGGATAGTAATTTATTCTAAGACAAGCATTGTATATTGCTGTTAATGCACTGATAGTGGAATTTGGAAGATGTTTGAACACTATATTAGGAAGTCTGTCTAAACCTGGAGATTTGTTATTTTTAAGTTTAGTTATAATAAATTTAATTTCTGAAGGAGAAATATATTTGATACGTTCAGGAACTGTATAAAATTGATCTTCAAGATTTTTTAATATATTTCGATGAAAGGAATAATTGATACTCGGATTATCGGTAAATGATCTATAAAATTGTTGTGCAAATAGTTCCGCCTTTTCAGAATCTGTGGTAGCAATTTTGTTTGAATCTTTTAAAGTAGTAATTTGATGTTTCTCTTTGTTATAATTCTAATAGCAGACCAAAGTGATGAGGAATTCGGTTGAAGTTGGGATACATAATTATTGAATTTAGAATATCGATGTTCTTCTAATTTCTTTCGCACAGTATGAGTTAGTAAATTTAATGATTTCTTGATTATGGGATCACGAGTAAGTTGCCATTTACGACGAGTAGTGTGTTTAATAGTTATTAAATTTAATATTTCTTTAGGTAAAATATTAAAAGATAATTTTTGGAAGGATGAGTATGAGTTGTTGATAACTCTAATGCCTTTTTAACATTACTTATAATAGTCAAAATTTCATTATCAATGTGAGAAGTAGTAAGTAAAGAGGAAGGATATTTTGTAAAGCATTGCATATAAGAATTAAAAATATTCCAATTAATCCTTCCTTTAATGAGAGAGTTATTATACTGATATGAAGTGGAAATTTTATGAAATGTTATTAAAACTGGATTGTGGTCCGAATTTAAAGCAGGTATACAATATTGCATTATCGGGAGACTTATATTTTGAGATATTATAATATCAAGAATATCAGGAGTAATTTTGGTATTATGTGAATAGTAAGTTGGCTGTGTAGGAGCATGAACTGACCAATTATTTAGCGTGAGTAGATTATATAATATTTGACCTTGAGGAGTAGTACTGTTACATCCCCAAGCTTGGTGTTTGGCGTTTAAATCCCCGAGTAAAAGTGTTTTAGAATTGTTATTTAATAATAATTCTAGAGTTATTTTAGATAATTTTTTGTTGGGTGGTTTATATGCCGCTATTATATTTACAGGACCTATAGAAAAGAAAACAGTGAGGCGTTTAAATCCCCGAGTAAAAGTGTTTTATTTTTCTGCGTATGAAAATTGCTACACCTCCTCCAGTAGTGATAGAAGTTCTGTCTTGTCTGTATGTTATATAATTTGGTATAGCACATTTTTTTGTATGAGTTAAATGTGTTTCTGTAACACAAGCAATGTCTATGTTTTGACTGTATAAAAAGTGTTTAAATTCAGGTAGCTGACTAGAAGACCATTAGCATTCCAATTTATAATTTTTACTTTAGTGTGATCCTTTGTGGAATAAAGTTTAATATTTGATTTGTTATAATGGGAATGTAAGAATTAAATTCTGAACTATTGAGAGGAGAAGAATTAAAAGTATTATTAAGATATTGTTGGGATTTTGTAGATATAGAAGGAAGGGAAGGAAAATTATTCAAGTCTATAGCAGGAGAGGAAGGTATAGAGGACGAACTCATAGGCGATTTAGCGGTGATAG
Source organism: Teleogryllus oceanicus (assembly GCA_964035755.1). NCBI lineage: Eukaryota > Metazoa > Arthropoda > Insecta > Orthoptera > Gryllidae > Teleogryllus > Teleogryllus oceanicus. Next base: position 113,145,437 of record CAXIVR010000003.1, on the reverse strand, counting down.
GGGGATTATTTCCTGAATGATTTTGATTACGTAATGGAGAAGATAAAGGTAACTTTTGATTAGAATTTAATACTGAATTTGCGTTAGAATTTAGAGAATGTTTCCTAAAGAAAATACATCCTCGATAGTTAGCTGTGTGCTTCTCAAAACAGTTTACACATTGAGGAGTAGAATTTTTTGGTTTTTTACATTTGGAATAATGATGATTCTCAGTACAACGTACACAACGAGGTTCTAGAGTACAGTTGGCCTGAGTATGATTAAAGTTTTGACAATTTTTGCATTGAATAGGATAATTTGATTTTGAACGAAATTTAATTTTGATAATGCTATTAAATAATTTATCCAGTTTTATGATATCCCTATTAAGCTCATTGTCCGTTAGTTCAAGGGCACAGATCTCTAAAGGTTGACGATTTTTATTAAATAGTCTATACACAGATGTAATAGTATATGTTTTGGATAATTCAGTTTTAATTTCTTCATTAGTGTAGGAAATAGGAATATCATACAACATAGCTGATAAGGTTTGTTGCATCGGATCACGATAAGAAAAATAGCGAATTTTATTTGTATTGCAAAACAGTCTATACTTTCTAAAGTCCTCTATGGAGTTAAAGAAAATGGAAATATAATCACTTTTAACTTTGGTAGTGAAATCTAATTGTGCTATTTGTTTAATTTCTGAAATAAATGCACCAAAATTACTTAATATTTTAGAAGTTTTTGCAATGTTAATTGGAGGGATGGAAGTTTTGTTCTGTTGACATTGGTTCATATCTTGAGATGTAGAATTAAAATCATCTACTTCTTCTGGAAGATCTTGATATGGATTAGAAGTAGGGACAGAATAATATGCAGAAGAATCTCCCGCAGAGTTAGTTAAACGTTTGCGTTTAGAGTTATTGTGATCACTAAATGTTATATTTTCAGGGGTAATGAAGCACTGGAAGAAGAAGATTTAGAGTACTCACTTGTAGTATTCACCGTAACTGCTTGATTTAGAAGTTCTTGTTGAGAATTAAGTTTTTGTTGTAAATCTTGAGCATGTTGTTTAAGGTACATTATTTCTTGTTCTAATGCATTAATTCTTGATTGAGGCATCATAACTAATTCATTATTATTTGGAATTTCCGGGATATTACGTAAGTTGGAAGTTTCCATATAGTTTGGATTGTTTATTAGATGTAGTGAGTCAGTTATAAGCTGACCCGTAGGGCAACTTGAAATGTCTGAAACGCACTGGCGAGCCGTTATAAGCGCCGGCGAGCCGGCCTCGGGCAACGATGGAGGGGGCTCCATCTTGGGAGACCCAAGGCTCGTCCCTCCACTTACAACTGACACGACTTGAGCTTCGCCTCCACTAGTTCGGGAACACAACACTTCACAAAAAAAACAAAACTCGTTGATTTTGTTCAATACTTTCAAATTACCCACAGAAATCCGACATCACATCCAAGGCGAGAAAAGTTAATCATCACAAGAAAAGTAACATTAATTTTAACAATGATACATAATGCATTATTTACCATTTGAACTGTGTAAATGAGTATAAACAACCTGTAACAACTATTGTACTACAGCTTCCGGGTCAATGACCCCATCTCGATCAGGTTTTTCGTCCGTTTCCCTGATCCATTGAGCAAATGCTGAGATGGCCCCTTGTTTTGCTTCTGGACATAAATGTAACTTCATTTTCTGTGCACGTCTTCTAGAATTCAGTGAGAAATACAATTATTAAAATTATCGTTTCCATGTTGTCGCGGCAGGAAGTAATAAGAGCCAAAATTTTTTAATTTTTTGGGTTTTTTTTTAAAATTATTGCTTATTTATTTTTGAAAATAGATTTTATACATGGGAGTTTTTGTTTTTTTTTCTCCCTTTCAAAATTCAAAATGTAAGTAGTATATGACTTAGTGTAGGGATCACAGAATTTTGAAAATGTGCACACAATTCACTTTTCCCCATAGCACGTCATACGTAGTTTTTAACTGTTTTTTTACGTAAAATAAATAAATAAATAAAAGTGCCAGTGAATTCTGGGAAGCTACCGAAATACCAACCGGAAGCTACCGAAAGCAAGTAATACTTTTCCAAGTAAATATAAATTATTATTATTAATAATAATAATAATAATAATAATAATAATAATAATAATAATAATAATAATAATGCAGAATGGCTGCGAATAGCGGGTCCTTATGGTGAAACAGAGAAATTCTTCTTCTCCATACAAGTTGAAGTGATTAAAATAAGAGCCTATCAAAAATATATTATGGGCCAAAAGATCAATAGCAAATGGCGATTTTGTAAAACTACCAATAAATCCATCGAAAATATACGTAGTGGATGTCCATTTTTGGCGCAAACTGAATACTTACAGCGTCATAAGTAATTCGTCAAGCACTTGCAAATAGATATCAACTAGTAGAACAAGAGCAGGCATATTATAAGTGTAAGCCTGAGAAAGCAATCAATAATAATCTAGCACATATACTGTGGGACAGAATAATAACTGACAGGACAGGCGAAGCAAACAGACCAGAAAATGTTTGAGTCTTGAATGAGAAGGATGAAAGGTCAAGGAAGTAAAAACATCACCGAAATCATCATTAGTAGAGGACTACATAAAAGTTATTTAGAACACTATGAGGAAGCTCTTCAGAGTAGCAACTCCATATTTTTGTACAGACAAGTTATATCTTGAGCAGGAATGCAACACTTCTTGAGAAATAGAGGAGTAATTAAGACGTATGATAACAACCAAGACGATCCGGGAAGCCGAGATCGCTAAGGCAATACCGTGGCGATCTTGAACCGAAGGATCGTGGGTTCGGGTTCCGCCTAGGGCATGATTGTGCTTGTGTTTTTATATTTGTGATGGTCAACTTCATCCTTCATCATTATCCTTTCCATACCACATACCCCAGAGCTAACAACCCTGGGGGGTAAAAATGGACTCAATGAATGCTGATCCCTTCAATAAAGTCACCTGCATACCCCCTGGAAAAATATGACTGAGCTTTGGTGGGTACAACTGCACGTTCGCGTGGTCCGTAGATAGCCAATTCGCGACAAGAATAATAATAGCTGATCCCCTGGCAAAAGCGGTTGCGGCAGTCGTCGTCGCGCTGAGGAGGCTGCAGGTTCGAATCTTGCGTAGACATGAACGTATTTGTGACTGTCCCTTCACCTCTCATTATCATCCTATCACCAGATAGTTCATAATTCAAAGGGTAACAACCTTGTTTAAATAATGGATTCAGCCAAGATGGCTGTTCTTTATAACAAGAAAAGAAACGTTAATCTCTCCAGAACAAACATGATTGGGCCTCGGATAATAACAAGTAGCGTGGTCCAAGTTGGCCGATATTCATAATAATAATACTGAGCAGTAACTTCAAACCCTGTACCGAAAAACTAGAAACCTGCTTACAAAGTGTCATGTTGTCCACCCTCGAGCTGATATATACGAATCATGTAAACGAGGGAGAGGTCTCAAACAAATTGATGTCTCTTACCTCAATACAATAGTTGGAAATGGAAAGTATGTAGTCAATCATCAAGCTGACCCACTAATGAGGCTGGTCAGAAATTCGTGAAAAGGTATTGTAAGTGCAGCAAGATGCATTATGAGGAAAACTGCAAGACACACAGAATATCACACATAATGACTTGTTAATGCGTGTTGACATCAAGTGTGAAACACAAAAAAATTTAAAAGAAGTCGTGAGAGACAAACCACTCCTTAGACAATATCTAAAAAAAATGAAGATATCAACGAAGAACAATCATTTATGTGACTTCAAAGGGAAAGAATGAAACCAGAACCGGAAGCAGTGATAATAGATGCCTAATATCAGGTACTGGGAACACATTATGATAAACTGGTTCTCATAATTTCCCAGTATCCTAAATTTCCTATTTGTCAGGAACAGGTAGAAACCAGTGATCATAACGCTTCAGCTAGTCCAAGAACTAAAAAGGTACATTAGGATCTGCAGTTACCTCCATTGGCAGATCTGTAACCCCGTCGAAGTTCCAAAAATGTACTTTCAGTGATAAGAATACACACCAAAATCTGCAACGTATGTTCGGTTGTAAGCAACAAATTCATATTTATCGTACAAAAGCATCAAAGAAATATTGTTATCCGGAATTTGGAGAAAAATCGTGTCACCTTGTAGATAATACTGTACCATGTAATCAGAAACGCGTAATTAAGTAAGCAGAGAAATGTCTTAAATAAAAGAGTTTTGAAATTAAGATCAGCCGGGTATGTCGCAAGAAAACGAATATCGTTACAATAGTTATTATAGCTTGTTCCGCAAAATCTACATAAGAATTTCTCCAAACTCCTGCTTTTCAGGCAACTGCCCCTAGACTTTTTTTATTTTACACAACGAAAATTTACAATCTAATTCATTCTGGAAAACTTTAGCAAATACAATACAGTTATTTACAATGAAGTTATTATAATAAACTAATGGTGCTACAACAGTACACACTTTCTGGCATTATTTGAAAGGATTACGTAATATCATAATACTACTTTAATTGACAATACTTTTTCGAACACATAAAATTTTGGTTGCTTTGCACGCTTTTGCACAAAGTTGCTTCACACACTTTACAAACTTCACGACATTTTAAGAATAAATTTGAGTGGCAACAAACATTTTCAAATAACTTTACATGTCATTATTTAAAGATACAATTTTGAACAACATATTCTATTAAGAAAATAGTGGAGCCACTTTGTACTTTCTCTAATAATAACCGTTTTGCAAAATTATATTTTCGCAATTTCTGACCATATTAATACATCTCAGCCATCACTAGTAAAACTCAGTACTAATCGGAACACGGTGCGAAAATTTAATTCATTCAAATAACTACGGAAGCACACATTCGACGATCCAAAGGTCTCTTCCATAACCGCCCAATAATGAGGAAGTTATTCAGGTCTGCTGTGTGGCGGTGTTCCCAATGTAAAACTACCTCAAAACTCTTGAAAGTTTCTAACCAAACAGGTACGGAAAATTCATATCTACAAATTCAGAAATCGGCACAAATTATGCAAAACTACTTCTTTTTTCAAAAGAAATGCACATAATTTTATTTAAAGATGAAATTTTGAAGCACACAATTCATTAAGTACAAAAAATCTCTACAAAAATACTGTAGTTTGGGATGTTATTTTTCTGCAATTTTCTAAAACACAAAGAGTTTACCACAAATAGAATCACCGTCATTTTTATACTGATATTTCATACATAAGAGGAAACATTTTAAACTAGAGGTGCTACAGAATGGCACAGACTTTGGAGTAGTAATGTTTACTAATTTCCTTGGTGGCTTAGTACGGTCCCAGCTTCGTCGGCCAAAGTACGTTTTTTTGACATTTTTTCAACTTTTCTGTTTTCTAATAGTAGAACCGAAATATTACTTCATGAATAATAAAGAAGAGTAAAACCTCGTCCTAAATAGAAATTTTCATTGAAAAATTTGAAGTCAGTTTTAAGAAAATAGCGATTAAGCATTACTGTAAATTGAAACTAACTCTTTTTCGCAGGAATCAATTGAATTTCCGATAAACTTCATTTGAAGTCATTATAGCACATTCACTTCCTAAAGCAATAGTGTTTTCAAATTGCTGAAAATACGCATATTAACGGCACGAGAGATATTTTAAAACAAATACACTGTGTAATTTTTGAAAACATATAATACGCCAAAATGAATTTTACGTCATATTAAACAGGAGAATTAGCACTATCCATTGGGAAAGGTTGAAGAAAAATTTGAGTTCACTTGCTTCTATTCTTACAAGAAATTAAAAGAAAAAATTTGGACCCTTTTTGAGAAAATTTTGAAAATGTCTAAAGGGCTTGATGTAAAGTACCCCCAAAAATTAATGAATGTTTTCAAAATGGCAGAGCTTCGACTCAGGACAGATCGGTAGAGATTTATTCAGTTTGGAAAAAATTGTACGAATAGTTCAGGCGCTAGTGTTGTTCACATACATCAGACGGACAGACAGGCAGACAGATAGGTAGACAGACAAACGTACGTTTTGAAAAGAACAACTTTTTCGGTATCAGGGGACCCAAACACGTGTATTTCCGTTCAAATCACGAAATCGATTTTCCGCAGCATAACTTTCTCTATACTACGTATATTACTCCGTATGTATACGAGAAAGTAAAAATGAAGCCTCTTTTGAGATAATGATTACTTAAAATTTATCTCTATTTCACATAAAATTACGCGAAAAATACTCATACTTTCGAAAAATTGTGCGTGACCTTATTTCAAGAATTGTGTTTTAAAAATTATTTTATTAAGACTAAAATCTCTATCTTAATTATTGCAGTTGTAGAAACACGACTAAAACCATTTCCTGATATCGACAAATTAGGGATTTCAACGAAAATGAGACCGGAACCATTATAAGTATTTTTTACGCTACCCAAAAACCGAGTTTAATAAAAAAAAGAAGTCATTTTTAACAAAATTTTAAAAAGATCTATTTTTAAAATAATTTAAGACAATAATCTTAATCTTCAACTATGCGATGTCACCTTTTTGCAATTTTCGAAAATATTGAGCATTCGCCAGAAATTGGACATCCACGAATTTTTAATCTTCCTGTGATACATACGAGGGGAAAATTTATAGAAATAAACGAGCCTTTTTCCGAAAATAATTGTTTAAAAAATGCCTATATTTCAAACAAAATTGAAAACTATTCATATTTTTTAACTAGTAGTGCTACAGAATAGCACAGACTTTCTCATACCAATTTTTTCTAATTTCCGTGGTGTGAACTGGCTTTACGGCCATGCCCCATTCTCTTGCCAGCAGCCATCTATTGCCGCCCAAAGTACACATTTTTGAAATTTAAAAAATTTCGATTTCCTAATAGTGGAACTGCAATATTAATTTAAGAATATTAAAGAAGAGTGAAACCTCGTTCTAAATAGCAATTTTCATTGAAAAATTTGAAGCCATTTTTAAGAAAATGGCGTTTAAGCGTTACACCAAATGCGAAATCTGAAGCTCTTTTTCATACGAATCTATTGGGTTTTCGAAAAACTTCATTTGAAGTTATTTAAAGCACCTTCACGTACAAAAGCAAAAACGTATACAAATCGATAAATTTGTGCATATTAACGACGTAATTTTTGTAATTGTTGAAAAAACAAAAGAATGCACTAAAATAAACTTTACGGCATATTAAACAATGCAATTAGCACTACACAACTGAAAAGTTTGAAAAATGTTTGGAACATTTTTGAAATTGTATTTGAGTGTCTCTCAAAATGCGGAAATTTGAGTTCATTTTCAAAGAAAAGTGTTGAGTTTTCCAAACATTTTATATGACATTATTTAAAGCACATGCAGTCATAAACACTGTAATGGGAACAAATTTTCGGTAATATAAATATTAATGACGCGAGAAACGTATCAAATAAATCACATTTTTGTAGCTGTAGAAAAAACAAAAGAATAGAGCTACATAGCATTTATGTTATCTTATAGAGTGCATTTGGCACTATCCATATAAAAATTTAAAGAAAAAATGTGGAGCCGTTTTTGACAAAATCTTTGTATACTTTTTTAAAATTGCAAATACTGCACGCATTATTGCACGAAAACCACGAAAATTTTCAAAAGAATCTACATGAACTTATTAAAAGAACTGATTATGAGCAACAAATTTTATATAAAGGAAAAATCTCTATCTTTAATTTTGTAAAGTTGACCGTGAAAATCGGATCTAAGCCATCTTTATAAGTTTATTTTACTCTATTGTTAAAAAACATTTCAAGAAAAAATTTGGAGCCGTTATTGAGAAAAGTTTGAAAATGTCCGGACGTCTACATGTAAAGTATACCCAAAGTTTAAAGAATGTTTTTCAAAATTTCAAAGATTCAACTAGAGACAGGTCGAAGAGGTTTCTTAAATTTGGAAAAGATCGTACGAATGGTTTACGCACTAGTAGTTATCAAAGACAAAAATGGAGGATCCGACGGAGCAGACGGACAGACGACGACGAGACAGACAGACAGACAGACGCAGACGCAGACGAACAGACGACGACGACAGACGACGAGACGCGAAGCAGACGAACGCAGACAGACGAGACGGAGACAGACGAGACAGACAGACGAACGACAGACGACAGCGACGAACGAACGAACGACGAACAGACAGACACAGACAGACAGACAGACAGACGACAGACGGGCAGACAGACAGACGAACCGAACAGACAGACGAGACGACGAACAGACAGACGGAGCAGACGAACAGACGAGACGAACCAGACGAACGACAGACGAACGCGCAGACAGACGACGAACGAACGAACGAACAGACGACAGACAGACAGACGAACGAACGAACGAACGAACAGACAGAACAGACAGACGAACGAACAGACAACGAACAGACGAACGAACAGAACGGGCAGACGAACAGACAGACAGAACAGAAGCAGACGAACGAGCGACGAACGAACGAACAGACAGACGAACGAACGACAGAGACAGACGAACGAACGACACGGACGAACGAACAGACAGACGGAGACAGACAGACGAGACGGCAGACAGACGAACAGACGAACGAACGGAGCAGACGAGCAGGCGAGACGACGAACGAACGAACAGACAGACAGACAGAACGGAGACAGACGAGAGCAGACGAACAGCGAACGAACGGGCAGACGAACGAACAGAACGAACGACAGACAGAAACGAACGAACAGCAGACAGACGAGACAGACGAACGACGGAGACAGACAGACACGAACGAACGAACGGGACAGACGACACGAACCCAGACAGACAGACGGGCAGACGAGACGAACAGACAGCAGCAGACGACACGAACAGACGAACGAACAGACAGACAGACGACGAACAGACAGACAGACGGAGACAGACGAACGAACGAACAGAACGAACAGACAGACAGGAACGACGAGACAGAACGAACGAACGGAACGAACGAACAGACAGAACGAACGAACGAAGCAGACAGACAGACAGACGACGACGACGAACCAGACAGACGAACGAACGAACAGACGAACAGACGAACGACGAACAACGAACGACAGACGAACGGCAGACGAACAGACGCAGACGAACGAACGAACGAACGAACGACAGACAGACAGACGAGCAGACAGACGAACGCAGACGAGAACGAACGAACAGACGACAGAGAGACGAACGGGCAGACAGACAGACAGACAGACAGACGAACAGACGACGAGAACAGACAGACGGGCAGACGGAGCCGAACGACAGACGAACAGACAGAAGCAGACGACGAACGAACAGACGACGAACGACACGAACAGACAGAACGAACGAACGAACAGACAGACAGACGAACAGACGAGCGAGACGACAGACGAACGAACGAACAGACAGACGAGAACGCAGACGAACGACGAACGAACGAACGAACGAACGAACAGACAGACAGACGCAGACGAAGACAGACGAACAGACAACAGACGGAACAGACGAACAGACAGACAGAACAGACGAACGAACAGACAGACAACAGACGACGACAGACGAACGGAGCAGAACGAACAGACAGACAGACGAGCGAGACGACAGACGAACAGACAGACGAACAGACGAACGAGACGAACGAACGAACGAACGAACAGACGGAGCAGACAGACAGAGGCAGACGACAGACGGCAACGACAGCGAACGGAGCAGACGAACGAGACGACAGACGACGAACAGACGAACGACGACGAACGACGACGAGCAGACCGAACGAACAGACGAACGAACGAACGAACGAACAGACGCAGACGAACGAAACAGACGAACAGACAGACAGACAGACAGACGAACAGACAGACAGACAGACAGACGACGACGACAGACGAACGAACGAACAGACAGACGAACGGAGCAGACGAACGAACAGACAGACGAACAGACAGACAGACAGACAACAACAGACAGACAGACGAACGACGGAACGAACGAACGAACAACGACAGACGAACGACAACGGCAGACAGACGAACAGACAGACAACGAACGAACAGAACGAGACGAACGAACGACGAGACAGACAGACAGACGAACGGACAGACAGACAGACGAACGAACAGACGAGACAGACAGACAGACAGACGAACAGACAGACGAGAACGACGAAGACAGACAGACAGACAGACAGACAGACAGACAGCGAACGAACGGGCAGACGACAACGAACAGACGAACGAACAGACAGACAGACGACAGACAGACGAACGAACAGACAGACAGAACGAACGAACAGAACGAACAGACAGACAGACAGACACAGACGAACGGCAGACGAACAGACAGACAGACGAACAGACAGACAGACAGAACGAACGAACGAGACGAACGAACGAACGAACGACAGACAGACAGACGAACGAGACAGACAGACAGACGAACGAACGAACGACGAACGAACAGACGAACAGACAGACGAGCAGACAGACAGACGACGACAGACAGACAGACAGACGAACGAACGAACAGACAGACGAACGGGCAGACAGACAGACGACGACAGACGAACAGACGAACAGACAGACAGACGGAGCAGACAACGACAACGAACGAACAGACGAACGAAGACAGACAACGAACAGACAGACAGACAGACAGACGGACAGACGAACGAACAACGAACAACGAACAGACAGACAGACAGACAGACAGACGAACGAGCAGACGAGACGGAGCAGACAGACGAACAGACAGACAACGAGACAGAACAGACGACAGACGAACAGAACAGACGAACGACAGACAGACGAACAGACAGACAGACGACAGACGGACGAACGAACGAACAACGAACAGACAGACAGACGAACAGACAGACAGACACGACACAGACAGACGAACGAGACGAACGAACGAACAGACAGACGGGCAGACAGACGAGACGACAGACGAACAGACAGACAGACGAACAGACGAACGAACGAACGACAGACAGACAGACAGACGAGACGAACAGAACGAACGAACGAACGAACGAACGAACGAACGAACAGACGACAGACGAACAGACGAAGACGGAGCAGACAGACGCAGACAGACGAACAACGACAGACGGAGCAGACGAACAGACGAACGAACGAACGAACAGACGAACGACAGACAGACAGACGAACGACAGACGAGGCAGACGACGAACAACGAACAGACGAACGACGACGAACAGACAGACGAACGGCAGACAGACAGACAGACGACAGACGACGACAGACGGGCAGACAGAACGAACGAACAGACGACAGACGGAGCAGACCAGACGAACGAGACGAACGAACGAACAGACAGACAGACGGGCAGACAGACAGACAGACAGACAGACAGACGACAGACAGACGAACAGAACAGACAGAACGAACGAACGAACGAACAGACAGACGAACGAACGAACAGACGAACGACAGACAGACAGACGAACGACAGACGAACGACAGACAGACGAACGAACGAGAGCAGACGAACGAGACGAACGAACGAACAGACAGACGAACAGACGAACAGACAGACGAACGAACGAACGAACAGACGAACAGACGAACAGACAGACAGACAGACGAACGAGACAGCGACGGACAGACAGACGAACGAACGAACAGACAGACGACGAGACAGACAGACAGCGACAGAACGAACGAACGAACAGACGAACAGACGAGACGAACGAACAGAACGAACGAACGAACGAACAGACAGACAGACAGACGAACGAACGAACGAACGAACGAACAGACAGACAGACGAACGAACGAACAGACAGACGAGACAGACAGAGCAGACGAGACAGACAGACGCAGACAGACGAACAGACGAGACGAACGAACAGACAGAACGACAGACAGACAGACAGACAGACAGACGAACGAACGAGACGAACGAACAGACAGACAGACAGAACAGACGAACGAGACAGACGACACGAACAGACGAACAGACAGACAGACAGACGAACGAACGAGCGAACGAGACAGACGAACAGACAGACGAACAGACAGACGAACAGACGAAAGACGAACGAACGAACAGACAGACAGACAGACGAACGAACGGGCAGACAGACAGACACGAACGAACGAACGAACGAACGACAGACGAACAGACCAGACGAGACGAACAGACGAAGCGACGAACGAACGAACAGACAGACAGACAGACAGACAGACAGACGAACAGACGAACAGACAGACAGACAGACAGACAGACAGACAGACGAACGAACGAACGAACGACAACGAACGAACGAACGAACAGACGAACGGAGCAGACAGACGAGCAGACAGACGAACAACGACAGACGAACGAACGAACGAACGAACGAGAGCAGACAGCAACGAACGAACAGACAACGACGAACGAACGAGACGAACGACGACGACGACGAAGACAGACAGACGACGACAGACAGACAGACGAGACGAACGAGACAGACAGACAGACGAACGACACGAACGAGACGACGCGAACGAACGAACAGACGAACAGACAGAACAGACGGCAGACAGACGAACAGACGAACAGACGAACGACAGACAGACAAGAACGAACGAACAGACAGACGACGGACAGACAGACGAACAGACGAACAGACGAACGAACGACAGACAGACGAACGACGACAGACGAGACGACAACGAACGAACAGACGAACGAACAGACAGACAGACAGACAGACAGACAGACGAACGAACAGACGAACAGAGCGACAGACAGACAGAACGAACGAACGAACGAACGGAGCAGACGAGACGAACAGACGAACGAGCAGACAGACGAACGACGAGACAGACAGACAGACGACAGACGAGACGAACGAACGAACGAACGAACCAGACAGACAGACAGACAGACGAACGAACGAGACAACGAACGAACGAACAGACAGACGAACGAACAGACGAACAGACAGACGACAGACGGGAGACGAACCAGACAGACGAACGAACGAACGAACAGACAGAACGACAGAACAGACGAACAGACAGCAGACGAACGAGACAGACAGACAGACGACAGACGAACAGACAGACAGACAGACAGACGAACAGACAGACGAACGAACGACGACAGACGAACGAACAGACGAACGAACAGACGACGACAGACAGACGACGACGAACGAACGAACGAACGACGGAGACAGACAGACGAACGAACAGACGAACAGACAGACACGACAGACAGACGAACGCAGACGAGACAGACAGACGAACGAACGAACGAACGAACGAGACGAACGAACGAACGAGAACAGACAGACAGACAGACGAACGAACAGACAGACGAACGAACAGACAGACGAGACGAACAGACAGACAGACAGACGAACGAACAGACGAACGAACAGACAGACGAGACGAACGAGACGAACGAACAGACAGACGGAACAGACAGACAGACAGACAGACAGACGAACAGACGAACAGAACGAACAGACAGACAGACAGACGAACGAACGACAGACACGAACGAACGAGACAGACAGACAGACGAACGAACAGACGAACAGACACGACGAACAGACAGACAGACGAACAGACGAACGAGACAACGACGAGACAGACGAACAGACGAACAGAACAGACAGACGAACAGACGGAGACAGACAGACAGACGAACAGACGAACGAACGAACGGACAGACGAGACAGACGGACAGACAGACAGACAGACGAAGCAGACAGACAGACGAACGAACAGACAGACAGACGACAGACAGACGAACGAACAGAACGAACAGACGAACGAACGAACAGACAGACAGACGACAGACGAACAGACGAACAGACAGACAGACGGGCAGACGAAGACAGACGAACAGACAGAACGAACGGCAGACGAACGACAGACAGACAGACGACGACGAACGAACGAACGAACGAACGAACGAACAGACAGACAGACAGACAGACGCAGACGAACGAACAGACAGACGGGCAGACAGACAGACGAACGAGACGACAGACGACGACGAACGAACGAACAGACAGACAGACAGACGAACAGACAGACGAGACAGACAGACAGACAGACAGACGAACAGACGACAGACCAGACAGACGGAGCAGACGAACGAACGAACAGACGAACAGACAGACAGACGAGACAGACGAACGAGACGAACGAACGAACGAACAGACAGACAGACAGACGACAACGACAGACGAACAGACGAACGAACAACGACGAACGAACGAGACGAACGAGAGCAGACGAACGACGAGACGAACGAACGAACGAACGAACAGACGAACGAACAGACGAGACGGCGCAGACGACGACAGACGAACGAACGAACGAACGAACGAACGAACAGACAGACAGACGCAGACGACAGACGAACAGACGAACAGACGAACGAACAACGAACAGACACGACAGACAACGACAGACGAACAGACAGACAGACGAACGACAGACAGAACGAACGAACAGACAACAGACAGACGACAGACGAGACAGACGGCCAGACAGACAGACGAACGAACAGACGAAGACAGACAGACGAACAGACAGACAGACAGACAGACAGACGAACGACAGACAGACAGACAGACGAACGACAGACAGACGACAGACAGACAGAGACAGACAGACGGAACAGACGTACAGTACTACATACAGCTACATAGCGTACGCATGCGTACGTACGTACGTACGTACGTACGTATACGAGAAAATTGTACGTCATTTATTTCAAGATCCATCTTTGAAGGAGCGATTACATTCAGATAACAATCTCTATTTTTCAATAATGTTCCTTCAAATCAGTCGAATATTAATTTTAGAGAAAATCGTCAGAACAATTTAGGCGCTAGTGTTGACCACAGACGGATGGGCTTAAGTACCGACGGACGAATAGACAGACACCAAGACACACTGACTATACACTACACTACACTACACACTACTGATACTACTACTTCTCAATCTGTGAACGGACTTTCATATTTGACACAAAAGTGATAAATTTTACATCAGTATTTAGCATGACTAAATGCTCTAATGTTGCATCAGTGACTATTATAGTAATTGCGTATTTTCTTTAAAACATAATGTACACCAAAATGATAAAGCAAAATTCAAAATACTAAGAATATCACAAAAAATTAATACTATTATGACTAGAAGGTACCAAAATGAGTTATAGAAGCAGTGATATCAACAAATTAATTAGGAAACTACACGATCATGTGTGATTATGGATGGAGTCAGCTTAAATTTTCCAGGTTTCTTAAAATCTCATACAATTCTTGACATCTGCAAAAACTTTTTTTTAAATTCGATATTCAAATGAAAGACTATTTTGCTATTTTTTAAAATCCGGTCCACGAAATGTTAGAGGCAGATGAGTGTAAATGTTGGAATTTCAAAGATGATAAGGGACATGGCCATTAAGTATAGAGAGTATGACGTGAAACTTCACGCCAATAAATATGCACGAAATATATTGCAGGTGCAGATGACGGCGCCAGATATGTCCACGCAACAAAATGGGTCACTATCATAGTAAAAAATTACGCTTTTAGAAGAAGTAACATTAACCAGATGTATCAAAGCTCAACATTAAAACTTTAGAAACGGACTTCTTACACATGATTTAGAGGGAAAATACAAAATGTGTCCGGGAATGCATAGTTGCGATGTTGTCCGAACTAGTTATGTATTTTGCTTTTGGAGACACGTAAAGCGATGGACGACATAAAGGATGGTGCTAATGGGATCCTCCCCTTTTGTAGAGTAATTTCAAAATTATATTCTAATATAAATCTATAAGAAGAGATCAGTATGTTCTACAATAGGAGCCTGCAGGAGTACACAATTTCTTTAATAAACCGCCTGACAAAACACCGAAAGAATACAATCATCAGAACAACTCTTCTGGCAGCGTTCGGATTTGGTCCTCCAACACCTATTCTGGGGTGGGTAGTCCGAAAGAACATCAGACAAGAAGAGTTGCGTCTCACATTTTTTTGTAATTCTTTATTATTTAATTTTAATTATTAATAGATACGTAATACGACCAAGGATGAAAGAACCAGATAACTATGTTGAAAGTTTCTTTGTATTCAGAGCGTGCGTGGTAGAAACTTTTAACATATGGAAATATTTTAAAAATAGTTTAAAACGCCATATTCAGTTAGTAGTTTCAACGAATAGGTCAAAAAGCCTTTACCGGGAGCGGTAGCTCAGTGCATCAACTGATGTCACTGCAGCGCCTCTGACCAGGCGGTCCTAGGTTCGAGTGCTGACGGCGGCAGGATTTTCGACACTAGCTTTTCAGCTAGGTCGAATTCAGTCGCTGTCTGGAGGAGAATTCTAGCGGCCGGCTGCTCTGATCGGTAGTTTTCCGTGGTTTCTCCGATCTACACCTGGCGAATGCCGGAGCAGTACCCTAACAAACGGGCCACGGACCGCGCGCGATCTGTCCTTCCTCTTCCTTGTCCTATCCTCTCCCCTTACAGAGACACTTACACTAACATGCACTAAACTACCACAACTCCAGAGACATGTCGGGAGCCTAGAGCTTGTCCCGGCTGGGGCGGTGCCCCGCTGGTGGGAGAGTCCTGGTTAGGAGGAAACCCCACTAGCTGACAGTAGGTCGGCGGCGGATCTCACCATCCAGCGGGGGAAGATCACCGCCATCTCCCGACAAAAAAACATGCTCTACACTAACGGGACTAATGACCGGAGCAGTTGACGCGCCCTGAAACACGAAAAAAATCAATCAATCAATCAAAAAGCCTTTCTTGGTATGACCGACTATAAGCGCACGGATAGGTGGAATGCGTAGTAGAGTGTATAAGCGAACACGAAGGGCAACTGACTGCAAGATTTTCATCGTATTAACATTGCAAATACGAGTACTTATATTATGAACTTTTCACACGACATTTTACAATTTACGCAGCTCTCTATGTTCAAAAAGTTTGGATTCTGGGAATATCTCATTGAAAAAAAGCAGTATGTAAAATGTAAGTGAAAGACAGTGTGGGTTCGCCTTTAGGGTTCATGCTTTCCACAAAAACTTATCATTTTCACGTCATCAGGGTGCGCGCTGCGAAACTCTGATTTCGAGCCGTTTAATGCAATTTCAAACACAAAAGCTTCCGTGGAAATAGTTTCATTTTCAGAAAGCCGCGATATTTACATACAGTTGTTGATGGCGACTTTAGATACTGATACAGAAAAGGCATTGGTACTTTACAAATATAAAGGAATGCATTGCCGTAAATGGATTATCGAATTCAATTTAATGACAAATTAATAAGTACAGATACAGCTAAATTAATGTAACAAAATCAGACAATTTGGTCTTTCACCACTTAGCAATTCTGTAAATGGAGTTAATCAAAGAATTAATTTCAAAACTTTATATAAATAAGAAGGGAACGGTTTGCATGTGAATACGTATTTTTACAATAACGATATACCTACATTCAATATGTTTCAAGACATTCAGAATCAACAAGAAAAATGTTTATTTTACATACTTTTACATATTTTAGTGTAATCAATATTTTACATATCTTACTACTATATATTTCTTACATATTGCGTTATATTTTACTACAGTATTTACTACAGTATTTATGCATAAAAAAGGAACATTTCAGATACGAGTTCGAAAAAAAGGTGGAATAGTCTTTTTTGAAAATAATTTTAATACTACTGCTCTTCCATGACTACCGGACCTTCCCCGTAAATTGTCAAACTTAAATCCTCCCAAGCTTTTTGGATTCCGCGTACTTGGAATCGAGGATGAGGGAATGTTTGCGACGCAGAAGTAAACTCAACCACGTGCTTACTCAGGTTTTTTAGAAGAAATGCGTAACCAGATAGAAAACTTTACAGATTTTTTGATAGATCATTGTCTAACCGCGTCGTTGGTTGGGAGGGGGGTGCTTTTTCTCTTAAACCTCCTTCTCTCCGGGAGCCATCACTGGCTAAACAGTACGATGAGCACACCGGCTCTTCGTAAATCACATTGTGTATACAATTCTCCGATTAAATTTTGTCAGTTGTTGATGAGTTAAGAGAATTTCAAAAACTGAAGCTCCCAATTCGATAACTGTGCCCCCTCTTTTAACTCAACAAAATTTGAAAAAAATTTAATTGGAGAATACGTACGTATTTTATATTTCAACCGAATCTTATATTGTGTGGTGAAGAATAGGGAAAAATACTTCTGTAGCGGTAAAGCAGTCTGTCAGCCATTTTGATTACATTTTAAGATCTGATTACGTTTAAATAATAAAATATTTGTTGTTTTAAGTATTTATTTAATTTAGAATTTTCTTTTAAATTATTTCACTTTTGTTTACATATTGGAAATAACGCATAATGTATGGTAGTCGAGTTTCTAATAGTACATGGTATCCATTCGAGAAAATTAGTTCACGGTGCCACAACAGGGGCTCAACTTTTCCACTCGTGAATAATATTATTTTACTACTTAGTATCTATAGTCATTATCATGACGACATGCAAAACATTCTTTCCCCAAACACTTTTGTATTTGTTTCCGATTTTGAGAGTGGGGTGACATTGGCCCACATGGTGACGCCTCGTATTACGTCTTTCTGAAGGTAATTTTCTCAAAGAGAAGAAAAGGTAGGTTCAGAATCGTGTCCTCGACCTTGACTCCACTCCTAGCAGAAGACCTCTGTCGACGACACGACGCGACGCGACGTTCGCATTATGCGACGCAACACCCTCTCCTGCGAAAGGGTCAATTACTCCCTTTCTTCGACCCGGATGTGGAAGCCATCGAGAGGTCCTTTAGGGCCGATGGCAGCGGCGGCGGCGGACGTGGGGCCAAGCACGTCGGCTTCGGAAGCGTTGGCCGCAGTGGGGGGGAGGGAGCGGTGGCATAGGTGGATGCGAAAGTGGAGGTGAAGGTGCCCGGAACGCACCTAGGGAGGATGCAGAGGGAGAGGTGGAGGTGTATCAGGAGGCAGAGGAACACACATTGGAGGAGGCGGGGTGGTAATACGTAGTAGACAGATGCGGATCCAGCCGATCTTTTTTTCCGAGAGGGATCATAACATAAATATTTTAATGAATATTGCTAAATAAAGAAAGGTAACAAACATTTTTATTTTTCCTGCACTATTCTTATTTTAATTTTTTTCACGAGGCCTGTGGGGGGAAGGGGCATGGTCTCCATGACCTTCCACCTTGGATCCGCCACTGGTGGTAGATGAGGTAGAGTTGGAGGCGGAGATGGATGTGGGTGCGAAAGTGAATGAAGAAGTGGAACCGCAGCTAGAGGGGAGCGGAGGGAGAAGTGGGACTAGTTGTGTAGGCAGATGGGAAGACGAATGGAGAAGTTGCGAAAGCGAAGGCGGACATGGGGACGAGGTGGATTTGAAGACACTAGCGGAAGCGAAGACGGAAACAGAAGTTAAAGCGGAAATGGAGACAGAGTTGGAGGCAGAGATGTGGATGGTTGTGGAGGTAGTAACAGCGGGGGAAAGGAAGTGGATGGGTAGAAGATGGAGCAAAGGCGGTAGCGGACGTCAAAATGTTCACAGATTTGGAGGCAAATACCGAAGCAAAGAGGGAAACGGAGATAGAGATTAAGGCGAATACGAGGACTACGGCGGTAACGTCAAAGAGTAAAGTCCCTCTTTAGTCTATGGTAACGTACGCAGAGGCGGAAGAAGAGGTGGATGCAAAACCTGCGGCGAGCAGCGACGAGACGGAGGCGAACGCGGAGGTAAAGGCGATGATAATATTTATTTGAATGCAATTGATTGATTGCCAGGTGGTAGCCACAACGTAGAGATTTACAATACATCTACATTTATAACACAAAAACCATTTATAGACAGAGGGGAAGGGAAGGTAAAGGTAGAAGCGAAGGCGCGGGTGGGCGTGGAAATGGATGTTGGATGGGGGGGGGGGCACCTGCGCGCCCTCTGCCAGCGACGGCTACATCCAGAGGTGGCGCGCAGCTGCGCCCAGCCACATGCGCCGGAAGGAGTGTCTCCGGGCGTAGTCTTTGAAGAGGCCGCTGTAGGGCGCTGGGCGCGCCGAGGCGCACTCAGTCAGTGGGGCAAATCGCGTATCTAGGTGGGGTTTATTCAAAATTTTTTAAAAAAAATTCTTGTATACGTACGTATAAACTGAGTAAAATACGCAGTACAGAGAAGATTATGGAACGCTGCGGAGAATAAATTTCGAGGTTTCAACGGAAATACACGTTTTGCGCTCTTCTGATAGCCAAATATGATGTTTTTTCAAAACGTTCGTCCGTCAGTTTATCTGTCGTCTGTAAAAGCCAGAAGCATCTAAACTATTCATAGGATTTTTTTTCGAAATTGAATATTAACCTGGTCGATCTGGTCCGACACAAAGCTCTGCGATTTTGGAAAGAACTATTTAAATTATGGGGGTCAAGGGGAATCCAAGGATATTTTCAAAAGTTTCTTAAAAATGGCTCCGATTCTTTTCTTTAACGTTCGTGTAAGAATAGGTGAAATACATTTATAAAGGTGGCACAGGTACGTTCTTCACCGGTAACTATGATATATCGAAAATTACAAAAGTTTGATTTTTTCGGCGTCTTTCTGCAATTACAATATTAAAAATTGCATTTTCTCTTTCAATGAAATTGGTTCTCCACAATTAGTTCTTTAATTAAGGACATCTCCATTGTTTTGATAATATTTGTAGTTTTCGCATAATTTTGAGTGAAATACGGGCAATATTTAAAAAAAATTAAAAACATGATTTTCTCAAAAACCGATCAAAATTAATTTTAAACTTTTTTGGATACTGGTAAATGCATTGAATAATGTGCCATAAACGTAATTTTGATTAATTATTTGATTTTCCGTAAGTTACTCAATTGTAATTTTTAAAAAAGATTCTCACGACGTTAACATTGGCAATACAGGCGTCTGTACACTTTATTTCACTTGCGGGTACAAAGGCTGTATACGACTTATTATGAAGATTTTCGAAAATTCAAATGTTTTCTGTAAAATTGAGGTCAAAATATTACGTTTTCAGTAACATTTTATCGCCATTTTCTAAAAATGTTTCAATTTTTTCTTTAAATTGTTTTCGGAGATAGTTGTAAATGCACTGAATGTACCACATTGATTAATTCTTCTAGTTTTTCAAATTACGTAACTTATGCAAGTCTAATATTTTTTTAAATATCTCAAGCGTCAATATTTACATTACGCTTATTTTTTTATAGATCACGGCATCTGTGCAAAAATCTGACAAAAATTGAAAGTTTTGGGTTTCATATTGTGCATTTTCAGATATCAAACGACCTTTTCTCAAAAACGGTTCCAAATTTTCCAACAAAAATTTGAAGAGATGATCTAGTTTTACTTTTCTATAATATTCTTAAAGTCAAGTTTCATGTTTACTATTACTATACTATATATGCGAAAAATGTGGTTTAGGGGGCAATAGATGGCAGCTGGGAAGAAAGTGGGGGTAAAACCGAAAAGCTAGCTTAATCTAAAGAGGTTACATGACTATTTCGAGAAAGTCTGTGTCATTCTGTGGCACTACTGGTTTATCTTAACATCAACGAAAGAAATGGTGTTTCAGAACTGCACAGACTTTCTCGTACTATTTACTTTCTTTATCTCTTAAGTATATATTATTCTTTCGGGTATACCCCCCCCCCAGAGCAATAGGCGTTTTTCTGTCGAAAATCTGTTTCCGGCGAACAATTTACAATACTTCCTCTTCTTTCAAAGTGGGACGAGAAAGTAAAATCGAACGTTTACGGGTAATTATTTTACAAGTATAATTAAATGTAAACAAATTAAATTAGATGGCCAGGAGATGTAAAGTTTTGAATGTGATAGATCGCGAAATCCGAAAAAAAGGCAACGATCTGATTAACAAACAAGGTTGACGCTGCAAATACAGTTGATGTTATTAGAGGAGCAATGTTCGATAATTTCAGGACACTTATCACTACATCTAGAGTACACAGTGCGGATTCCGATTTCACAGGCAAACATACCACCAGTTGTCTTTAACTCATCTGTTTCAACCCTCAGAAATCTATCGGGCGGATGAAATGCTGGGAATCAGTGCCTAGTGCTGAGAATTTTGTTTCCACAAATTCAGAAGGCTTCTGTGATTTAGAGTAGTGATGTCTAGGTAGCAAAATCCAGATTTTAACTCATCAGTGTTTAATTTACAACACTCGGGTCCTTTTATTATTTTATGTAGCACAACTGTTGTGTTTCTCTGTGAAAGTGTATGAATTTTATTTTCCAGAGATTTTTCTGGTTTCATTATACTGTATGACAATTCAAAGAGTGAAGGGACCCAATTGGTATTCATTTGCTTTCATCTACATGCGTCCTGCTACGTTTGATATGACATCTACCTACAAAATTAAAAAAAATTCGTGAGACAATCCTTAATAATACAAACAAAATATCGACATTTTGAGTGACAATACACAGCTCTTGCAACCTAGACAATGCACGATCATGAACCAAAGTGAAAATGCAGGGAATTGTAGGAACAATGGATGCAATGGAGATACAATGAACAAAAGTAAAGGATTGCAGGAAACCCCTAGATGGTACTACCTACAGGCTGGAGCGGCACAACCGTGTTATCTCTTGATACTGAACGGTCTCAAATATATTTTTTATCATTTTTCTCAAAATTCTTCCTCTTCATCTGGTCCTTTGAGTGCCATATCCCTGACAGTGATAAGAAGATGAACGATTGAGAGGTGAGACACGTGATTACTTGCACTTGCCTCCCGCGGCGCCATACGAAAGTGGCAATTACCATGCCTTACTCAGGACCTCCACACACACACCACACCAACACACACACGCACACACACAAACGCACACGCACACACACACACATACACACCAACACACACCCTCACCCACACACACACAACGACTGTCTACGCTATTTAGGTCAACTTTTGCCGCCTAAATTATCTGTAAACATTTAATGACGCTATAGAGCACTTAGTTCACACAAAGCCACAATGAATCACCCTGTATTGGCATCTGGGATGATTGCATCTAACCTTGCACCTAACGGAAAAGGAAACGCAAACATGAAAATAGAGGTGATACCTCCAGAATAATCGAATTTTCTATACACGAATCTCTGGATCTCTCATTCAATTATGTGAAATATTTTTAACTGTTAAACTTAACACTTTCAGATATTCATATTTTAGGATACAATTTTAATTGCGTGATATTAAAAACAAATTGATCTTGGTTTTGAATTCTAAATTAAATGATTTTTTGTTTTAACTGCAATGATAATTGCCTATCCCCAAAAAATCGTAATTGAAACGACAGAGAGTTATTTCTTACTGCATTCTCTGAAACCTCGACAGCTGAAAAAAAAAACCCCTGATTCATTGATATCTCCTATATTTTTCATTCCTTTTCATTTTCCCTGAGCATTTGTTGTTCAATCCAAATTAAAATATTTTTTTATCTTCAGGTAAGGGATATAAAAGTGACCCTGCATATAATTAACTTAATTGTTATCATTAATACTACTAATGATCACAATTTAGTTAATTGTATGCCATGACACAGTTCGAACTAAGATTAGACAAATGTTCGATTCGCCACCCTATCATTAATATTATTAATGATATTATTAACATAAAAATATTAATATATTCATTTGATTAAAGTTTTCAAAATTAGCGAAAATAAAAAAATAAAAAATAGAGAATTTGTGTTCGAACTCAGATAAGACAAATGTTCGATTAGCCACACTACAGAAATGCTTCTTTTTTCTTCCGCTTTTCTTCCACTACTCTCCCGACAAGGCGCTCTCTAATATATACTTTTTCACACATCCAATGCGTCAAATTTACACAAGTCTGAACGCCGTCTTCTCTTAATATTGTTTCTTTCTCTATATTATCTTAATAACAAACACTCTCTCCCTCTGCTTCTCTCATACATCTCTCTCTCTCTCTCTCTCTCTCTCTCTCTCTCTCTCTCTCTCTCTCTCTCTCTCGACCTTTGCGACTAGGCGCTACAAGAAGTTGGGATGATTGTCGTGGAATCAGGGTCTTCGGCCCTCCGCAGCAACGCCTCCCACTTAAATGCCCGTATTTAATTCAGTTTTAGCTGGCTTTAATTCTCAAAATTGTATGCAATCAAAAAAAAGGAAGTCTAGATGGTAACGGTTCTTTACAGGTATCAAAACATCATAAGAAATACTTATCTCTTGGCGAAGTGTTGTTGGTATTTGAGTAAGAGAAAAATTGAAAGGCGGTGTCTTAATTAACATTTTTATTGAAGAGTTAAGATGGGTTGACTTACCCATCATCTTCAAAACTTCCGTCTGGGAGTTGTCGAATTCAGAATTCTAGACGGCAGATAAGAGGATGATTAGGTAAACAGCGTACGAGCCATTCCCCAATAGCAAGAAGAGAATTCCGGTAAACAACACCGCATGCACATCGAACGGCTATAGTCTTTCTCGGCCTCTTGTTTTCGTGTCACTGGCCAGGTCAGCTCTAGATGTCCGAAAGGATAAGAGCCGCAACACAATAAGGAAGAGTGGCCGCAGTGCACTTCGCTGTTCCATGACCCACACCCTAACAGGCATTTTAAAAGACTGAAACTTTTAATTTTGGCGGTTATAGGAGAATCGGCCCGGGGGGCATTCAATCAATTTGTTCTGCATTTTAGACAATTTATTCAAAACATTTACCACGTATTGATTGTATCCAAATGAGTATTCGCAATATGAATCCATGGTTTTACAGATATTCAATGTCATTTTAAATTTCACGCTAATAAAAATCCATCTTTTTAATTTAATGCACGTCGTTGATGGCATAACATGAGAATAAAACACAATGGCGAAATGTTGAAGAAATACTTGTTTATTATTGTTAAACGTTGAAGTTATTCTTGTATGTTGAATTTCGCCACCAATTTTTTGGTGAATAATATTTGTAACTTGATTGTGCCTATAGGTGTAATCTGTATGGGCCATTAATTTGCATCCTGATGTGAAGTGCTTTATGCTCTCAGCTGTTGCATGGTTTTCTACATTTGTCATCTATTGTTTGTTTGAGGATATGTTTTCTGTAACTTTTCGTGTTGATCACATGATCCTGTATGGCGACCATGAACCCTTCTGTTTCGCCAAGTAAATCACCGTATTTTAGCCATGTGTTTGAGGCTTTTGAGTCTACATGAGATTGAGATCATTCGCATGGCGTCCACGAAGTTCCTTTCTAAACCACATGTCTATTTTGCAGTTATTGTCTGTAACCTGCGACGAAATATCCAGCTGTTTGTTGTTAAGGTTAAGAGGTGTTAATTTAGTATCTGCTTGAACTATTGCAGCGTATAGTTGTGAGGTTTCCTGTTTCTCATAATAAAAGTTCCTTAATGAATGGATTTGTTTGTAGCACAAGTTCTTTAGATCTATTAGGCCTCTTCCTCCCTCACTTCGTGGGAGTGTCACTCGTTCTATTGCGATATTTGGATGGTGATGTCAGAATTTTATTATTATTATTATTATTATTATTATTATTATTATTATTATTATTATTATTATTATTATTGTTATTATTATTATTTACTTTATAACCTTTTCAATTCCACGTTGCAGTAACCATCATTTTAAATGATTTAACATTTTAATTTTGGATCTAAATGTTTGGTTCGCTTTCGCACTGATATTCCTGACTCGACTATGTAACATTGATCATATTAGATTTTCAGATAATCTGTGCCGAGTTGTTTGAAATTGAATATTCATCGACTTGTGAGGAAGACTCCAAAGAACTCTAGACGAAACGTCGTTTGTAATCACCTAGAATCAATGTATTTTTTTTCGCAAAATTAAAGTTCCAAGCATTTTCAGTATTTATTAATTATTGTTTTCTAGTATTTAGTCGCTGAGAAAGAGGATAAATTAGAATGTATCAAATTTGAATGCATACGTTAGCCAACATAACAATAAGAAATGAAAAAGTATTGTTTAAAAATATTTTCGGAAAGAACTATCCAAACAAGGAGTGGTTCTCCGCTTCTGCTACCTATGAGAGCAGCCGACCGCTAGAATTCTCCTCCAGATAAGAACTGAATTCGACCTACCTATGTAGCTTGTGTCGAAAATCCAGCTACCATGGGAAGTGGAAACCTAGGACTTCCTGGTTAGAGGCTCTGCAGTGATATATTGATGCCGTGAACCATCAAAGCCGGTCCGGCCCTGTGAACGAGAGCTGTCGCGCACTGTGCTCCGAGACGGCGGAGGCGCGCTGGCCTCCGCCTCCTCCTTCTCCTTCTCCTCCTCCTCCCCCCCCCCGCCGCCAGCCGCCAGTCGCCGCCCGCCGTCGCGTCGCTCCGCACGGCATCCCAGCAGGTAGCTCCGTGCCGTGCCGCGCCGCGCCGCTCCTCGCGTCGCTCCGCGTTGCAGTGCGTAGCGAGTGTTCTCATGTGCTTCGACCGGAGCCGACACCGGGCAGCCTCTGCATGGGAACACGGAGCAGAATAAAGGTACCGTTGCACGTTCAGTAAAGTGAACGCCATCATGTTGTCAGGCTGTATCGTGTGTTTATTTGACCGACGAACTTTGTGACTGCGTAGCGTTGCTCCTCGACATTCACAGGCCGCTTCCGAGCCCTCACGGGATTTTCAACCAGTTCCAAAAGTCATGTCAACTATTTTTTTTCTCACAACCAACGAGACAGTGAAGACATTTGGACATACGCAAATGGAAGATCACGAGACGAGATAAAGGTTTAATGCGTAAATTGCCAACAACATAGGGATTTATAAGAGGATACAGAAAAGACAAAATAGAAAAATTCAATGGTTCGTTTCAGAAATGTTTATTTCTATAGTGTCTACATGTAAGCCTCATACACAAACGCGCACGCGTACTTCGAAGAACTCTCCCGAAGAGTCCACTCACGCTACACGCTGCCACCGGTGAAGAAGGCGCCAAACTCCCTCCTCCGCATCCTGAGAGAATCTTCTCATCTCACGTCTCAGTCATGTGTCGACACCTTCACGTGCCTGAAAGTGCAGCCAAATGAGTTAGCTGCTCAAATACCAGATTCAATCATTAGGATTGTGGATGTCGTAGGTAACTTTACATATGTGCACGTCACTTTCGTATTGTTATTAGAGAAGGAAAATATAGTATGCAATAAACAGTCGATGTTTCGTCATTTATCTTACACTTTACACAGATTCATAAGTGTACGTTAATAACAATTAATGCACTAAACGTTCGCTAACATCGCGGCTATTCAATTTTATTAATTTCTTGACTCTCATGACCGTAAAAAAAAATTTTTGTCCAGACTTTTGTTGCAGCTTTCGTATTTCAATAAAAAGAAACAGGTACTGTCTCACTCCATGTCTCGAACCCTTTTTTGTGGGGTAATTTTCCCACCATGTAGCCATTTCTTAGAAAAGCACTATATAGGCTCATAGTACAGATTGCAACCGCCCCTTTCTTTCCCCCGCGCCTTCTTCCCACGCTTGAGTCTTACGTGTGTGTGTTCTGTTACGGTTAGAATGCAACAGCTGCCATGACTTTTTGCGGTCACTCAGGGCGAAATGTTGCGCCAGGGATCCGGTATTTGTTCCTTCTCAAAGAATTTGATGTCACTCGGAAAGCAGGGATTAATTTTTCCTCATTTACGATTTCCTGACTTTGAAATGCTTCAATCAAGGAATCCAAATCAAGAAAATTGTCAGGAACACATTGCCGCAATCATTCTTAGTGTTGCGTGTGGTCTTCGTTTCATTCATCGATTTTTCGAATCGTCCTCTTCTGGGAGGGAGTTGTCAATTACCCTCTCTGATTGATTGATTGATTTTTTCATGTTTCCGGGCGCGTCAACTGCTCTGGTCATTAGTCCCGTTACTGTTGTGTATCATTTTTCTCGGGAGATGGCGGTGATCTTCCCCCACTGGATGGCGAGATCCGGCGGCTACCTATCGTCCGCTAGTGGGGTTTCTCCCTTACCAGGGCTCTCCCACCAGCGGGGCACCGCCCCAGCCGGGACAAGCTCTAAGCTCCCGACCGGTCTCCCGGAATATGTGGTAGTGTAGTGAATGTTAGTGTAAGTGTGTGTGTAAGGGGAGAGGATAGGACAAGGAAGAGGAAGGACAGATCGCGCGCGGTCCGTGGCCCATTCGATAGGATACTGCTCCGGCATTCACCTGGTGTTGATCCGAGAAACCACGTAAAACTACCGAGCAGACCAGCCGGCCGCTAGAATTCTCCTCCAGACAGCGACTGAATTCGACCTAGCTGAAAAGCTAGTGTCCTGCCGCCGTCAGGACTCGAACCTAGGACCTCCCGGTCAGAGGCGCTGCAGTGACATCAGTTGATGCACTGAACTACCGCTCCCGGTACCCTCTCTTAGGAAATTCGCTCTTTCGCACCGTCATCTTTGGTCGAAAAACTTTACGTTTTCTCAGTGGTTAAGACATCATCATTCATCTCTTTCATTTCATAGGAAGGTACGCACGTTCTCGGTAGAGATGCGACATCGATGTCTATTTTTTTATACAAACTATTTTTTTCTAAATATCGATTGATTGAAGCCGGCGTTTGGTTAATACCACATGGATGTGTATCGTATCAGTATCACATAGAGCATTTTTTTATTACGAAAGGAGGCGGAGTTCTTCCCCACTGGATGGCGAGATTCGAACACGACCTACCAGTGGATTTGCGGGGTTCATCCACGTGCGGGGCACCCCCTCCCTGCCGGGACAAGCTCTAAGGTTCTGATTGGTCTCCCGATATGTGTGATAGTGAAGTGCATGTATGTGTATGTAAAATGTGAATATAGGGCACGGAAATGGATCGCGCGCGGACCGAGGTCCATTTGTTAGGGTTCTACTCCGACATTCCTCTGGTACTGATAGGTGAAACCACAGAAAACGACCAATCAGAGTAGCCAGTCCCTAGAATTCTCCTCCAAATAGTGACAGAACTCGACCTAGCTATCTGGCAAGTATCGAAAATCTAGCCACCCCATGGACTCGGACACTAGGAACTCCCGATCAGAGGCACTGCAGTGACATCAGTTGATGCCCTGAGTCACCTCAGTGCTGCTTCCATCGACTTTCCTGCTACGCGTGCGCACGCGTAGCTTTCCTCCACGCGTGGGTTCTGTTACGGTCGGCGTGGAACCGGTAGGCGGGCAGCACGCATGACGTGATTTGGCGAGTCTTCCTGTAGTTGAGTGAATGAATCGTGAGACCGGATGTGGAACCAAGTTGAAGCAACGGTCCCGAAGATTGAAGATCGCGCTTGCGCGCCCGCCGAGATCTCGACAGAAAGTAATCTGGGTCTGTAATTATTATATTTTTTCCCTAAATTTTCTGTTTGCATAAAGAGTTTTTGTACAACACCGGTTTTTCAAAAGCGAATTTGTTAAGAAGTTGACCAGACTGGCATAGGGGGTAGCGCCCGGGTACCGGTCTTCCTACTACGACGCTTTCAGCCGTGTAAACTTTAAGTTATACAATAAACATATACTGGACCTGTAATTTGATGCACACGCAGCATGTGTTTCTTGAAACACACAAACGTTCTGAAAAATTTAGATATAATTGAAAAACGTCAAAACCAAAGTGTTAGTTTACCAGAAGAGGAAATATTAAAAATACTTGTATCGATTTCAAAGTAACTCACGTGCGAAACTAATATCTCTTTTAAATGCTTTGGCAGTGAATAATCCGAGTTAGTGCAATGTCATGGCGACATTCGTTTCCCGTGCAAACAAAGTCTCTAGTACCTTACAAATCAATACTGTGAAAATTACTGTTAAGCTTTGAGCTCAATTCTTCCATTGATAGATGTGTACACAGATACACAGCCGTAGCGCAGACCGTTTCCTATAAATCTCTATTATCGGATTGTCCGAATCGCATTGTCCGATGTTAGTGACCGATACGAAGATATCTTCGGTATTTGATAAATTTTCTAAATCTATAGTACCATGTCAGACAGTACTGTGAAAGTATTATGAAACGTTAAGCTCGACCAATATCGAGAGAATTACGTAGGCGACGCTTCCGCAGTCTCAAACAAGCTAGAAGCACTTACGTGATGTTCGTGAGAGTTAATGCAACTTTGGAGCAGGGTTAGTTTACTTCGCATCTAAATCAGCAGGTACGAGTAATATCAGCTGAACCGATCGTCGCGTTAAAGATAAAACATTCCAACTCGAACTCACCCTACAGTCCCAAACAGACTAGAACAGTAACCGCCGAACTTTTGAAGCTTCTGATCAATCGTACAGTTTTAAAATCTTTTGTAAGCTACCGAAAGAAACTACGACAGAAACGAGACTTTTCATCAAACTATCCATATTAGTATAATGCCTGATATACGCAAGCAACCCCTAACGGTCAAAACCTGAAGCTCATGCAATCAACCTACGGAAGTGACGGTGACAGTTACGATGGGTGAGCATGCATACAGCGTTTTCCGTGAGTCATCTATCTAGTGTCAAAGCACCAAGTCTGTTAGACAACCTGAGCGTGACATTGCGATCTACCGAAAATTCCCCCGCGAACCACTATTTGCTCGCGAACTGGAGTTGGGGGATCTCTGGCGATCCTAGAAAGACGTTCATGAGGTTTGAGAGAGTTGGTGCATTGCCGCGGCAGAGTATTTCTCTCATCCCAGCTCGGCGCTTGAGCCGAGCCGAGTCAAGTCGAGTGGAATGCACTCGAGTGCAGGCCAGGCGAGTGGAGTCGAGTCGCGAGGGCCGCGTCCACCTTGGGCCGCGCCGCACGCCCCTTGCTCAGGTTGACGAACCCTTTTGCGCAAGGCCGGCCCTCTCTTCCCGTCCAGCATCGCCTCGCCCTCGCCCCTCGCCCTCGCCCCTCGCCCCTCGCACCTCGCCCCTCGCCCCTCGCCCCTCGCCCCCGCCTCTCGCCTCTCGCCTCTCGCCTCTCGCCTCCTCGCCTCTCGCCTCTCGCCTCTCGCCTCGCCCCGCCCCACCTCACCTCATCTCACCTCACCTCACCTCACCTCCCCTCACCTCACCTCTCCTCACCTCCTCACCTCACCTCACCTCATCTCACCGCACCGCACCGCGCACGAGGGTATATTTTTTACTTTATCGCCGTTACGAAGGTACTTCGTAAAAAGAGTTAAGTAATGGTGCGCCAGAAAACGGCGAATTTTCGGCCGAAAAAAACTTAATGCCGGGCCCCGGTAACGTAATAAAAAAACCTGCTAAATATAGAAAAATTGCTAAATATAGAAAAAAAACCTCTTAATACGTGGTGTAGCCAGAATTCACGGTTTGTGGGACCTTCATACCGAAAAATTGTCGGCAAAACGTCTGTCTGTGGTTAACGCTAGCACCTAAATCGTTCAGCCGATTTTCTTCAAAATTGATATTTTCAGATCGATCTGAATGAATCCGGGATATGGGTGTTTCAAATGCATATTTTGATTATTTTATTGTACTTATACAAGAAGTTCCAAAAAATTTAACATTTTCTCAAAAATGGCACCAATTTTTTTTATCAAACTTTGTCCTCGGATAGCGTAAAGGACTCTTAAGATAATGGTTCAGCTCTCATGTTCTTTGAAATCCCAGATAATTTTTAAAATTGTGAAAGTCCATTCTTTTAGGATGCGTCTTGCTACAAGTATAATATTGAAGGTAGAGATTTTTCCTTCATAAAATCTGTTCCTTAAAAGATGGATATTTAAATAACTTCAAGTTTAATTATTTGAAAATATGAGTAGTTTTCGTGTAATTTGAAGAGAAATATAGGCAATTAAAAAAATAACATTTTTTCTCTCACAAACCGCTCCCAATTTTTTCCTACGGATAAGAGAGATGCTTATAAGTAGGGAACGGATTTTCATGTAAATACATATTTTTACAGGGACAAGATACCTGCATTCACTAATATTTTTTACACTTAACACGACATTCTGAACGAATTGGAAATTTTTATTTTACATATTTTTACATATTTTGGTATAATTACATATATTTATAATATTTAATTATTAATATTTGTATTAACGCCGGACAATCGCTATTAATTGCCAAACTTATCTCCCCCCGCCCCACTGCTTCTTGGAAACAGCGTGATCGAGATCAACGATGAGCGGATGTAGTTTGTGAAGCAGAAGGAACTTACACGTGCTTACTCGTGTTTCATAGACCCCATGCGTAACTCGATAAAAAAAAAATCAGATCATTGTCTTCTCCCTTTTCTGGAGTTGGGGTGAGTGTATGCTCCCTTTACCCCCCCTTCTATCACAGGCTACACGGTACTATTCACATGAGCTCCGGCTCCTCGTAAACAACATAGTATATAATACGAAAGTATTATGTTTCGGAAGAAACTAGCGAATAATTGCTTTTGTAGATGTAAAACTTTCATTCAGCCTCTCTGAATCCATGTATTTTTCTGATCGACAACATACTGTGCTCGGAAAACGCTTGAAGAATGGAATTGTAAACATTATAACGAATATTTATTTCACATATTTCCTATTTTTTCTTACATATTTTTGAAAAAATAAGTACATGTATATGTACATATTTTGCTTTTTTTATTACAATAAAGTCCGTTCCCTACTCATAAGAATGGTGTCGACCCCATTTTCGTTGAACTCTGAATTTTCGAAAATTTCAAATTGAGAAATAATGCGAGAAAATACGTACTGTTGTAGTTCCACTAGTTTTTTAAAGACTGCACTGTTATAATATCGACTTAACGCAACCAAAGAGTGGAACGAAAAGCCTCTTTTAACGGTCGGCGTCACTTATGGATTTAACAGTCCGCCAACCGTAAGAATCAATGAAAACAAATGAGTTGCTGCTAAATATGGTGTGAGTACACTTATTTCAAGAAATGGTATTTCTTGTTTATATGTTTTTTTGTCATAAGAAGATGGTATAACGAAAAGTACTGAACGACACGGCGGGTAACACAAATAACATTCGTTTGGTTATAAACTTCGGCTATCGCCTTGATTCACAAATTTTACCCGTTTGTTATATGCTGTTTATCGACCTAATGACTTTAATAACTATAACAAATTGTTAAAGCAAACGGATAAATGGAAGACGTGTGGAAGGTGGTATATAATGGGACGTGCCTAAGAAATAAACTAGCCAGCTTCATACCAGATATGTGATTCAATTGTACTAGTAATTTGGTTCCACCAAATCTTTGTCTCAGTTTTTTCAAATCGAGTTTTGCAAATGCATCCACAATCGAGCCCTGGCTTATGGGCGCTAGTTGCGACTCACCCGCCGCTAGCTCAGAATGGGTTTTCAAGGTGGGCGCAAATAAAAAAATAGTAACGAATAGCGGGATCAGGGTCATGTGGGCCGTTGTGATTGAATGCATTTACACAGAAACTCAAGTCAAATCACTTTCCATTTACTTAAGTATATTCTAATTAAACATATTACAGTCAATGAACATAAAACACTTTACATATACAAGCACTTTGTCTTGCTGAAAAAAAAGAAACAACTTACACTCTCTATAATTAACTACACTTTCCTTTCTCTCATTTAAACTAATTTCAAAGAATACTTAAAACTTTGACTAATCATTCCAGTCGTAAATTTCTAGCTTGCAACTTCTTCTTACACTAGCTAAGTTTTTCTTGAAAGAAAAGATTGATTCTATTTTTTCCAGAATATCGGCATAAAGAACCTGTACTAATACTTTCTTTCCAAAACAACAATTATTCTTCTAATATCTACAAATTGTCTAAGTTAAGTAATGACCTTACTGTGCCCTTTTCACGGCGTAGAGAAATCTACGGCGTCGACTCTTCCAGTCATGTCCTGTCCTGCAGCTCGGTCGGGAGCAAAGCCGCCCCTCTGCAGAACCGTTGTTCAACCCACGATGTGGCCTCCGTCTCGTTTTCGTTGATACTTTCGTATTCTTTTATAGAATGTAACTAGCTTTTAATTCCATATTTAAAGAATCTACAATACGACAACTGAGTCTATCGCATAAGAAGAGTAAATATAAAAATAAAAAAACTGCAAAGAAAAGAAATGAATGGCCTCGTTAGTTCCATATTCACACTCTCTCTTACAAAGATTTTAAATGCGTCACTTATACTTTCATCCTTTTCTGATGAATTGTTTTAATGCTTTGTAATATGATAATTACCTCCGAATGTCTTGAAGTGAGTTTTTATCGTAGATGCAGTCCTGAAGTCCGTAACAGTACAAGGTGCCGCCTTCTCGTGATCGGTAGGTCCTCACTTCTCCAGTTGTTACCTTAGAAAAGAAAGCTTTCTTTCTCCTGATTCTCGGTGTCGCATACCTACCGAGACGCTCCTTTACGGATATAGTTCGTAGTTTTCATTTTCGATTGTATTCATGCGCGTTGGCGCGCGTTCAACAGCTCATCTTATTCTTGAATATTGATGTGCTCCGCTTTCCGAGACCTTCGGCAAACGGATGGTCACAATACACACAGACATACACACACATACATACACACACATACACACACAACTCAATACTTTATACTGTTTCGATTGATGTGTCGCGACTGGATGTCTACTTTCAATACATATTTCCTAGGTTTATAGTAGTTACGATTAATCGCATCATTGTCCCCTATAATTTCAGCAAGGTAAGGGGATTGAGCTATCTGGTACGTTCCTGTGAAGAAAATGATTGTTTCTCGTTCAGTCAATTCTGGAAAGTCTAATATATTTGGAGAAGAAATTTCTTTAAAAATGGTGATGAGTCATTAATGTGGCTAAGGTAGTAGTAATTCCCGTAAGCGTAGGGCATGTTTTTCTCCCGGGAGATGGCGGTGATCTTCCCCAGTTGGATGGCGAGATTCGGCGCCGTTCAACCCTTTGGCTCGCGGGTTTTTTCTCCCAACCTAGGCATCTGCCACCAGCGGGGGAACGTCTCAGCCGGGACACCCCAAGATCACGGCTGCTCTCCGGGATGTGTGGTAGTGTGCATGTAAAGGTTGCTGAAATGTTTGTGTAAGTAAGGGTAAGAATAGGCGCTGAATAGGAAGGGAATATCGCGGGTATGTTAGGGTACTGTAGGTTACGGCTGAGGTGATGCATTGACTTGATGATCGGAGAAACCACGGAAAACTACCGATCAGAGCAGAAGGCCGTTAAAATTCTTCACCATTAAGCGGCTGAACTCGACCTAGCTGTCTAGCTAGTGTGGAATCTTGCCACCGTCGAGACTCGAACCCTAGGACCTCGCAGTCAGAGCCGCATCGCAGCGACAATAAATTGACATCGCAAAGCGACAACAAACAACAGCGACAACAATTGAAAGTTTAAATCACGCGAAATCGTTTCGCTGCATAACTGTTTCTATACAATTAGAGACTATACTGAGCATCACAAGAAAAGTAACATTAACTTTAACAATGATACATAATGCATTATTTACCATTTGGACTGTATAAATGAGTATAAACAACCTGTAACAACTATTGTACTACAGCTTCCGGGTCAATGACCCTATCTCAACTGTGGTTTTTCGTCCAGTTTCCCTGATCCATTGAGCAAATGCTGAGATGGCCCCTTGTTTTGCTTCTGGACATAAATGTAACTTCATTTTCTGTGCACGTCTTCTAGAATTCAGTGGGAAATACAATTATTCAAATTGTCGTTTCCATGTTGTCGCGGCAGGAAGTAATAAGAGCCAAAATTTATTGCTTATTTATCCTTGAAAATAGATTTTATTACATGGGGAGTTTCTTTGTTTTTTTCTCCTTCAAAATTCTATTGTTATTTATCCTTGAAAAATAGATTCTATTACATGGGAGTTTTTTGTTTTTTCCCTTTTCAAAATTCAAAATTTATTGCTTATTTATCCTGAAAAATAGATTTTACTATGGGAGTTTTGTTTTTTTTTCTCCCTTTCAAAATTCAAATTTAAGTAGTATATGACTTAGTGTAGGGATCACAGAATTTTGAAAATGTGCACACAATTCACTTTTCCCCATAGCACGTCATACGCAGTTTTTAACTTTTTTACGTAAAATAAATAAATAAATCCCTGTAACCATCTGCCCGTTTACAGACCTGGTTCTGTGTATGAGTAAATATTCTAATATTGCTAATCGTTGAGATTAAATCGTACATAAAATCAGTCTCATTATATCATGGAATATTATTTTTGTCTATATTCATTAATTTAATTATACATAGATTTTGAGTTTTTGTTCGTATCTGACCATCCATGCTACGAAGTGTAAGTACTCAGAAGAGCTGAATCTCCAAAAGGTTTCATTTTATATAATTGGGATAAAGATACATAACTTGTTTTACTCGTTGGGAGGTTTGTCTCTTATAGGAGCTCCAACGGTAATCGTTTATATTCTACACGAAAATCGAAAGTTAGGTTTCCATATTTTGTATGTAAACAAATGTGTTCGTGAGTCAACTTTCATCCGGATGAGTCTTAAGTAGTGACAGCGACGTTACCCAGCGTATAGTCTTTTTCATATTGGGGCTATTACACTCCATCTGTTCACCAATCCAACTTTACTATTGTTAATTCAACACTTTAATTCGTATAAGCCACTATTTTAACCACATGAATACTCTCCAATGTGTGTATAATAGAATCGCAAATCGTGATGGATTTTCCATATCACCTAAATAGATAAAAAGCTATTACAAAGAAGAATTCGAAATGATTGTGGGTCTTTTCCGCGCTTTTCATTTGATTCATTTCACGCGTGTCCTGGGGATACAACAAGATCGCAGTGTTTGAGCAGTGATGAGCGGTGTTTGAGGCTAATTTGTAACGTAAATTATTTAGTTGACTTTGCAAATGAACTCACACTGGAAAGGAGATTTTGTACCCTGCACGTACAGGCATCGAAAAACTCATCAAATTGGTGTTGTATGGTTACTAGAGAGCGAGTGTTGGAGAAGAGGAATATCACAAAAAAGATGGAAATGACATTTTCCAAAACTTCTTTATCAAGTGGATGCAGACTAGAATGAAGGCCTAAACCTAACTAGTAAACGGTCACGCTGGAGGAGACTTGCCGCAAATACCATCCATAGGGGAGAGGAGCAGACTTGTCTCGCATAGCACTGCAGGCACCAAGTTGAAAACACCGCGGCTTTGGTAGTGTAATGATTATCTTTTGGACCTGTTATTTCCTAATCGCGGGTTCAGTTCCGATCGATACCATGGATTTTTAAGGGAGAATAGTTCTTTTGTACGTCTTCCCTCGGAGGGGAATTAAAAATGGCCATCCCGTGTAGTAGATTTTCTGCATGTTCCTCAATCCTAAAAGAAGTATCTGAGCGAAGTTCAAACCGCCTGTTCTGTAGCACGAATAACATTTTCTTTCTCTGAGTGCTGTCGAAAGGTGCGTAGCGAAGCCACAGTCCGGCGGAAGATCGGTCTTATGGCTTGAGCGTCGCCCCGTATAAGGCATCATTAACCTGAATTAAGTAAAATATTTTACTGCTTAAGGAAGGGCTTTGTCATTCCTTTCTCACATTTTCGTCCTTCCTTTCAATCTTGAGGTTGACCGCGAAGCTGAACCTCGAGATTGGTATATCGACTAGCGGCGAGGTTTGGGTTACAGACCTACAGATTAGGCATAATAGGCAATTTGATGATAATTTGTGAGGGTGACTATCAATGTGGAGCCCGAGAAGAGCATACGGATCACCGGGAGCGGTAGCTCAGTGCATCAACTGATGCCACTGCTGCGCCTCTGACCGGGAGGTCCAAGGTTCGAGTCCTGACGGCGGCAGGATTTTCGACAGTAGCTTTTCAGCTAGGTCGAACTCAGTCGCTGCCTGGAGGAGAATTCTAGCGGCCGGCTGCCTGATCGGTAGTTTTCCGTGGTTTCTCCGAGCAGACCTAGCGAATGCCGGAGCAGTAACTTGAAAATCTGGGTGCGGACGCGCGCGATCATTTTCTACCTCATTCCTTGCTCCCATCCCTCCCTGACTCCTTACACACCCAGTTACACTAACATGCACTACACTACCACACAGTGAGACCGATCGGAAGCTTAGAGCTTGTCCAGGCTGGGACGGCGCCGTGCCCGCTGGTGGAGTATCCCGGCTAGGGGAAACCCTACCAGCTGACGGTAGGTCGGCGTTGATCTCGCCATCCAGCGGGGGAAGATAACCGCATTCTCCTGAGAAAAGAACATACACTCACACTAACGGGACTATGACCGAAGCAGTTGTCGCCCGGAAACACGAAAAAACAAACCAAACTAAGCATACGGATTCTTCATCTCCAGTCTTCCAGAAATGGTCTCAGAGAATATCAGTCCTATGGAAAATATCTTAAGAAATTTAAATCAAATGTCATTATTTCTTTCTTGACTTTTTATTTTGTCTAACATCTTATAATGCGTGAATTAAGTGTTTTATAGATATTGGAAATAGAATATTCTGAATGCGTGATTCGTAAAGTCTTTGAATTTTCTCGCTTGGCGAGAAGACAGGTTAAATTTACGGTTATTTAAGGCGTTGTGGTTCCAGTCTAGAAAACTATTCTCCCAACTGCAAACTCTGGAACGTTCAAAAACGCATTTGAACTTCTGATCCATTTCTTACGATCGTTTTTATGTCAGTCGTACAAAAAAAGCGAGATTTATTTTTGTATTCGTTGAATCTGTTTCGTTCGAATCATATTTAACCATAAATGCTGTTGGAAAACTGATAAAGTGCACCTTTGAACTTTGCATGCCAGTTTGCAGAAAAATAAGTAATGTCTCTTACATTTTTTAGTTTGAAGTAATGAAGTTAGAAGAGGATGGATCAAGTAAATGTTTAACCCATTAGGAGCAAAAGAAAAGAAAGGAGAAGTGTTGAACGTTATTAAATTTACGTTTCCGTTGAATTCCTTTTTTAAATGCATTTCTTAGAATGTTACTTGACCACACATTGAAAAAAGACATTTCTTTACAGTTAATATTTCACGAACAGAAAACAGATACGGTCAGAATATTTGATGTATTAATCCCATCGATTTTACAAAATAAGTTTTCAGCAAGTTTATTATTGATATATCCGTAAGATGTTGAAAATTTACATGCATTAAAACGGTCAAGCTCATGTTAGTCCAATTACTGTTCTCGAACCCGAAAAGTAAGTTACATAAAAAATTAACTTTTGAAACGAATTTTTTTAGAAAACCAATAGGTTACGTAGTTTAATAAGCACCATTAACTTCACATTTATGACGCATAAAATAATTCTTTCTAAAGTAGAACTCTCTTTTGTGGTTGAAACTGACCTCAATATTGTCACTTGTGTATGCAGCTTCTGTGGCAGGTGGAATTTCCATATCCTCTAACAGGGGATCATTGTTGCTGAAAAAATCGAATTCTCCATCAGCGCTAGACAAATCTAAGTTTTCTTCATTTAGGAGCTTGAGTAGATCTTCTTCGGCGTCACTTTCTTCCATATCTTGCCGTAAGCATTCTGATGTCTGCTGCACATTTTCAAAAAACGCACAGATCTCTGAGAAATCTATCATTTCACTCATTTTCTCTTACTGAAGCGCAGTCCGCTTTGTCCAAAAAATGTCAACGGTCCGTATACACCTTACAGCAGAA
The DNA here is from genome assembly GCA_964035755.1 of Teleogryllus oceanicus. Taxonomy (NCBI): domain Eukaryota; kingdom Metazoa; phylum Arthropoda; class Insecta; order Orthoptera; family Gryllidae; genus Teleogryllus; species Teleogryllus oceanicus. The sequence goes on along the minus strand of CAXIVR010000003.1, from coordinate 113,105,768 downwards.
ATGAAATCTTACGAACACTCCGAGAACTCTTCGTCGAAGTCTTTTAGTCGCTTGGCGAGCTCGCGGTCGTACCACGATGCGTACAGAAAACGAACTGACGTTGCAATCGCATACAACTTTACGCGACGACTGGCGAGTGACCGGTGCCGTGCGGTGGTCCGAAGGCGAATAAGCGATGGTGGTGGCCGGGCGCGACTCCGCAGCGCGGGGCGGCTCCTGGCTGAATGGGCAGAGTGCGAGCCGATGTTCCCCTCGTCGCGGCGCTGCTGGCAATGAGAACCGCTCCTCACGCCGAAGATCTGTATGCTCGCTAAGATCCGGTCCCTGAGAAACGCTTTTTCATTGGTTCATATACATTCGCTAACATTTCATTTTATTTCATTGGTTTTTGTAATTGTGAGTGAAGAAATGAGTTATAACGAAGTAATACTTTTTTCATTGAAAATGGTATCTGAAACTCTGATTAAATAATTGAGAACTAAAGCAAGTAGTTCGATAAAATCTTGCACTTCATTTCTACATTTTATAATATGGTTTATTTTTCTTATCATTCGACTAAGTCAAATATTTATTTGGTTTATTATTTTGGAATGAAAATTAAAATGTATGTAAAATGATCGATGAAAACATTGTAATGTTATCACAAGAGAAAATGTTATGCAATTCAAAAGAAATTGGCATCCTATAATTTCTTGAGTCATATCGTGAAAACTCCCTTCACGAATGAGATGCCCGGGAAATTCGAAATTGCAGTTTTTGTAGATTGCAGATTTCGACATTGTAGAAGTTCAAATCGGACTTACACCACAATTACGACCGCACTTTACACTATTTCAGAAACAAATTTAAAGATTTCGCTGGCCCGTGATCTGGAACATTGGCCTCAGATCTACTATACTGCCATGTAAACGAATTACTTACCTGACACTTCCGTAGTTATATCCTCGAATTTACAAACAATAAAGAAAAATTTTCACTGAAAAGTTTTTCGATTTTGTGAAACGTCATTACAGATCATTTGAAATATTTGTGTCCATAAAAGCATTAAATTATAAAATGCACCTATAATGTAAATGTTAATACGATTAATATACAATACAATAAACACATGTTTACTTTTTGAAAATTTTGTGGTTTAAAAGACAATAACACTTACATTAAATAATCCAGTACATTGTAACAATATCTTCACAAAAAATGCAGTTTTTGACACATTTTTTTAAGATATTTCTGGGTACTTGCCACAATTTAAGACCAAAAGAGGAGGAAAAGAAGAGAAAAAAAGAGGAAGCACTGGAAAATTATTTGAAGATCTAATATTGAGGAACACATTTGTTCAGAAAACAATGAGTAGGTTCAATAAGTAAGATAAAGCACAGAATATAAACATGTGAACTTTTGCAGCTTACACAATTTCCGAGATTTTTATACGGAAAAGGCAGCTCAGGGCATCAACTGATGTCACTGCACTGGGGGATCCTGGGGTTCAAGCCCCGATGGAGGCAGGATTTTCGACAATAGCTTGTCAGCTATGTCGAATTCAACCACTATCTGGCGGAGAATTCTAGCGGCCGGCTGCTCTGATCCGTAGTTTTCCGTGGTTTCTCGAAAACAACATCAGGCGAATGCCAAAGCAGTACCCTAACAAACGGGCGACAGACTGCGCGCGATCTTTCCTTTCTTCTTCCTTGTCCTTTCCTCGCCTCTTACTCACACACACTTTCACTCACATACACTACATTACCATAATTGTCTAGAGACCAGCCGGAAGCTTCGAGCTTGTTCCGTCTTGGGCGGGTCCACGCTGGTAGGAGATACCAGATTGAGGAAAATCTCCGCAGCCGACGAAGGTCGGCGCCGGATTTCGCCAATCAGCGGGGGAAGTTCACCGCCACATCCAACAATAAAATATGCACGACTCTTAGGGAACTAGCTGTTAACGCGCCCGGAATCACTTACCGATCAGAGATTTTAAGGATAATCGGTCATATCTACAAGCACACATTGCTCTATTTCAGAAAAAATAAAGAAAACATCGAAATTATTTTTATAGACGGTTTGGAAATGTCCTAGGGGTTTCTTAAAAAAGTTCTCCCCAACACTAAGAGATCCGGTTTAAAGTTACAGGGTCTCTAATTCGGCTAAGCTGATGGAGGAATATCCGTTTTTAAGAAATCCTGTGTGCAGTGGTTAAAAATGTCTTTTACACACGTTCAGACAGATGGGTGGACGAACGAACGAACGAACGGACGGACGAACAAGCGAACGAACGGACGGACGAACGAACGGACGAACGGACGAACGGACGAACGGACGAACGGACGAATGGACGAACGGACGGACGGACGAACGAACGAACGAACGGACGGGCGGACAAACACACATATGAATGGAGTGGCGGACGTATGGACAAACGCTCATTTTAGAGAGAAATTTTAAGTATCAGAAAACTCTAAAAAATGTAATTCTGTCAACACTTTTAAATTGATTTTTACATTTTTTATAATTTTTTTCATGCATTCCTTATATTCTAGTACATAAGAAAATAATTCTATGAACATTTTACTTGCGAATCAAGAATGCAAAAGTAATATTGGTTTTTCTAAAAAAAAAGTTTATGCTTTTAATTGAGAGTGTAGGCTTCCGCGGACGGAAATGGAACTTACTTGGCTATCCGGGAGACGTCGCGTCCAGGCACAGGTGCTCCGGACGCGCAAGGCCCTGACAGCCGGGCAAGTTCCATATGCTTTTAAGTTTGACGAGCGGTAACATTGTATTTAATTAATTCCGTCCTTTAAGAATTTGATACGGTTGACTTCTAAGTAATGAAGCATTGAAATAAAACTATAGATTCTATATAACTTTTCCACAATTCCGAATAAAGAATACAATACTTTCTATAATCCAAAGATAGCTACCTTTTTTTTTTTATATTATCTGACATTGATTCAACGTAAATTGAGGTCTATTTTGCTTAATGAAGGTAGGGATCAATTTTTAGAAGAAAAATCATAATTAGTATCGAATATCATTGTTTGAAAGAGATTTCTTAGATGCAGGTTTGTTCTGATCTCGAGCTGATAACTGGAAAACTACAAAACCAATGAGTGACTAACCGTAAACGAGCAAACGTTCGACGCCAGAAGAACAACGTTCTATTGGCACAAAAAGGTAGATTTAACTTCTTGACAATCTGTAAATCCATTGTAAAAATATATTTATCATTACTCTTTTAAAAATGATTTTAATTTTTTTTAATCAAATCTCGTGATAAAAAATATAAACAGTCCCTAAGTCTTACATTTATCTGTTATCAATACATCTCTTACTCATTTTAACACACTTATTTTTTGTCAATTTTCCCTGCCTTTTCAGTGTCGCATTTTGAACACATTTTCTAACATCAGTTTTCTCAGAACATCCATGTTTTCAATTTTTCACGAAAAATGTTACCAAAAATATAGGACTCGTAATAGCAATTCTTCAGATCAAAAGTATTTGGTATAAGGCGCACTATCAGAGTTGCGGTGGGGCAGAGAAGAATGCCTGGGATAAACCCTGGGCAATTGTCCCTGAAGCCCAAAAACCGGTAGCGGTAGCTCAGTGCATCAACTGATGTCACTGCAGCGCCTCTGACCGGGAGGTCATAGGTTCGAGTCCTGACGGCGGCAGGATTTTCGACACTAGCTTTTCAGCTAGGTCGAATTCAGTCGCTGTCTGGAGGAGAATTCTAGCGGCCGGCTGCTCGGATCGGTAGTTTTCCGTGGTTTCTCCGATCAACGCCAGGCGAATGCCGGAGCAGTACTCTACCAAACGGGCCACGGACCGCGCGCGATCTGTCCTTCCTCTTCCTTGTTCTATCCTCTCACCTTACACACACACTTACACTAACATGCACTACACTACCACATATTCCGGAAGACCGGTCGGGAGCTTAGAGCTCGTCCTGGCTGGGGAAGTGCCTCGCTGGTGGGAGAGTCCTGGTTAGGGGGAACCCCACACGACGCAGGTTTGGCGCCGGATCTTGCCATCCAGCGGGGAAGTCACCGATATCTCCCGAGAAAAAAACATGCACTACACTAACGGGACTAATGACCGAAGCAGTTGACGCCCCCGGAAACAAGAAAAATCAATCACTCAATCTGAAGCCCAAAAGGTTTGGGGAGATACTTTACTAATACATGGACTGGGAATTAAGAAGAGGCAATAGGATCAGCACAGCGCTTTTGCCTCTCTAGGGCCGAGAGATTCTGCTCCTGAAAACAGAAAAGCCTCAATAACCTGGGGGCGTTGTGCATCGAGGATTTATCCTGATAGGAAACAGCCTCATCCACATAATCAGTTGTGGCACATTGGAAACCAATATATTGGATTCCTAAACGATAACCTATCCAGGAAAGGACACGGTTTCGAAAATATTCTTTTTGGCGATCTAACTGGGCCATTAAACATGGGAGTGGACCGACGTGGTATCTGATTATTTTTATTTAAAGTGGTTATTTTATTTTAGTAGCTTTCATTTCTACAGTGGTGTGAAATGAGAAAAAAGGGTAAAGAGTTATATCAATTGTCGGCCAAGAAAAGCCAAGAAACAGCATTAAAACTTGGGAAGCAATAAATGACAGGATTATGGACAGATGAATAGGCAGGCAGTAAGGCATAATTGGAGCCTATGCTCTTATTGAAGACGCTGACAGGAAGCCCAAAAAATTTTCTTATGAGAATTTGACAGGCATTTTCGAAAATTGTGTTCATTTGGAGGAGAGAATCTGGCAATGTAAGAAACGGTTTAATGGTAGAAACAGTGTGGCAATTAAGAGCAAAACAGTGGGATGATATGGTGAGGCTGCTTTACATGACAACGAAGAATAGCTGATTAGTATGTGTGATACGCTATTATTCAAAATCCTGAGTAGCTTTTTTCCGTACAAGTGGATTCAGAAATACACATAGACAATTACTTCGGTAAAAAATAATACTATACTACAGGCCAATAGCACAAAAATGCTGCTGAAGAAAACAATACAAAAAAATTTTCCAAAAAGTAGCACACACACTTCTCAATAACAAATAACATACTCTCTTATAACACGTAATACATTATGCAATCTCCTATAAAATATATTACATAATAGGGTTAAAGAGCACAGCATCGTAGTGTAGTATATTCTGATACACAATTCAATAGTTCTTTACATATCAAGAATATCAAAAAAACTAGTTTCATAACGCGCGTGAATAGCAAATAGTTCATGGTGGGCGGGCTCTTCTTTGGAAGCTTGCTGTCGTATGATGTCAGCTGTCTCCTAACTAGTGACACACTGAGTTTAAGAAGAGTCAGTAGGAGGAGTATGAGAATAGTCAGGGTAACACAATTAAATATTTGCATTTTCAGAAAACGTGAAACTGTTCATTGTCTTTTTTTCGAGAGACTGGATATCTAACGAAACCATTGACACCTCTCACATGGCCTTAGTCTGCTTATTTTTCTCTCAATTTTATATAGATTATGCAAAATAAAAATTACAGCATAAAATTTAATAATGAAAAATGTACAGAAGCCTAGTGGTTCGAACCACTTTTTGCTGGGGATAAAGTTGGTAATTCGACCGAGGGGGCAAACAAAAACGCTAGAGAAAGAACGTCTACGATTACCTTGGATATTAGGAAATATACATTAAATAGTTTGGAACAGGAGGTAGTGCAGTTCCCTTACAAATTGAGACTGGCAAACAAACTACAATGTATCGAGGAAGGAAATTCAGAATATGAATATCAATCGATAAACTACTGGTGCTAAAACAGCACGTAATTTCTCGATCGTATTTTCACGCAAAATTACGCAAATTTACGTGACCTTATTTTAAAATCTATCTTTAAGGAGCAGATTTAATTAACGGGAAAATCTCTACCTTTAATATTTTATTTGTAGGAAGACTCCGAAAAAATTTTGAACTTTCGAAAAAATCAGGTTTTTAATGAACATGAGACCTGTACCATTCTCCTTCACTATATCCTACAGCAAAATGTAATCAAAAATTATGGAGCCTTTTTTATTTTGAAAGTGTTCTAGAGCCTTCATTCAAAGTACCTTCAAATATTAAAATATAGGTTTCATATTCTAGGGGCCGCGACATCAGCCAGATCGATTGGGGAATATAAATTTTCAAGAAAATCGACTGAACGGTTTACCCGCTAGCGTTGTTCACAGACGGACATACAGACTGACGGACAGACGTTTTGCCGTCATTCGATTTTTCGATATCAAGTACCCACAAAATATGAATTCTGACTACATCACGTGATAGAGATTGTTTTTCTAAATTTAGCAACTTGATTTATCCACTTTTTCGTTACCAGGGCCTCGTAATAAGATGTTTCTGGCGAAAATTCGCCGTTTTTTCGCGCAGCATTGCATAACATTTTCTCTACTCTGTACCCAGAAAGTAAAAACTATTCATGAAGCAACGTATGAAGAAATAGGGTCACAAAGAGAGGGGGAAAACTTAATCCTCTAAAGGTGAACTCAGAGCATTTTAGATAAGATTCTACTCAAAAGAAAACGTATGGCTGAGAGCTGGGCTATGGCTGAAAACTGGCTGAGAGCGAGCGATGATGAAAACAGAAAATTGTATGCCATGATGAATAGCGATGTCAAAAGAGACATTTTGTTCAGCGTCCTCCAATCACTACAATATTTGAGATAGAGATTTTTTCAATTTTTTCGCATTTCCTCAAGCTCCGCTCAGAATTATTTCTTTAAATATTTTTCCACGGAGATAACAGAGACGCTTAAAAGAATCGTGCATCCCTCATTTTCGTAAATTGTCAAAAATTAACATAGAAAAAGTACATTGAAGATATTTTTGTTTTAAATAAATTCTGTTTCAAAAATTAGATCTTTAAAGAGAGTGGTGTCATATTTAAAAAACTCTTTTTTGCGTAATTTCTGTTTGAAGTTAATGTAATTTATATTTTTTAGGAAACGGCTCTATATGACTTATTTACATTTCTTCAGGGATAGAGGAAAGGACTTTTAAAAAATGACCCATATCTCATTTTCACTCAGTTCATTGAAAAATTGCGCGTTGGAAATTATGGGAGAGACCATTGCCTTTTTAAGCGATAGAAAAAGTGAGTACAACCGAGTGACAAATATTTTATTGCGTTGAACAGTATGATTTCATCACATGAATATTCTTAATAATATTACATTTTAATTTTCCATATAGTTCATTTTTTCCATATAGTTCATATTTGTAAAAGGATCTTCAGAATAATAATAAAGGTACGACAAATTATTGATTTTGGTTCTACTGATCACGTCATGATTCATGCACGAAAATAAAATAGTAAACGATTGACGTTAGTCACTCCGAGATCCTCAAAGTAATATGAGATCATGAGACATGATTGAGGTTTCACTTTCTATCAGTGTAAACTCGAAGTAGAAACTTTTTCATTCTCAATAACTAACAAGAATGGGTGATTCATTGTATGTATTGAAGTTTACTTTAATTCACTATTTTGATGTAACTGGATGTAGTGATTCAGTAGTTTAAGAGTTGTATAATGCTGCTCGTGATTCATGCAGGAACATTACTAGAGATGAACCGCATGAGTATCGAAGTAATATGAGAGATTGAAATGGCATTAGAAATATGTGAACATATTCCGAAAATATGTGGTAGAGGCATTCTCATTCCTAAGAAGAGTCACTGATTCATTTAATTAATGGTGAAGAGAGCGTAAGAACGGTATGTGTTCAAATGCAATGTTTGTTTTTGTTCTTCCACTCTTACAACAATTACTGGAAAAATTACGATTAAACCATGCTGATATAATTCAAGGTTGAGGAAAGTAGTTCTGGTTTAATACACTGAGTATTGATACATTTTGTTTATAAAGATTTATTTCGTTTTAAAGAATATGCAATTCTTCTTTAGAAATTGTCATACATTTAACGCATTTGCTAGCAAAGTAACAAAGGTACATCGTTTAAAAAAACGATTTTCATTCGTCTAAGATAAATTTGTATTTAATTAAACATCTTAAAACTATATACGAGTATTCTGCAATGAAACCTACAAAAGATCCGGATGAGTCTGTAAATCAGAGCCAAACTGTTTCTTATGGTCGTGTACCGAAAGGAAACAGAACGTACTCAATACATTCTGATAAAAAAGTATGCAGAGCAAAAAATGATCTATTTTTTATCACACTTTGCACTTTCTTGGACAAGCACAATGTATCAACTTGCTCTAATAATAATAATAATAATAATAATAATAATAATAATAATAATATTAAATACAAGAGATGAAACATCCAGCATCAGTGGCAACAAGTGTCAAGCTTATGCATGATCAAATGTGCCGATGAGGCGTGATCGGGGGTTCGATTCGGAAAAGAATGTGTTATACAAGGTTAGCTACAACAATTTCATTCGATCGTGCAGATCACTGAGTTGGTAGAGCGTTCTGGTCTCCAGTTCGTATATGTTTTGCTCTGATCGGCAATATCTGCGCTTTCTCTAATCATTTCCAGGTGAAGGCCGGAGCAGCACCCTACACAACGGGTTAGGGATTTTTTATTTTTACTAATTTATTTAACGTATTTGCCTAGTTGAGACGAAGTATTGTAATACTGCGGCCAAAATCGACGATTTATTGGTAGAAAAATCCGTATTGAGGGGCCTTGATATAGAAAAAGTGGATAAATTTTTAGGCACATGACTGTCTGGGAGACACCGCGTCCTGGGCGCAATTGCTAACGTTTCCGTCAACATACTGCGACCGGCGAAATAAACGTAGCATTTTCTCCTAAATGGCTCCAAAATTTCCTCAAAAACTGTTCAAATTTTTTTGATAAAACTTTGTACTCGGATAGCGTAAGGACATTTAAAAGAATAGAGCAGATCTCATTTTCGTAGAAATTCTTGATTTTTCGAAAGTTGCAAAAGCTCAGGTTTTTTTGGCGTTGGATTTTTTTCTTGTATAAAACTTGTTTAAAATTAAGATCTTGACAAAGGCTAGTCCAACCATTGTGAAGTGTCATACCCAACCCCTATCCTTATTCCTTCCCATTTCTGGCCACTGGGTAGTGATGCAGGAGCGCGTAGTAGGAGGCGTGTACGCGGAGATGCTACCTGGTAGTCCTCTTGACAACTTTGGCAATAATAATGGAGAATCACTCCCCAAGCTCTGATTAACGGAGGATTACCCCCCCCCCCAGCGCAAAGCGCTCAACGTCCCCAAGGGGCTTCGAGACCCGTAGCGTCAAAGTTGACGCAACAAAAAAACTACAAATGTGCCTTCTGAAGCTTTTTATTTGCGTCCAAATGTGCAATCGATGTTTTAGATGGGATGCAGTTCCAAATAGAGTAGATCGTGTTAACGTATGATCTTTAATGACCAGAATAATTCTTTCCCCAAATCGTTTCACATGGGGTCAATAAACCAGAATCATTCAAATTTTGTAATTTGAAGTGATGAACACTTAGCTACGAACAAAGTCATTCCGAGGGTCTCCAAGATATTCTACAACGATATCAACTAGTTCATGAGCCCCTGACGCATCTTTTTGCTAATAGCGCGAATCGTCACCAAATGCTAAAACAGACATTTTACTTTTCAATGACGAGTACCGTGAACTGTTTCCCAATTTTTCAGGCAGACACTCCATATTGAGATTAAAAAGGAGTAGGGGCAAGGTGTCCTCCTGTTTGACACCTCTACGAATTGGCACCTCAATGCTTTCGAAGGGTGCTGAATGACAGTGGAAACAGCAGTGTAAGAGTCCATTACCAACTTGGAAAAGGCACAATATCTAGCACAACACCGACATCACCCCGTTCTTTTTCCATGTCACAGACTGTTTTGTGGAGAATTGGAACATTAGTAAAACAGCCATGTTCAGAGATAAACCTTTTTTGACATGGATTTCACTACGGATTGAATGTGTTTCTTCATAATATCCCTAAAGATACTGCACAGCAAAGAACCAATTGTGATGGTATGAAAGTTAATTACAAGCCTATTGTACTTACCCTCTTTTGGGTTAATGATGGTATGGATTAGATTTCCACCCAGAGGGCACAAAGACACTGTATAGAATTTCGGTGTACAGTAGAGATAATAATTCAATTTTTACTCCTAAATATATGTAGCTAAATTTGATCTTATCTGATCCTGGAGCCATGGCATTTTTCATTCCAGCCAGGCGACTTTTAATTTCATCGTCTTTCACCGCATATAGAATGGTGTCGGAGTTTCCATTTCAATTGTCGCCAATTTATCACACTTTTAATTTGGAAAGTCCAATCGGGGACGTTTTACTCCCAATTGGTTTTTATAGGTGATTAACCTCATCCCTGTAAAGCGGCTACTGACACTAGTACAGTCAATGTTCGTTCTCATGAAGTTTTCCAATGGTGCTGGATCATGCTTGAAAAGGTCATGCATCGTGGCGTGAGCGTGTTCGCCACCATATCTACAGGGCCGTTTCGGTCTGGTGGCGTTGGGCGCAGAGGAGCTGCTCAAAATCTCCTCTAACTTGGTATACGTGCAGGTCTTATCCGATTGTTCTGGAATTGAATAATTCGTTGAGCTCATTGTCCTCCTGAGCAAGTTCTTCTTCTACATTAGTTTGAAATATAATTCAGGTTCCTATCAAAGTAAAAATGTTTTCCTTCCAAAGTTGCATAGTTTCTGATGTAGCCCTGTTAAGACTAGTTTCAGTAATTACGTCTCCGGGCGTCATAGCAGCTAGACACTCAATAAAAGTTTGATCCCGTCCTAGCAGACTGGCGGGAAGGGCTGTGTCCAAAACAAGAGCAAAGAGGAGCAAAGAGGACGGGCACGACCCAAAGCTCTTAATTCATATCTGAAACTATAGCGGTCTCCTCGCTGCGGAATCGTACAGTATCCGCTTTCGAGGAGGCAATGTCAGCCAGTACACGTTCCTCAGGGTCACTACCTGTAGGCAGAGTCTTTGCAAGAGAATCAGTACCAGGCTGTTGGCTTATCTCTACCCACAAAGACGTTTCTGTCCCCATTGAATAGGTACCAGAACAGGGGACCACTCACTTTCTTCCTGTCTTAAGGTTAGTCCTTCCATACAAGGGGAAAAATCACTCTTGAAATTTGGCCCACTGCAGTCTTAGGAAGGCTAATAATCCTGGGAGGCGGGGTAAAAGCAGCAGTGCTAGAACAAGGTCTAGGTGAATCTTTGGAATTCGCGTTATAGGATGTAATTTAGAATATATAGGAACTATATTTATCCACTTTTGCATTTCCAAGGCCCGGCAATAAGAGTTTTTCTGTTGAAAATACATCGTTTTCACGGTCACGATTACAATACTTTCCCTGCACACGAAGTAAGGTGAGATAGTAAATATGTTTTCCCAAAACAGTTCCAATTTTTAAATTTTTTCCTTGGATAGAATAAAGGACGCTTAAAATGGCGCATGACTAATTTCCGTTAATTCTCTAAATTTCAGAAAATTGCCAAACTTTTTAAGTAATGCAAAAAAGTATGTGCATCATTATTTATTATTAGCATCATTATGTGCAAACTAGTCATACACTTTTGATATTGAAGGTTGAAACTTTTGTTTCAATGCTAATTTTTTCCACAATATTAGATATTTGGATGATTTTTTGTACACTCTCTCAAAATATAAGTAGTTTTGCGTTGTAATGTAGCAGTAATCTTGGATTAAAATGTAAAATTTTCCCGAATTAAACAACAATATTTTCTCAAAAAATGGTTAACCTTCTTCTTCTTAGCCGTTTGGTTGACCCTTACGGCGCCAAACTTCTCGGCGGTTAACCTTCCCTTGTTTAAAAAATTGTGAGGATGATGCAGGATACACTATTATTCGGTGGAAGTGCCATTACATGGTTATTTGGTACTTCGAATTTTCACAAATTAAACAAACATATTTTTATTATGCCGTGACTAGCCATCTGTCATGTTAATAGACCCATCGGAGGAATCGTTAGTGAACGGGTTACAGGAATGCAAAGTAAAGTGTTCAAATCCTCGAATAGACAAAACTTATGTGGGTTGTGATCACTTGCAGAAGTATATGTTACTTAATAAAGTTAACCTGAACTAACTAGTCACTGGCCGCGAGAAATAAGCAATCGAATTTTAATATGCGAAATATTTGTATGAGTTCTGTTAGTGTAATATTATGCAACGGTTACGAAAATACGAGAAACTACGTGCCATTGTAGCACCATTAGTATCTCTTTACTTCTTTTCATCCTTAAATCACTATTTATTGTTGTTTTAAGGCATTTATTCCTTATTGTACCGAATGAGACAGAATCGGCACTTCTGCGAGAGCAGGCAAACGACAACGCCACCGCGAGGAATGACCCTATTTATATCTTCAATCTTTAAAGGCGCACTGAAGCTTCATTACGCGTGTGCAACGGCACGGCGAGTTCCGGCCTTCGTCCTACGCGATTAGTACAATATATCCTTGAGTTTGTCCAACGCAAAATTGCTAATGCATTTTATGCCAAAGTATCTTTTTATCGAACACATTAACTTAGCGTTTATGCCTCGCTACGCTTGCCAAAGTTGCGACGAGGCTCCGGCCTACGCAATTAATATAAATTATGCTTCCCACCTTCGCGCCCATAAAAGATGATGCCCGCCTTCCAGCCACTCGTTCTTCGCTTTTGTCACCGATCTCGTGGCACCGTTTCTCGATTCTTTCCTTTTCATCTCCTCCTCCACCATCTGTTGCAATTCTTCATGATCCTTTATATTCATGTTGATTCTCACAAAATGACAAAAGACATTGTTTTTGCCCAAATAATAGTTAAATTATAAAAGAAAGTTCTGCATTTTAAGTCCTCTAATAATTTGCATTTGCATCTCGTTGAGTTTTTAGGAATCCACTTTACGGGAGGGTGGATATTTTTTGCGCAATGTTTATAAGTATGACTGCCTCATTCGATCGAATATTAACATAATTCGCTGTAACTGTAACATCGTAGGCTCGAATTCATGATACTTCGAACCTTGTGTCTGCGTTCGGAATTCGACGGACTACCCTCGAGATTGTTCTGCTGTTATTCAATCACAACTTGATTCATGCTGACCTTGTAACGTCCTGTTCTAGTCATCAGAAATGTAAGGCCCAAGGATGGTGACTAATTCCAGTAGCGGAACTGGCCCTAGCTTCCCCGCACGACACCCCAACACGGTAAATAAATTAGAGGGGTGAGGGAGGGAGATAGTGTGGTACGGGGTGCCGGGGAGTCGACGTTCTTCAACAGTGCACTTTCTCTCTCCCTTCTTCCCCCCCTCTCTCTCTCTCTCTCGCACTCTCTCCTCGCTCGAAACACGTTTCCCTAGAGTGGTCGCACAACGTCACTCTTCGTCTCCTACTCTCTTTCCGACAGAAAATTCTTTTAGTTTCTTACTTTGTCCTTCCCTCTTTTCTCTCTCCTTCGCTCGCCAGCTCGTTTACACCTCCACCCACGTCGCTAATCGTCGACCGTATCTACGTTGCGGAAATGAACCTCAGTGACGCTAACGAAGATAAGGTCTAAGGTTTCCATGGAGTACCTAACTTTGCCTGGCGATGCTTTAAGAAAACTGCATATTTTAGAACAATGAATTTCTGTTACATATTTCCTTAAGCGAAATTATTAAAATAGCTATGTCATGTCATACAATCTTATGGAGTTATTTAAAATATGTATGGTTATTTATATTATAGGTTTATTAATTATAATGTACTCGAATTTAACTATGAAGTTTGATTATTTATTGGATATATAATTTAGCAAATTATGTGGATTGGTTTACATCTGGCAATGTTTTTTGAATGCATTTTTACAGCCTTTCCGGCTTTTTTACCTTTTTATCTGATCAGTCACTTCATTTCCTTGCGTATTGTTGCTCCTTCTCCCAAGGGGTTGATGGTCTGTCCCGCCGTCTTCCATACGCTGGTGTCCATTTGTCTATTTGTTTTGAGCGCCTGTTGTCTGACATTCTTAAAGGTTTTTACCAATGATTCGTAAATTTGGTTTCTGTTTGCGTTAAATGATCCGCATGCTTGTACGATATAACGTTTATCCGATTTTCCAAGTGTTTCCAGTCATAAATGTTGCCATGAAATTAGTCTTTGAAATACATAATTCGCCGACCTGGATGTCCGAGGTGATTAAGAGCGAGTACCGACTCAGCGCTTCGGTAGGGAGGGTCGCGGGTTTGAGTATCGCCTTGGGCATGGCTGTTTGTCCCTTGCCCAAGTATGCTTCATCGCGGAGGATCTCCCGTTCTGCTGACCGCAGATCCGCGAAACCCGCAAGTAGGTTACCGGGAGCGGTAGCTCAGTGCATCAACTAATATCACTGCAGCGCCTCTGACCGGGAGGTTCTAGGTTCGATTCCTGACGGCGGCAGGATTTTCGACACTAGCTTTTCAGCTGGGTCGAATTCAGTCGCTGTCTGGAGGAGAATTCTAGCACTGCCCTTCCTCTTCCTTGTCCTATCCTCTCCCCTTACACACACACTTACACTAACATGGACTACACTATCACATATTCTGGGAGACCGGTCGGGAGCTTAGAGCTTGTCCCGGCTAGGGCAGTACTGGCGGGAGAGTCCTGGTTAGGGGGAAACCCTAATAGCCGACGATAGGTCGGTGCCGGATCTCGCCATCCAACGGGGCAAGATCACCGCCATCTACCGAGAAAAACTTGCACTACACTAACGGTACTAATGACAAAAGCAGTTGACGCGCCCGAAAACACGAAAAAATCAATCAATCCGCAAGTAGGTTTGTGTCTAGTGCATGGGATGTAAAGGGTAACCGGCTGGCGGCTGAATTAAAGACCGAGGAAAAAACACACAATTCTCTTGCTTATGTAAAATTTCTCCAATTTCTCTAACAGATCGATGTTGGTCAGACAAGCATCTTGGATAATCAATGAATTTGGAGAAAAATTACTAAAATTTCTTTCTGCACTTGTGTCACAATATGACAATAGTTGTGTTAAGAAAAGGTTTCGGATGGTTTCTACTAGACAGATGGCACGAGTTTCACATTTGCACGCCCTTGTGAATTAAATTATTTTAATAAGAAAAAAACAAATCCATATATTTGCAGAAGACGAAGTATTATATATCGACAAACAACATATACGAATAAACTATGACAGGAAAAACACAATTCAAGATTAATTCTAGTAAAATGTAGCAACTTAAAAAGAAAAAATTAAGAAATTGCCTCTACTAATCTATATAAAAATCTGTAAAATCTGACATGTGTGTGGCATTTAGAATAGAGAAAGCCGACCTGTATGGTCGAGGTGGTAAAGAGCGTGTACCGACTCAGCTCTTTGGTCCGAAGAGTCGCGACTTCGGGTCCCGTCTTGGGGCATAGATGTTAATATGTTGTCACACGTGTGTGTTGTCGCGAGGGCCTTGGGTTTCTGCTGACCCCACATTAGAGAAGCTCTAAAGTGTATTGGTGTCTAGGGTATGGTCTAGTGTATGCATCTGATCGGGACGTAAAGAGTAACCGGCTGTCAGCTGAAAAAAAACTAGGAAAAAAAGAATGGAGAAAAAATGCAGAGACCAAAACGGCCGGCTTCCATTTCAAATATGTAATCCCACTAAATTTACAAATTCACATAGCCTATACAAATAGAAACTCGTGGTGCTACAGAATGGTACAAACTTTCCCGTAGTAAAGTTTTCTAATTTCCTTGGTGTGGACTAGTACTATACAGTCTTGCCCCTCCTTCTTGCCCGCTGCCATCTATCGCCACTCAAAGTACTTTTTTGTGACTTTTCTCAACTTTTCGGTTTCCAAATAGTAGAACCGAAATATTATTTTAATAATATTAAAAGATGCTAGAACCTTCTCCTAAATAGAAATTTTCATGGAAGAATTTGGAGCCTTATTGTAAATGAGAAATTTGAAGCTCTTTTTAACAGGAATCTATTCAATTTTCGAAAAACTTCATATAAAGTGATTTGAAGAACTTCCACTCACAAATTCAATAATGTACACAAATTGGTGAAAATGTGCACATTAACGGCGCGAGAGATATTTAAAAGAAATTACGTTTCTATAATTAAAAAACAAACAGAAGACTACACGAAAATAAACGTTATGTCATATTAAACAGTACAATTAGGCCTATCCATTGGACAAAATGTAAAGAAAAAATTTGGAGCCATTTTTGAGAAAATCGCGTTTGAGAGTTTCTGAAAATGCGAACTTTTTAGCTCATTTTAACAAAAAACTGTTGGGTTTTCGAGAAACGCATTGATATTATTTAAAGCACATGTACTCATTAATACAATAACGTAAAGAAATCGCATCTAATGTAAATATTACAGACGAGACAAGTCAAAAAATTACATTTTTGTAATTTCTGAAAAAAACAAAAGAATAGAACAATGTGCCGTTTAAATCATCGTGTAGGGTTTGTTTGGCACTAACCCTAGCAAAAATTGAAAGAAAAAATTTGGAACTGAAAATCTTCTTTTGTTATTCCTTAAAATTGCAAATATTTCACGCACTATTGCACGAAAACTACTAAAATTTCCAAAAAATCTATATGACTACAATGAAATAACTATTTATGTACAACAAATTTCGTTTGAAGTCTTCAATTTTTTAGTAGTAGGAAGACGGCGAAAAAATCAAACTTTTGGAATTTTCGAAAATTCAGAGTTAACCATGAAAATCGGAACTATGCCACCTTTATCAGTGTATTTTACTATATTCTTCCAAAACTAAGAAAACAATTTGGAGCCGTTCTTAAGAACATTTTGAAAATGTCCGGGAGTCTTCATGTAAAGTACCACCAAATTTTAAAGAATGTTTTTCAAAATTTCAAAGCTTCAAGTAAAGCCAGATAGACAGAGGTTTCTTCAATTTAGAAATGATCGTACGTGTGGTTTAGGCGCTAGTAGTCTTCACAGACAGAACAACAGACAGACAGACAGAAGGACAGACAGACAGACAGACAGAAGGACTGACAGACAGAAGGACTCTACAGACAGGACTGACAGACAGAAGGATTGACAGGCAGAAGGACTGACAGACAGAAGGACTGACAGACAGAAGGACTGACAGCCAGAGGACTGAGAGACGGCCAACTTTGGTCAACTATTGTACTACATTCAATTTTTTCATTCAACAGTGCCTATTAGTGATCAATTCAAAAAATTTCGAGAAAGAATTGTAGCAATTTTTGAAAAAAGTCGAAACTTTCCTACAGTTCTCATTTAAAGTACCTCCTAGAAAACATTAAATCCGATTCAAATTACTGACACCTAGATCTATTGCAGAAAATTCATTTAGGTGAATATTCAATTTTTTGATGAAATGAATTTTTCTTTAGTAATTTTAGGTACTTAATAATTTCATTTATGAAGTACAATGAAAGTCAGTGATGGGGGTTGTGATTTGGAAAGAATCATATCAGCTTACCTTTTTTATTATGCAAAATAAAAATTCAAATCTCCGTTATATCCTAACAAATTTTCGAGGAGACAGATGGGCTCGTAGCAATAACTTTCTTCATCGTTTCCCATTTTTTACTTTGTATTACCTATTGCACATTTTATCTTTCACAGTTTCATCTGTGAATACTCGTATTCAGCTAATTATTTATATTTCAGGGAGAGTGTGTTGACAAACAACAGATCATTCTCTTCAAAAATCCACACCGGCATAAATAACACGTAAGTATAACTTTTTCCTCATTAAAATTTTTCCTTTATAAAATAATTGTAAACTTTTATATTTTTACATTTCTATAATTAAAAAAATAACGACAGGAAACATGCATTCTTCTCATCTTAAATTAATAAATCAATGCTATAAACATGAGTCTCGAGAAAATATCTAATGGAGACTTGCTTAATTTTTCAAATCAAATAATGATTTGTGAGAATTCGGCACACATTGCATTCATTCTCGTCATTAGTAGAACATCAAAATACAATGAAGTGATTGTTTCATATACCGTAAGAATAACATTTGTCTGAAATTCTCAATAGGTTTTGAACTACATAATCAGCAACTAAAACCTCCCCGACAGCAAACATATGATATTTAATATTTTTTCTCTTTTATTTTGTCTTCAATATTAAAATACCAAAGTTGCTTACAGTCTTTACAACTTATAAGAATATACAAATGACAGGAAAGGCAATTTAAAACAAATAAACGATGCACGTGTTCTAAAGCAACCCCTAAATTACGCATCTAAAGGAAGAAGAAACATAGTGATACGTATAAGAAATTACATCGATTAACAAGTCGCATCTTGTTTCATGTATCGCCTTATTTCATGTCTGTGGGAGAAAAAGAACCAAAAGTTTGTCGTAACTAAAACTCGTAAGTTATTTAATGATCACATTAATACTCTCTGGCATAAAGTAAGTTTATTCGACGACAATAGAAGTTGAATATAATATTGTCTGCATTATTGTCATATTACTGATTATGCAGTTTAAAGTATGTATGGTGTGGGAAAAAAGGTAAATTTTCGACAGAAGCGCTTATTGCCGAGTCCTGGTAACGAAAAATTGGATAAATCTTGTTTCTATACGTCGTACATTATTTCCTCTAACACATTTTGTCGTCAGAGTCAGTTTTGTGGGGCCTTGATACGAAAAAAAGATTAACGGATTTACGTACGTGGTCAACGCAATAGTAGAGATGTGATGTGAGATGGGAAGATCACCGCTATCTCTCGAGAGAAAAACATGCACTACACTAACAGGACTAATGACCAAAGCAGTTGACGCGCTCGGAAACACGACAAAATCAATCAATATTTCTATCTCATCGCAAATATTTATTTTTGTTCCTGTGCTCGTTCTGATAAGACCATGGATTGCTGTAGTTACACCTCTAACCCCCCTTGCCACACCGCTCAGTCTCCACTCTCCCAGTAACAATTCTGGCATCCCGAAGGACATCTTTCTCAAAAGCATCTTCGCAAAAGGGCTGCTAAAAGAAATATTGTCCGTATAAATCACATGGCAGAAAGTCTGATTTTATGCTCAAATTAATATCAATACACTTACATATGATACACTACTGTATTACTATTTTTATGTTCATCAATTGCTGGTGAGAAAAGTATGCATTTTAAAAAATATTCCATTTAAAAAATCAAAGACATTCCAATTTTTAAAAATTACAAATATTTCAAACAATATCTTTAACGACACATTACATGCTCCATGATTCAGGATTCTTGAACGAAAACTTGATTTTGATATCGTGAACAGTTTAGAAGTTATGGTGGTTGCCCACAATTTGTGGGACGCCTATATATTAAATGAGAATTGTTTTGTCAATATACAACTTTATACAACAATATACAACTTGAAGCACAAATTAAAAACTGTTTTTATGCTGTCCTTGCAACATTAAAATCAACGGAACCATCACTCGTCTCAGGAATAATAAATGGCACTTCAAACAGCATCAGTTTTAACTGTCATAGTAGAGAAAACTATAGATACACTACATTTAATTGTATTTAAGCGTGTAAAATATGAAATGGAATTTGAAAAATGAATGCGAATGATAAGAATATAAAATATATTAAAATATTATGGGAAGACTATCAATGTGAATTAAAAAGCATTTTATTATGTATTACAAAATGATACCAGACTACTATAACTGAAATCTAGACCACGAGGTACAATAACATCGATATTTCATTGTATAGTCACACAAAACCAAACTTCGCATCGAACGAAGAATCAGGCCATCCTTTATCTACTCGCCCACCCATCCCTCCCCCTACGCGGCGCGGCGGTCGAAGTAGGAGCAAGGCAACTCCCACCTCGTGCGCCAGAGAAATCGCACCGGCTGCCGTTTGAAGCGGGGCGTCCCGTGAGAGGACGCGACCTGCAAGCCCCGCGAAAGGCCCTGCGGGAGTGGCTTGCGGCCGAAGCCCTCCGTCGCGCCTCGCCACGCCACGCCATGCCATGCCATGCCCTGCCGCTTCGTCGCGAAGCGGTGAGAAGCGGAGCGAAGGGAGGCGAAGGGAGGCGAAGGGAGGCGAAGGGAGGCGAAGGGAGGCGAAGGGAGCGGCGGGAGGCGAAGGGAGGCGAAGGGAGGCGAAGGGAGGCGAAGGGAGACGAAGGGAGGCGAAGGGAGGCGAAGGGAGGCGAAGGGAAACGATGGAATAGCAGGGAAAGAACGGCGGCGGCCCCGGGAATCTGCACCCTCCGCCCGATCTCCCGAGATTCACGCGACTTGAGCCTCCCCGCCGCCTTTGTCGCTTCCGCGGCTCCGCTCCCGCTGTTCCGCCGGGCCTACCTCGTGTGTCGGCAAACTAGGGCACACCTGCAAAGCCTGGCACGCGACCTCTACTTTTTGTAGACCCCACACAATGCATGTACGCTATTTTACGACACATCGCCAGAAGACATTAAAATCTATTATTTCTATCTCGACTTACGAAGTACTTCGTAGGAAAAGAAAGTTACCTTATCGTACGTCGGAAAACGGCGAATTTTCGGCAGAAAAAATCTTATTTTATTTTTTAACACTTATTTTATTTTCGGTGAATTTTCCGCAGTGTACCAAATGTGTGTTAATAATGTCAAAATGTGTATTAACTTCATTGAATAAGTGCAAAACGTGGTATAAATATGCTCAGTTTCATTTGTTTAGTAATAAGGGAGAAGGAAATATTGGATCCCAAATTTGCGAAAATCTTATAGTCGTACAGTTCAACGACGCTGCTCGGAGTGAAGCAACCCGCTCAATCTTAATCACTCTTTTCCCTATGAAGTCACATCTTTACAAAAGTTCCCTTATGACATGTGGAACTCGACACATAACATTTCATCAAAACCCTAGATAGTCGTGCCTGGCATCTTTCCAAAATTAGACCACTTTTCGTGGAGTGTAAAACGGTACCCCCGGATAAGATTGTAAAAGGTTCCCCTAATCCAAATGACTTATGAAAGGTTACATTATAATTCTAACATAAAAATAATATTTTTAAATATTTCTTAGCCTCCGTCTCACCACCCACACCCCTCTTCACCCAAAGACGTGTTCTTTTATTTTAATTTTTTTCGTTAACTTAATACTATTTTATCTCAGTGGAAAAAAAGAAAATAATTTATACTAACAGAAAAATAGTTTTGATATTTTCTCAGACACAAATTCAAACAAAAAAATTAGTTTTGAAAAATAACAAAAAATAATTTTTATTGTATCTTAGAACCATGGAATCCAAACAAGTAATGTACATATGAACTTTTTAACCATCAGATTTTTTGGAATAATCTTTGTGTAAGGCAAAAATGAGTATTTTCAATTTTGTAGATTTGAAATATTAATTTTTTGTAAATTTCTAAAATACGGAGGACAGTAGACTAGTGTCATAACGTTTTATCGTCCCTTCATACATACGAGGAGAAAATTTAAAGTAAAGATTTGGAACGGTTTTTGAGAAAAAAATTTAAAAAATTAAATATTCCTATATATCCGACAAATTATACGAAAAGTACTCATATTTTGAAAAATTGAACAATATGACCTTATTTTAAGATCTGTCTTTAAAGAACAGATTGCATTAAGAAAAATATTTATCTTCAATATTACAGTTATAGGAAGACGCTCCAATATATTGCACTTTTGCATTTTCGAAAAATCTGGGATTTTAACGAACATGAAATCTGCCTCATTCTCTTAAGCATCATTTACGCTATCTGAGGACTTAGTTTAATCAAAAAATTTTGTGCCATTTTTGAGAAAAATTTGAAAATATTTGAGGCCTCATGTAAAGTACCCTCAAAAATCAAAATATCCGGTCGAAAATCGCAAAGCCGTTCGTTCAGATCGATCAGGAAATATCAATTTTGTATAAAATCAGCAGAAGTGTTTAGTCAGTAAAAAAATAGTGCTATCCCATTTTCGGCTAACCCCTGTATTTTCGAAAATTGTAAAAATCGTACATTTCAAAACTATAAAATTGAATATAGATTTTTGTCTTATACTACATTGGTTTTAAAAACTCCATTCTTTAGTCATGTACAATTTTTTGAAGAAACAACTATTTTTTGCCTAATTTGTACTTGAAATTAAGGAAATTTATAAAAAAAACATTTTCTTCAAAGTCGCTACAAATTTTATCTTCAAATCTTTCCAGAAATATAAGAAGTGACGCTTAAAAGAATGGCCCGGGGCCCTTTTTCCTTGAACTGTGAATTTTCGAAATTTTCAAATTCAGAAATAATGCAAAAAGTGTGTGCTGTTGGAGCATTACTAATTTAGAACAGATTTCATTTAGGGAAAACATATTGTACATTTGCAATGTCAATTTTTTGAAATTTTTAAAAATACAACGAGTTCACAGAAAATTGGACCTGCAAGAATATCATTACTGTGCTTTTCTATATCCGAGGAATAAATTAAAGCAAACTGACGGCCTTTTTCAGAAAGTAATTGTTTAAGAAAATGTTTATATTCCATGCCAAGTTACGCCAAAACTACTCACAATTTCGCAACTTTCTTTCAATATCTGTCTTTCAAGAAGAGATTTCATTAGGGAAAAATCTCCACCTTCAATAATGTAGTTGTAAGAATTCGATGAAAAAACTTAAATTTTGCATTTTTCGAAAATTCAGAAATTTTAACGAAAGTGAATCTTTAACTATTTTATATAGCTCTTTTTGAATCCGAGGAAAGTGTTCGGTAAAAGTTTGAATGCATTTTTGAAAATAAGTTTGAAAATCTTAATGATTCATGTAAAGTACCTCCCAAAATCCAAACATCCATTTCAAACTCAGAAGATATCGAGTTCATTTAAATCGACCAAGAAATACTAATTTTGGAGAAAATTCTATTAGTCGTTTGCATTGATCGCGGATAGTTCTAGCGAGAGAGAGAGAGAGAGAGAGGGAGAGGACGAGAGAGAAAGAAAGAGAGAAGAGACGCAGGGAAGAGGAGGAGAGAGAGAGAAGAGGATAGAGAGAGAACAAGAGGATAGAAGATAGAGGAGATAGGAAGAGGAGAGAGAGGAGAGAGAGGAGAGAGAGAGAGAGAGAGAGGAGATATAGAAAGATGAGATAGAAAGAGGAGAGAGAGGACACAGAGAGAGGAGAGAGACGAGAGGGTGAGGAGAGGGGAAGAGAGGGGGAAAGAGGCGGAGGGAGAGGGTGAGAGAAAGGAGAGGGAAAGGAAGGGATGGAGAGGTCATGAGAGAGAGGTGGAGAGAGGAGAGGAGAGAAACGGGGCAGACATACACGCTTAGACAGACAGACGGACAATTACAGACGGGCAGAGAGACGTTTTGCCGCGAATCAATGTTTCTGTATCAAGGTCCCATAAAACGCGTTTTGTGACTACACAGCATGTTAAAGGAAATTATTTACTACATATAGGAACAAGATGTATCCACTTTTACGTTGCGAGGGCCCACAATAGTAGTTTTCTGTCGAAAAATCATGCGGTCAACATTACAAAACTTTCTCTTTACTACTTCAGTCCGTAGTAAGGCAAGAAAATGCAAGTGCCGTTGAGGAAACAGCATAGATTTTTTTGTATTATTAGTAACTGTTACAGAATATTGAACTATTACTATTCCACTTATCAAATACTGGGGGTATTTGATAAGTCTTCGCCGAAGATGACGCGCCGCCTGCCTCAGCGATCGAGCCCTGGGTTCCCCGAGGATTTGTCAACAAGGGTCCCGTTCATCCTGCGCGTTCGTCGTTCGGTGCGTCCGGCCGATACACCAGTGTCCCCGAGACGTTCAACTGTGCATTATGAAATTTTCTTTACAGCAGAGAATATTTCTTTACAACATCTTTGTTCGACTTAAGTCTGCCAGTAAGTGCCGCAAGAGGGTTTAATAACAAATTTCCGGGCGTGAATATTTTACATTGGACGACAATTTTGAAGCTTGTAAAGAAATTCCGCACTCACGGAATTTTAAGCGAAAAACAAAAGTAACGAAAGCGCCATGTCCTGACAGAAGAAAAGGTGAACGAGATCTCTGCCAGATTACGACAACGGCAAGAAAATCTTTGAGGCGTCTATGGTTACTTTCAGCAGGATTCGGCAACGCCTCACACTGCTGTTCGATCCATGAACTTTTAAAATAATGTTTATAGTGACGATCGAATAATTAGTAACGGGTTATGGCCTCCTAGATCATCTGATCGCACTTTTTGTGACTTTTTCCTTTATGGGTACTTGAAAGATCAGGTGTTTGCAGAAAACCCGCGTTCGGAGGAAGAGCTCCGACGCCCTATTGAAAGAGAAAATCGCAGCAATTCCTCGAGACTTTCTTCAAAGAGTAAATCAGAATATATTTCGGAGGTGACAAGAATGCATTCGAGCCGAAGGGCACCGCTTTCAGCATCTTATTTAAGGTAAGATAAGCGCAGCAATAGTTCCCGTATGTCAGCACAGGAGTGAGTCAGCGTTTCGCTGGGCGAAGGAGCCTCGACTGCCCGGGCGACACGGCCCGAATCTTCGGCGAACGATAAAATGAACACTGTGTGTTAGAATCAAATATTTATTTTGAGGTAAATCTTCTGAATGGTTATGACTAGCCACAGACAGACGTTTTGCACTCAAGCAATGTTTATGCTTTAAGGACCCACAAAACGTGCATACTGACTCCACGTCGTGTTAGAGTAACTAATTTACAACTGATATGAACGATATTTTTCGAGTGTGTTGATACCAGAGACCCGCAATAAGAGTTTTCTGTCAAAAAATTGCGGATTTCTGACGGATCTAGAATTCTCTTTACTGTGTATATAGATAGTAAGATGAGAAAACGTGAGAAACGTTATACTTATCTCCCATGCGTCGCATACATTAACAGTTACTGCTTGTTTTGAAATAAATAAATGAAATCAAACAATTGCTGAAACATTTTCCCAGATATTCTCACATTTCCAGCCTTTCAGACAATTGATCGCTATATAGTTTTGTGCTCGTTCACCGCGTCATTTGCATTTTTTCCGTCTCGAGAAATGAACTGAAAAGAGTGGGATCATCATCTTGGCTTCCCACCATTAAACGAGATTATATCGAAATGTACGAAATAAATTAAAATGGCGTTGAGGCAGACAAGGACTAAATATCACTGAAAGTGTCGAGCTTCAGATCACTGGATACAAAGAGAACGAGGTTAGGCAACCCATCCTACACGGTTGTGCTAAGTAAACTAGTGGTTTCTCGCATAATTTTTAATTTTTGCATCTTACGAAATTTCAGATAATTCCACGAAAATAAATTTTCGCCAATTGTTAAAACTTTTTAAAACTTTTAATTTAAAAAAAATTAATTTGTTTGAAAGTGTTGTTAAGGCTTCATGTGAAGAACCTCCAAAATCAGAATATCCGTTTCAAACTCGTAGGGACTTGAATTGAACTAAATCGTTAGGTGGGTATCAGTTTTGTAGAAAATTGTCTGAACGCTGAATGTGCTAGGGTTGGCCACAGACAGATGAACAGGCAGTCAACCAATTTTTGATACCACTAACGTATATTCAGACTACACAATATGATAGGTAAAGTACTTCATTGCTTACAGGAACGAGATTTATCAACTTTTTAGACACAAAAGCCCCAGAATACGAGCTTTTGTGTCGGAAAGTCATCGACTTTTGTCTCAGAATTACAGCACTTCCTGTTACTATGTAAGTAGGTAGTATTGTCAGAAAGAGAAAATACGTACCATTTTTCGAAAATCATTTATATCAATTGAATTAGAAGTCAAAGCTTAGAGCGATGCAGAATCTCTTTCTCTAAAATATTCCTCGTTGATTTTGTCTACTCCGCCTTTTTTCCTAAAATGCTCCTTTTTGCCTGCATTTTGACACGTTTTTCGTGCATTCAACTTTTTCCGCCAGGATTATGCTCATTATCCTTCACGTCAACTACCAACGTTTTAATCTCTCTTCTCCTTGATCCCTTTCTTATCATATCTCCGGTATGAAGGGTGGGTAAACCCTTCGTCCGTCTGACTGAATATAAAAATCACCGGAAATTATGTAAAAATGTATTAAATAAATTAACAAATCGGAGCGGAAAGGCAAAGTGAGTCAGTTTCAGGGACATTTTCAGGGTGTCCTCCAAGAAGGGAAGTTAATGTACGAAGAGTTCAGACAGCTCATCACACCATGACGCTCACGATATTTGTATGAGCAAATACCACATTCTATTTCCGTCTCTGTAGGTTTTCTCATTGCATCTTCTCTCTTTGCATCCTCTCTCTCCCTTACGTGATCCTTTCGGGCAACTCACTTGCTTCTCGCCGTCTCATTCGAGTGACAAACAAGCTGCAACTAACGATACAGGTCTGACTTCATGCATTTATAATAACATATTCGTCCGTCTTTTTTAAACCTAACCATTAGGTACCTTCAGCCAGAATTTCTATAAATAACAAACAAATATTTTAGAGGAATTTTTATATCAGAAATATCTGAGCATGAATTTCATCAATCACCACCGTTTCCTTTTCCATAATACGAAAAAACGAAAAGAAGATGAGTAAAAGGTGCTGAAAAACTATTATTTGTTTGTAATTTAAAAGTTTCTTCCAAATTTTTGTTTGGTGTAATTTACAGAAATTCTGCCTGTTGTTGTGCATATACTACTTCCCGAAACGTTGCAACACTGTACCAGTTTTTTGTCCAGGTTTTTAATAAATTGTTATTGATGAGAAGTGTTGACATTCTGTGCTTTTAATGTTTTAAAATTGTCCATCATTAAACCAAAGGTCCAAAACCTTTAGCATTCATATCGCTGACCCATGAGGAATTTGCAGATTTGCGTTAGGTTCAAACAGTATGTCGTGCACTTCCTCAATGTTACTTGCTGTTCATTTAACTACTTACTCAACTATATATTCGTTAATAACTGTGTCTCTTCTTTTTTTAACAACATGAAATCTCATTCCATTTAGTTCGCAGTATGAGGGAAAAAATCCTGACAAAGTGAATTGAGGCCAGCACTCTGTCTCTCTGAAAATAAAACCAAGATAAATTGGTCCGAGTTATGCAGAAAGCTACCAACCCTCAAATTAATATTGTTAAGGCACTGAATGGAATGTATCATGGAAGTTCCATTTTAGATTTTACAAAAACATCCTCTTCACAGAAATCGTAGTTTTCGGGAAGGCTGTATTACTCCTAAGATACGTTTTTATTGTGTCTCGTACGGAATATTGCAGAAAACAACTAAGGTATTAGGATACACTCATCAGAGAAAGAATGTATGCAGAAAGAATCCATGTGGTTTGGTTTGATTTTATCCTCGTGTCATAAGTAATGTTATAATTGCAATATTGGCAATCATATCATAGGAGCTGATTTATTGTGCATGTTATATATTCTTCTATTTAATGCAGTTTTATGCGATATACAACAATAAAATGAGAGATGAGAGAATCTAGTATAGAAGGCATATATAGTAGCATAGAAAAAACTGCACATAGTTGCAGAATGCTACCAACCCTCAATAACTACAAACGAAAGACAGAATGCGAACAGATAGTGTGTCTGACGTTTGGTATTCATAAGACACTGCCACTGTTCCAATTCTGAACAAACTGCATCTTTTATGCAAACAACAGATTAATACTGACATCCAGGTAGAAAAATATGTCAATGGTTACTTATGCTTGGGCGGAGAAAGAGGCAGGTAGTCGAGCACAAAAGAGAGAGTCTTTTCGCTAAAGCATGCAAATACAGTTTTTCATCTCATGTTTCAGGAATGTCATTCTTAGTGGTATTCATGCAGGAGGGACAGAAAAGTAATATAAAACATCATATTAACGACGAAAAAGCCTCTGAATGTAGATGGAAGGACTTTGCTGCCGAGAAACTAAAATTAGGATTGTGGTCTTGCATGTTCACATTATTGCCCGAGGTTTCGCATTTTTCTGGTTTTGCAGAAAACTATCGGTTTATAAGCAGATTATACAACCACAATAGAAATCATATCTGCACATTATCAGAGCTTCATATTAAATATAACATATTTTTTCTAACGAAAAGCAGTTAAGTTCGTGCGAAACACTGATTTTTACGAGTATGTAATTGTGCGACGAAAAAGGCGAATTTTCAATATAAAATCTGTTGCCGGGCACTGGTAACGAAAAAGTGAAAAAACTAGCTACTATAAAGTAAATTATTTCTTCTAACGCGCAGGGTATTCAGAATCCATGTTTTGTGGGTCCTTGATAATGAAAAACGATTGACGCAAAACGTCTCTGCCCGTTCGATTGTGGTCAACGCTAGCGCCTAAACTATTAAGATTTTCTTCAAAGTTGATATTTCCCGATCGATCTGAACGAACTCAACACTTTGTGAGTTGGAAACATATTTTGATTTTTGAGGATACTTTACGTAATGCCTCAAAAGTATTTTCAAAATTTTCTCAAAAACCGCTCAACATTTTTTTGTCAATTTTAGTCCTTGGATAGTGTAATGGAATTATAAATATTAATAATAGCTTAAGAGAATGGTTTGGATCTCGTTTTGCCTGAAAGCAATATATTTAAAAATTCAATTTTTTCGGCAACTTACTACAAATACAATATTGAAGATAGCTTTGTTTTGTAATGAAATCTCTATTCTAAATACAGATCATGAAATAAGCTTATTTACAATTTTTCGAATATATGAGTAGTTTTCAAGTAATCGTAGAGTACTTTTAATTCTTTCAAAAGTGGCATCAGTTTTTTAAAACTTTTCTCCTCTTATGTATCAAAGAACGGTCATATTGGTGCTAGTCTCATTTCCGGCGAACTTCATTTTCGAAAATTGCAAAGAGTTAACATTTGAAAACTACAAAATCGAAGATGGACATTTTTTCGCTAAACAAAATCTATTCTAAAAAATAATTTATTTAAAAAAGAAGTACAATCGTTTGAAAAAAACGAGTATTTTTTGTAATTTGTGCTTGAAATTAATGCAATGTATAAAAAATGTTTTCTCAAAAAACGCTCCAAATTTTTCTTTTCTTCAATTTTTTCCGCAGGTAGAAAGGACACTTAAATTGGTGCATGTCTTATTTTCGTTGAACTCTCTGAATTTTCGATAATGGCAAATTTAGAAATAATATGTGCTGTTTCTCACCACTAAATCTTACACTTATGGAGCATTGGTGGCATTCGACATAACTGGGTCCCATGCGTTTCTTAAAAAACAACCCAAAGCGAGAGACGAGAAATTTTACTGATCAGTTTGTTTCACGAAGCGAGTCCTTTTATGGACGCAGTGAGCTGAGGTAAGTAGTTACACAACCCACCATACACGCCAGAAGGTTTCTGAGATATTGGGGACTAACTTGATGAAGGAAGAGCGCTGCCTTAGAGACGCGTAATTTGCTGTAAGCTGGTGTACATCGGTTGCCTCGATAGGCGTCAAAACTCCTATTTATCGCATGGATATCTTTAAATTGCCCTCGCGGATAGCTCATTGGTCAGCGTGCTCGCTTTCCATGACGCAACCCCGGGATCGATTCCCAGTCGGGCAAGATGATAGTGTGCGTTTTCCTTGGAATGTCCCAGTATGTGTTACTGTGTGACAATGAGCAACTCAGTTCTCAGGTTGAGAAGACCAGGAGACGGCGTAGGGATGCCTAAGTGCTCACCACACGTACCCCGTAATCCATGGCCGCGAGGACGGGTCACCGCTGGTAGGCCCAGGTTCCGTCAAAAGCTTTTGTGGCAAAGTACGTACGTACATATATTTGCATTAGACTTGTTAAATACTTTTCAACTGGACATATCTCAACTATGGTAAAACATTTGGATCCTCTCCACTCCTTATTACC
Organism: Teleogryllus oceanicus; assembly: GCA_964035755.1. NCBI lineage: Eukaryota > Metazoa > Arthropoda > Insecta > Orthoptera > Gryllidae > Teleogryllus > Teleogryllus oceanicus. The sequence continues at coordinate 113,075,931 of CAXIVR010000003.1, read as the reverse complement.
TGCGTTTGATTGATTAATTGACTGATTGATGATTTCGGGCGCGTCAACGGTTAAGAGCTTTTAATCCCGTAAGTGTAGTGCATTTTCCCCTCGAAATGCGGCCAGGTTCTTGCCCCGCTCTGTGGTAAGATCCGGCACCGACCTACCTCTCAGCTAGCGGGGTTTTCCCCAACCAGGTTTCTCCCACCAGCGAGGCACCGCCCGAGCCAGGACAAGCTCTAAACTCCCGACCGGTCTCACGTCATGTGTGGTAGTGTAGTGCATGTACGTGTAAGGGTGTGAGTGAAGTGAGAGGATAGGACAAGGAAAAGGGAGAGGAAGGAAAGACTGTGAGCCCACCAAATTGCAGCGTGAGGATCTGTGTCGAATATTTTGAATATATCTAGCACAGCACAGACACCACCCCCTGCTTTTTTCATGTGACAAACTGCTTTGTGGAGAATGTGATCAATAGCGAAACAGCCAGGTTTGGGGATATACCTTTCTTTACTTGAACATCACCACAGATCGAAATGAGTTTGTCTATAACATCCCAAAAAATACTGAACATCAGAGAACCAATTGTGATGGTACGAATGTTAATTACAAGCCTATTAATTACAAGCCCCGAGATAAAAATGGTACGATTAGCTTTCCACTTAGAAGATAGAAAGCCACTGTACAGAATTTGCGTGTACAATACTGACGATAACTCAATTTTTGCTCGTGAAGATATGCGTCTTTGGTCGTATCTACTCCTGGAGCCGTGGTATTTCTCATCCCAGCCAGGCGACTTTTAATTTCAGTAAGCTGCACGGCATGTAGAATGATGAGGGGGTCCACTTCAAGAGTCGACACTTTATCACCCTCTGTTAATTCGGAAAATCCCATTACGGGTGCTGTACTCCAAATGGGGTCGTTAACCTCATCCCTTTTAGGGGCTGTTGAACAACACTCGTATAGTCAATGCCCATTCTAATGCATTTTTCCAATAGCCCTGGATCATTCTTGAAAAGGTCTTGCTCCCTAGCATCAGAGAAGCGCTGCCTAGTGCGTTCGCCATCGTGTCTACGAGGCCTTTTAGGCCTGTGAGAGGAATTTATTTTACAACATATAGGAAGAATTCCATTCTTCCTATATGAATTCCTATCCAGAATTTCTTTAACAGGATATGACAATACGTTTTTCCGCACGATTACAATACTTTCTCTTGTTACGAAATAAGGGTGAGAAAGTAAAAACATCTGTCAATTATATTGTACCTTTGCAATGTTAAATATTTGCAATTTTCAAAATTTCAGAACGTTATCCAAAAAACGACATTTTTTCCCATTTTAAAGCGTATAATGCACGATTTAAGGAAACAATTTGGAGCGTTGTTGAGAAAATAATATTTCGTAAATGCTCATGTTTCACACCATACATTATGTAAACGTTCTTTCGACAGGTTTTCGACCCTACCAACTTCAACAACTGGAAGTTATTCCTTCAAAGAAATTGCGCGTTTGCAGAAAGTCTTTTAAAGCATTATTTCAACAAGGTGCTCTCTCTCTCTCTCTCTTCTCTCTCTCTCTCTCTCGACCTTTGCGACTAGGCGCTACAAGAAGTTGGGATGATTGTCGTGGAATCAGGGTCTTCGGCCCTCCGCAGCAACGCCTCCCACTTAAATGCCCGTATTTAATTCAGTTTTAGCTGGCTTTAATTCTCAAAATTGTATGCAATCAAAAAAAAGGAAGTCTAGATGGTAACGGTTCTTTACAGGTATCAAAACATCATAAGAAATACTTATCTCTTGGCGAAGTGTTGTTGGTATTTGAGTAAGAGAAAAATTGAAAGGCGGTGTCTTAATTAACATTTTTATTGAAGAGTTAAGATGGGTTGACTTACCCATCATCTTCAAAACTTCCGTCTGGGAGTTGTCGAATTCAGAATTCTAGACGGCAGATAAGAGGATGATTAGGTAAACAGCGTACGAGCCATTCCCCAATAGCAAGAAGAGAATTCCGGTAAACAACACCGCATGCACATCGAACGGCTATAGTCTTTCTCGGCCTCTTGTTTTCGTGTCACTGGCCAGGTCAGCTCTAGATGTCCGAAAGGATAAGAGCCGCAACACAATAAGGAAGAGTGGCCGCAGTGCACTTCGCTGTTCCATGACCCACACCCTAACAGGCATTTTAAAAGACTGAAACTTTTAATTTTGGCGGTTATAGGAGAATCGGCCCGGGGGGCATTCAATCAATTTGTTCTGCATTTTAGACAATTTATTCAAAACATTTACCACGTATTGATTGTATCCAAATGAGTATTCGCAATATGAATCCATGGTTTTACAGAAATTCAATGTCATTTTAAATTTCACGTAATAAAAATCCATCTTTTTAATTTAATGCACGTCGTTGATGGCATAACATGAGAATAAAACACAATGGCGAAATGTTGAAGAAATACTTGTTTATTATTGTTAAACGTTGAAGTTATTCTTGTATGTTGAATTTCGCCACCAATTTTTTGGTGAATAATATTGTAACTTGATTGTGCCTATAGGTGTAATCTGTATGGGCCATTAATTTGCATCCTGATGTGAAGTGCTTTATGCTCTCAGCTGTTGCATGGTTTTCTACATTTGTCATCTATTGTTTGTTTGAGGATATGTTTTCTGTAACTTTTCGTGTTGATCACATGATCCTGTATGGCGACCATGAACCCTTCTGTTTCGCCAAGTAAATCACCGTATTTTAGCCATGTGTTTGAGGCTTTTGAGTCTACATGAGATTGAGATCATTCGCATGGCGTCCACGAAGTTCCTTTCTAAACCACATGTCTATTTTGCAGTTATTGTCTGTAACCTGCGACGAAATATCCAGCTGTTTGTTGTTAAGGTTAAGAGGTGTTAATTTAGTATCTGCTTGAACTATTGCAGCGTATAGTTGTGAGGTTTCCTGTTTCTCATAATAAAAGTTCCTTAATGAATGGATTTGTTTGTAGCACAAGTTCTTTAGATCTATTAGGCCTCTTCCTCCCTCACTTCGTGGGAGTGTCACTCGTTCTATTGCGATATTTGGATGGTGATGTCAGAATTTTATTATTATTATTATTATTATTATTATTATTATTATTATTATTATTATTATTATTATTGTTATTATTATTATTTACTTTATAACCTTTTCAATTCCACGTTGCAGTAACCATCATTTTAAATGATTTAACATTTTAATTTTGGATCTAAATGTTTGGTTCGCTTTCGCACTAAATTAATGTCAAATTTGAATGATTTAGCCAACATAACAATAAGAAATGAAAAAGTATTGTTTAAAAATATTTTCGGAAAGAACTATCCAAACAAGGAGTGGTTCTCCGCTTCTGCTACCTATGAGAGCAGCCGACCGCTAGAATTCTCTCCAGATAAGAACTGAATTCGACCTACCTATGTAGCTTGTGTCGAAAATCCAGCTACCATGGGAAGTGGAAACCTAGGACTTCCTGGTTAGAGGCTCTGCAGTGATATATTGATGCCGTGAACCATCAAAGCCGGTCCGGCCCTGTGAACGAGAGCTGTCGCGCACTGTGCTCGAGACGGCGGAGGCGCGCTGGCCTCCGCCCCCTCTCTCCTTCTCCTCCTCCTCCTACGCCGCCGCCGCCGCCGCCAGCCGCCAGTCGCCGCCCGCCGTCGCGTCGCTCCGCACGGCATCCCAGCAGGTAGCTCCGTGCCGTGCCGCGCCGCCGTCCTCGCGTCGCTCCGCGTTGCAGTGCGAGCGAGTGTTCTCATGTGCTTCGACCGGAGCCGACACCGGGCAGCCTCTGCATGGGAACACGGAGCAGAATAAAGGTACCGTTGCACGTTCAGTAAAGTGAACGCCATCATGTTGTCAGGCTGTATCGTGTGTTTATTTGACCGACGAACTTTGTGACTGCGTAGCGTTGCTCCTCGACATTCACAGGCCGCTTCCGAGCCCTCACGGATTTTCAACCAGTTCCAAAGTCATGTCAACTATTTTTTCTCACAACCAACGAGACAGTGAAGACATTTGGACATACGCAAATGGAAGATCACGAGACGAGATAAAGGTTTAATGCGTAAATTGCCAACAACATAGGGATTTATAAGAGGATACAGAAAAGACAAAATAGAAAAATTCAATGGTTCGTTTCAGAAATGTTTATTTCTATAGTGTCTACATGTAAGCCTCATACACAAACGCGCACGCGTACTGAAGAACTCTCCTGAAGAGTCCACTCACGCTACACGCTGCCACCGGTGAAGAAGGCGCCAAACTCCTCCTCCGCATCCTGAGAGAATCTTCTCATCCACGTCTCAGTCATGTGTCGACACTTCACGTGCCTGAAAGTGCAGCCAAATGAGTTAGCTGCTCAAATACCAGATTCAATCATTAGGATTGTGGATGTCGTGGTAACTTTACATATGTGCACGTCACTTTCGTATTGTTATTAGAGAAGGAAAATATAGTATGCAATAAACAGTCGATGTTTCGTCATTTATCTTACACTTTACACAGATTCATAAGTGTACGTTAATAACAATTAATGCACTAAACGTTCGCTAACATCGCGGCTATTCAATTTATTAATTTCTTGACTCTCATGGACCGTAAAAAAATTTTTGTCCAGACTTTTGTTGCAGCTTTCGTATTTCAATAAAAGAAACAGGTACTGTCTCACCCATGTCTCGAACCCTTTTGTGGGGTAATTTTCCCACCATGTAGCCATTTCTTAGAAAAGCACTATATGGCTCATAGTACAGATTGCAACCTGCCCTTTCTTTCCCCGCGCCTTCTTCCACGCTTCGAGTCTTACGTGTGTGTTCTGTTACGGTAGAATGCAACAGCTGCCATGACTTTTTGCGGTCACTCAGGCGAAATGTTGCGCCAGGGATCCGTATTTGTTCCTTCTCAAAGAATTTGATGTCACTCGGAAAGCAGGGATTAATTTTCCTCATTTACGATTTCCTGACTTTGAAATGCTTCAATCAAGGAATCCAAATCAAGAAAATTGTCAGGAAACATTGCCGCAATCATTCTTAGTGTTGCGTGTGGTCTTCGTTTCATTCATCGATTTTCGAATCGTCCTCTTCTGGGAGGAGTTGTCAATTACCCTCTCTGATTGATTGATTGATTTTTCATGTTTCCGGGCGCGTCAACTGCTCTGGTCATTAGTCCCGTTACTGTTGTGTATCATTTTTCTCGGGAGATGGCGGTGATCTTCCCCCACTGGATGGCGAGATCCGGCGGCTACCTATCGTCCGCTAGTGGGGTTTCTCCCTTACCAGGGCTCTCCCACCAGCGGGGCACCGCCCCAGCCGGGACAAGCTCTAAGCTCCCGACCGGTCTCCCGGAATATGTGGTAGTGTAGTGAATGTTAGTGTAAGTGTGTGTGTAAGGGAGAGGATAGGACAAGAAGAGGAAGGGACAGATCGCGCGGTCCGTGGCCCATTCGATAGGATACTGCTCCGGCATTCACCTGGTGTTGATCCGAGAAACCACGTAAAACTACCGAGCAGACCAGCCGGCCGCTAGAATTCTCCTCCAGACAGCGACTGAATCTCGACCTAGCTGAAAAGCTAGTGTCCTGCCGCCGTCAGGACTCGAACCTAGGACCTCCCGGTCAGAGGCGCTGCAGTGACATCAGTTGATGCACTGAACTACCGCTCCCGGTACCCTCTCTTAGGAAATTCGCTCTTTCGCACCCGTCATCTTTGGTCGAAAAACTTTACGTTTCTCAGTGGTTAAGACATCATCATTCATCTCTTTCATTTCATAGGAAGGTACGCACGTTCTCGGTAGAGATGCGACATCGATGTCTATTTTTTATACAAACTATTTTTTTCTAAATATCGATTGATTGAAGCCGGCGTTTGGTTAATACCACATGGATGTGTATCGTATCAGTATCACATAGAGCATTTTTTTATTACGAAAGGAGGCGGAGTTCTTCCCCACTGGATGGCGAGATTCGACGACCTACCAGTGGATTTGCGGTTCATCCACGTGCGGGCACCCTCCCTGCCGGGACAAGCTCTAAGGTTCTGATTGGTCTCCGATATGTGTGATAGTGAAGTGCATGTATGTGTATGTAAAATGTGAATATAGGGCACGGAAATGGATCGCGCGCGACCGAGGTCCATTTGTTAGGTTCTCTCCGACATTCCTCTGGTACTGATAGGTGAAACCACAGAAAACGACCAATCAGAGTAGCCAGTCCTAAATTCTCCTCCAAATAGTGACAGAACTCGACCTGGCTATCTGGCAAGTATCGAAAATCTAGCACCCCATGGACTCGGACACTAGGAACTCCCGATCAGAGGCACTGCAGTGACATCAGTTGATGCCTGAGTCACCTCAGTGCTGCTTCCATCGACTTTCCTGCTACGCGTGGCACGCGTAGCTTTCCTCACGCGTGGGTTCTGTTACGGTCGGCGTGGAACCGGTAGGCGGGCAGCACGCATGACGTGATTTGGCGAGTCTTCCTGTAGTTGAGTGAATGAATCGTGAGACCGGATGTGGAACCAAGTTGAACAACGGTCCCGAGATTGAAGATCGCGCTTGCCGCCCGCCGAGATCTCGACGAAAGTAATCTGGTCTGTAATTATTATATTTTTCCTAAATTTTCTGTTTGCATAAGAGTTTTGCAACACCGTTTTCAAAGCAATTTGTTAGAAGTTGACCAGACTGGCATAGGGTAGCGCCGGGTACCGTCTTCCTACTACGACGCTTTCAGCCGTGTAAACTTTAAGTTATACAATAAACATATACTGGACCTGTAATTTGATGCACGCAGCATGTGTTTCTTGAAACACACAAACGTTCTGAAAAATTTAGATATAATTGAAAAACGTCAAAACCAAAGTGTTAGTTTACCAGAAGAGGAAATATTAAAAATACTTGTATCGATTTCAAAGTAACTCACGTGCGAAACTAATATCTCTTTTTAAATGCTTTGGCAGTGAATAATCCGAGTTAGTGCAATGTCATGGCGACATTCGTTTCCCGTGCAAACAAAGTCTCTAGTACCTTACAAATCAATACTGTGAAAATTACTGTTAAGCTTTGAGCTCAATTCTTCCATTGATAGATGTGTACACAGATACACAGCCGTAGCGCAGACCGTTTCCTATAAATCTCTATTATCGGATTGTCCGAATCGCATTGTGACCGATACGAAGATATCTTCGGTATTTGATAAATTTTCTAAATCTATAGTACCATGTCAGACAGTACTGTGAAAGTATTATGAAACGTTAAGCTCGACCAATATCGAGAGAATTACGTAGGCGACGCTTCCGCAGTCTCAAACAAGCTAGAAGCACTTACGTGATGTTCGTGAGAGTTAATGCAACTTTGGAGCAGGGTTAGTTTACTTCGCATCTAAATCAGCAGGTACGAGTAATATCAGCTGAACCGATCGTCGCGTTAAAGATAAAACATTCCAACTCGAACTCACCCTACAGTCCCAAACAGACTAGAACAGTGACCGCCGAACTTTTGAAGCTTCTGATCAATCGTACAGTTTTTAAAATCTTTTGTAAGCTACCGAAAGAAACTACGACAGAAACGAGACTTTTCATCAAACTATCCATATTAGTATAATGCCTGATATACGCAAGCAACCCCTAACGGTCAAAACCTGAAGCTCATGCAATCAACCTACGGAAGTGACGGTGACAGTTACGATGGGTGAGCATGCATACAGCGTTTTCCGTGAGTCATCTATCTAGTGTCAAAGCACCAAGTCTGTTAGACAACCTGAGCGTGACATTGCGATCTACCGAAAATTCCCCCGCGAACCACTATTTGCTCGCGAACTGGAGTTGGGGGATCTCTGGCGATCCTAGAAAGACGTTCATGAGGTTTGAGAGAGTTGGTGCATTGCCGCGGCAAAGTATTTCTCTCATCCCAGCTCGGCGCCGGGGCCGAGCCGAGTCAAGTCGAGTGGAATGCACTCGAGTGCAGGCCAGGCGAGTGGAGTCGAGTCGCGAGGGCCGCGTCCCCCGGGCCGGCCGCCGCCCCTTGCTCAGGTTGACGAACCCTTTTGCGCAAGGCCGGCCCTCTCTTCCCGTCCAGCATCGCCTCGCCTCTCGCCTCTCGCCTCTCGCCTCTCGCCTCGCCTCGCCCCCGCCTCGCCTCTCGCCTCTCGCCTCTCGCCTCTCGCCTCTCGCCTCTCGCCTCTCGCCTCTCGCCCTCGCCTCTCGCCTCGCCCCTCGCCTCTCGCCTCTCGCCTCTCGCCTCTCGCCTCTCGCCTCTCGCCTCTCGCCTCTCGCCTCTCGCCTCTCGCCTCTCGCCTCTCGCCTCTCGCCTCTCGCCTCTCGCCTCTCGCCTCTCGCCTCTCGCCTCTCGCCTCCCGCCCCACCTCCCCATCTCACCTCACCTCACCTCACCTCCCCTCACCTCACCTCACCTCTCCTCACCTCACCTCACCTCACCTCATCTCACCGCACCGCACCGCGCACGAGGGTATATTTTTTACTTTATCGCCGTTACGAAGGTACTTCGTAAAAAGGATTAAGTATGGTGCGCCAGAAAACGGCGAATTTTCGGCCGAAAAACTTAATGCCAGGCCCGTAACGTAATAAAAACCTGCTAAATATAGAAAAATTGCTAAATATAGAAAAAACCTCTTAATACGTGGTGTAGCCAGAATTCACGGTTTAGGGACCTTCATACCGAAAAATTGTCGGCAAAACGTCTGTCTGTGGTTAACGCTCCCCTTTAAATCGTTTCAGGATTTTCTTAAAATTGATATTTTCAGATCGATCTAAAATGAACCCGGGATATAGGTGTTTCGTGCATATTTTGATTATTTTTTTACTTATAAAAGTTCCAAAATTTAACATTTTCTCAAAATGCCAATTTTTATCAACTTTGTCCTCGGATAGCGAAAAGGACTCTAAGATAATGGTTCAGCTCTCATGTTTTTGAAATCCCAGATAATTTTTAAAATTTGAAGTCCATTCTTTTAGGATGCTCTTGCTACAATATAATATAAAGGGTAAGATTTTCCTTCATAAAATCTTTCCCTTAAAAGATGGATATTTAAATAACTAGTTTAATTATTTGAAAATGAGTAGTTTTCGGGGTAATTTGAAGAAATATAGGCAATTTAAAAAAAATAACATTTTTCTCTCACAAACCCTCCCAATTTTCCTACGGAAAAAGAGATGCTTATAAGTGGGAAACGGTTTTTCATGTAAATACATATTTTACGGGGACAAGATCCTGCATTCACTAATATTTTTACATAACCGACATTCTGAACAATTGGAATCATTTTATTTACATTTTTTTACATATTTTGGTATAATTACATATTTTTTAATATTTTATCTATAGCTACATATTTCTTACTTTTTAATATATTTATAGGTCCAAAATGAACTTTTCCCTTTGTGATGTTCGAAATATATGTTACTGAAAACTAACTTAGTTACTAAATATTTAAAAAATACCAAATCAACGTATTAACGCCGGACAATCGTATTAATTGAAAAACTTATCTCCCCCCGCCCACTGCTTCTTGGAAACAGCGTGATCAGGATCAACGATGAGCGGATGTAGTTTGTGAAGCAGAAAAACTTCGTGCTACTCGTGTTTCACAGACCCCATGCTACTCGATAAAACAAAATCAGATCATTGTCTTCTCCTTTTCTGGGTTAGGGTGAGTGTTCCACCCCTTCCCTATCACAGGCTACAATTTACTATTCACATGAGCTCGGCTCCTCGTAAACAACATAGTATATAATGCAAAGTTTTATGTTTGGAAGAACAGGAATAATTGCTTTTGTAGATGTAAACTTTCTTTTCACTCTCTGAATCCATGTATTTTCTGATCGACAACATCTGTGCTCGGAAGCAGAAGAATGGATTTAAACATTATAACAATATTTTTTTCCCACATATTTCCTATTTTTCTTACATATTTTGAAAAATAATACGTATATGAAACATTTTTTATTTTTTATTCAATAGCCCGTTCCTACTTATAAGAAGGGTGTCAATTTTTTCGTTGAACTCTAATTTTCAAAAATTGCAATTGAAAATAATGCGAGAAAATACGTACTGTTGTAGTTCCACTATTTTTTAAAGACTGACTGTTATAATATCGACTTAACCAACCAAAGAGTGGAACAAAAAGCCTCTTTTAACGGTCGGCGTCATTATGGTTTAACAGCCCCAACCGTAAATCAATAAAAACAAATGAGTTGCTGCTAAATGTTTGTGATCACTTATTTAAAGAAATGGTATTTCTTGTTTATATGTTTTGTCATAAGAAAGATGGTATAACGAAATTACTGAACGACGGCAGGTAACACAAATAACATTCGTTTGGTTAAACTTCGGCTATCCTTGGATTCACAAATTTTACCCGTTTGTTATATGCTGTTTATCGACCTAAGACTTTTAACTATAACAAATTGTTAAAGCAAACGGATAAATGGAAGACGTGTGGAAGGTGTATTTTGGGGACGTCTAAAAATAAACAGCAGTTTCCCATCCCAGATATAATAACATCCCTCACAAGAGTATATTTTCCGATATTATAATTTGACTCGTGTTTGTGTTCTACTTTAAATAATTAAACTTCTTATAATTAGAATAATTTTATATCAATAAATATTAGAACGTTAAGTGTACGTATACTTTTCCTCTTTTACGTGTCCGATAAATTTTGGTTCGTGATTTCGTCATACATTAAACATTAACAAAAATCGTGACCTTCAAATTGTATATTTTAGAGTTTATTTTCTAGTCCTCACCAACATAAAACAAATAGTAGCCACGATTTTCGCGCACTTTTTCGAAGTACAAAAGTTTTTGCGCTCTGGAAATTATTATAATCGTAGCAGTTAGCATAGTATCGCCAAATCTTCGTGATATTGAGGGATGGAGACGCGTTGTTCCATTGTTTAGGTGATTTGCCTCCAGGAGGGACGTCACGAGCTGGGTGGGAGACGTATTTCAGCTGTGCGACACAATGCGTGTATTGTGTCTAGGAATGTGTTTAATGGGTGTGGGAAGTTGCGCCTCGCCAGTCACACCGTGCGAGCCCGGTCCATTTGTCCGGTCCTAGCAAAGAACACTTTCCGGCCTCGGTGTCTCTATTTGTTCGGTGTGTTGTCTTGTCTTTGGGATGTGTGGAATCATCACAATCAATCACAAATAACCAAAAATAGAGCAACACCTTATCTTTTACTTTCTGATTCTTTTACCAACGACGAGGTTCCTGGGATGGATGAAATGAACTGATGGGCGGAGTTGATGATGAAATGATAATGATGTAGTAATTGTGAACTAATAGTGGATCGAGAGGCAGAGAAAACAGCAGAACCTCGAGAAACGTGCTGCAAACCCACAAAGTTCACATGTAGAGTTTTGCTATTCTACCGATACGATTAGGAAATTTATTCTTTTTTCGATGCCTATGGAATCGGTATTTATTCCATTGCTTACAATTCTTGCTGAAATTGATTCCAAGATGCAGGAATAGATTTAAATGAATATCTGTGAGTTTTTAAATTACGCTTTGTTGACTTTGAGGAAAATGAGTGCATACATGATATTTTCAAATTTGTACGAATCAGTTTTGACGACATCGTAACAATTAACCTTAAAGTATGTCTAGACTTCGTTTAGTTTTTTAAGGTTTTAAAAAAAAACTAATCATGAGTAAATTATTCTATGATTTCTAAGCTGTTGAAGGTTTTGCAATCTGTTGTCGACGTAAATAATATAAAGTCCCAAACACTTACATTATAATCATCCTTGCACGTTTGTGCACTTTATCACAATTATTCTAACGTTAGTGTAGAAGGAAAGCTAATTTGAATGTTCTATTCCGATTACAATACTTTGTTGGATAAGTTTCCTTTTATATTTCGTACATCATGAAGACAATATTCCTTTGTATATCAATATTTTTTCTAGCGATTCGATTCCGGAATCGAAGGTTGAATACGTTTGTTTTTTCAATCACGATACTAAGTATCACTATGTAAGAGAAGATACTCATTTGAATACGATTACTTTTGGAATCGATTATTTTCTTATGATTCGTTCCCAGTATCGGTTCCAACCACGGCGTATGAACACCGTGGTTCAACCCTTCTTCAAATAACGATTCATGAGTTAGATGGCCCTTCACTTGAATCGACCGAGAATTGAACTGCAGTCGTGGAAGGTGAGCGATCTAGTCACTACCCCACGAATAATACAATACGATGTATTGTGTTATACATGTGTACACCTGCGCGTGCGCGTGCGCGCGTATGCGTGTGTGTGTGTATGTATGTGTGCAGGACCGCTCTAATATCTGCATCCACAGAATTATCAAGAGCTAAAAACATCAGAGCTGCCTTCCATTAGACCCTTCCTTCCAGAAAGAGACGTTATTTCTTCCGGCAATTTAGTTGACCTCAGCAGGAGAAATTCTCGGAGCCTGAATCTGGATCTGTGAATAAATGTAGACATGCAGCTGATTGAAAGGAAACGCCCCAGTAATGCTGCGTCATTAAGAGACGATATGCTGAAGGGAACCTACGCAATCATGCAACTACTCCACGGTTCTCGTTCGATCACCCGCGCATTCTCGCAAGAAAATATCTTTGCGCAAACCAAGCCATATCGGTGTTTTGTTGCGATGAAGGATGTGTGGGAGCACTACGGTCTGTATTATTCCCGTACGTTTTCTCGAGCCCACATTTCGCTAGATGAGAGGGGAGTGAGAGGGTTGATTATTTTATTGATAGGACTATTACACGAAGTCTGTGGCTCGTTTTTCGATTCAAAATAGTTTCGATTACCCGGGAGCAAACATTGCTATATATCAGAATTCAGATACCAGAATTTGTCAACAAAGTTTGTTGACTAACATTTGTTAGTAAAGGAGTAGGGGTAGGTATGTCAGGGCTCAAGAAACTGTGCGTGTATAACACTCGGGATGCTCATCCACGTGTGTTTGGTAATACGGTATTTTTCCTTTTTCCGTCTCGTGGCCGGTCTTGCCGATCACAATGTGGAGTTTTGGTTTCAATGTGTACGTTCTTCAAAAAAAAAAAAAAAATCAAATTACTTGTGGTATATATTTAGTAGAAGGAGTTGAAGTTTGCGCGATGATCGCCATATGAGTATATTAAAAGGAGAAATTAAATTTTCTATCTTTTATTTCCAGCCATTTGTTTCCATTTTAAAAATAAAATTCACGCGCAACAAATTTTTCACAGTCATCTGCTTCAAAAACCGCCGCATAAATTCAAGCTGTGAATAATAAAATAATAATAATAATAATAATAATAATAATAATAATAAAATGACGTTTTTACCGTAGTACGTGACAAAGACTATAAAGAGGTATTTTTTCAACCGAATAAACTAACTAATAATATACTGAGATAATACCTATGATTAGTAACACCGAACACGTAACAACGGCGACCTCAGTTATAGGAACCACGGCCTTAGAACGTTGAGTCACATCAATTGCCTCGGCCATCTGACCAGCATGTACATGTGCATTTAAACACAAAGCAAGTTATAAATAGAATGCAATAAGGGAAGAACGAGTCATATCGATAGGAGGGAATGCGTAATCCGTGTGAGAGGAACAAAAACTCGTTCATACTGTGACCATCCGTTTGCCGAGGTCTCGGAAAACGGAGCACATCAATATTCAAGAATAAGATGAGCTGTTTGAACGCGCGCCAAGCGCGCATAAATACAACCCGAAATAAAAACTGAACTATATCCGTAAGGGCGTCTCGGTAAGTATGCGACACCGAGTCGGAAAAAAGCTTTCTTTTCTGAGTAACAGCTGGAAGTGAGGACCACCGATCACGAAAGGGCGGCACCTCATCTACGGACTTCAGGACTGCATCTACGATAAAACTCTCAAGACATTCGAGGGGAAATTCATATTACAAGCATTAAAACAATTCATCAGGAAAGGATAAAGTATAGTGACGCATTTAAAATCTTTGTAAGAGAGGGTGTGAATAGCATAAACTAACGAGGCCATTCATTTCTTTTCTTTGCATTTTTTTTATTTTTATATTTATTCTTCTTATACGATAGACTCATTTTGTCGTATTGTAGATTCTTTTAAATAGGGAATTAAAAGCTGTTACATTCTATAAAAAATGCGAAAGAGTATCAACGGAAAAACAGGACGGAGGCCACATCGTGAGTTGAAAAACGGTACTAAAAAAGGGGGCGACCGTGCGGTTCTGCAGAGGGCGGCTTTGCTCCCGACCGAGCTGCGGGACAAGGACCCCGGGCGACTGGAAGAGTCGACGCCGTAGATTTCTCTACGCCGTGAAAAGACACAGTAAGGTCGTTGCGCAGACAATTTGTAGATATTAGAAGGAATAATTTGTTTCGGAAAGAAAGTATTGGTACAGGTTCTTTATACCGATATTCTGTAAAATAGAATCAATCTTTTCCAAAAAAACAGCTAATTGTAAAGTTGCAACTAGGAATTTACACTGAATGATTAGGTAAAGTTTAAGTATTCTTTGAAATTGATTTAAATGAGAGAAAGAACAGTGTAGTTAATTTTGAGATTTAAAGTTGTTTTCTTTTTTTCAGCAAGACAAAATTCTTGTATTAAAAAGTTTTTTAATGTTCATTGACTGTAAAAACAATTTAATTGAATATACTTAAGTAAGTGGAAAGTGATTCGACTTGAGTTTCTGTGTAAATCATTCAATCCACAGCGGCCCATGACCTGATCCCCGCTATTCTAATTGTATTTTTATTTTCCCACAGAAAACCCATTCTGAGCTAGCCGGCGGAGGGTGGGTCGCAACGGGCCCCAATAAGCGGGCTCGATTTTGGATGCATTTCCCAAAACTCGTTGAAAAAACTGAGACAAAATTTGGTGGAACCAAATTTCTATACAAGTGAATCACAATTCACAAAGATTGCTAAAACAGGTTACAGAGAACAAAAAAAAAAAAAAAAGTGTTGTGTAAAGTGTGTTTTTCTGGGTGTTTTAAAAAGGTATTATATGAAGTGTTATCTGTTCGAGATAGTGTTTGGTTTGGTGTGTGTAATAATTTGTAAAAGTGTATTGTGTCTGGGAAGAGGATTGATTGATTCTGGCGTTATACAGTCAAAATGAAAGATAAATATAACGGCTGGGAATTTAACTACCGTTGAAGGATCGTCTGGGATTCAGATAGCGATAGAAGTGGGAGGACAAGCCCCAAGTACCATGATCGCGAAAAAACGGTGAAGTAGAACAAGGAACGTCAGGAGAAACTAGCATGGCCTCGCCGACGGAATCACAACAAACGCCAACACAAGATCCGGATGAGGAAACAGAAACCTCGACAGGGCAAATTTAATGATGCAACGATTAATAGGACAATTCATGCAGCAATTAGATACGAGGTTAGGAATGCAAAATAAAAAAGACAGAGAAAACATAAAAAAATTAGGGACTACAGAAACAAAATTGAGAAAATAATAGGAAGTTAAAAGAAATATAAAATGCAATTCACTGAATTAGCAGAACAGTGGAAGGTCAATTTAGAATGAATTCAACAAAATTAGGGCAGGAACACAGAAGTTAGAAGAAAAATTCAGGAACTGGGTCATGAATTAGAAGAGAAGATTGATCAGGTTACAAAAAGGGTTTGAAAATAGGATCAGAAATGCAATCAGATCTTATAACCACCGTGTCCGACAGGCAGACTGAAAATAGAACAAGGTGTAGAAAGTTTAAAAATAGTTACTGAACAAGTTAAGGTTCAAGCAAAGTAAATTAGATATGGAATAAAAGCTCTTTCGGAACAAGATGGGGTTCTACAACACGTTACAGCATGTACGAATGACGTTGTAGAATTGAAAAATCAAATTGAAATTTCCATCAGTGGGGGAAAAGCGTTCCCACACGTTTTTTTCATTACCTGTACTCCTAAATTTAGTCAGTGGGAGATAAAAATCCATGCGTATTTATGAGGCAGGTGGATAATTTCTTTTCTTTAAATTATTTCGGACAATAAAAAAACTCACATAGTCTATCAGATGATGCGGGGTAATCCCGAATAGGGCAGATAGTTTGGAGAATTACCAAAAACTATGACAGAATTTAAGAAAAATTTTACTCAAGATACTGGAACAATGAAACTCAAATTAATTTCAAAGTTAATGTAATGTATGGTACGTGGAAGAAATACGATGTCCATGAAAGAATATGCAGAGGAGGTTAGCTAGTTTAAAATTTATGTACCCCGACGATCCCGGATGCGAAATTGTCTGTTTGTTAACACGTCATTTTCCGTCAGCTACACAAATGCTTAGAATCTCTTGCAATGTCACGGAAAGTTAATAACGCAGCTGGATTGTATGATCGACTTTCGTGTACAATGAGGAGGTTACAAGAGCAAGGCAAATGTTAGTGGTCCGTGAAAGCCAAGACAGGAGCAGCAGCATTATGTAAGCAAATCAAAAAAGAGAACTTACAAATCGGACGCACGTGAAGAACAGACCTATGCTAGTCAAGATGGGACGCCGTCTAAGGATAGGAATAGAAAAATTCTATTGATGAGGTTTTCCAAAACAAAAATACTAAACCAGTACATCTCGCGGACATGAGACGGAAAATTAGAAAGGTTTGTTTGACACCCACCCCGCCGCAAACCTAATGAAGAATCTGGGAAAAGAGAGTGGCGATATTATCATCAAATTAATCTCATTTGATGACGAACCGTGGAACGAAAAAAACAAAAGCAGATCGGATCCAGGCGACGGTGTCGAAAGCAGGTTAAATGTCGGGGTGTTGATCGTCGTACAAAAGTAGACACAGGTTGTGCAACTTCCGTCATAGCGGAAAGTTTGTTGAATGAATTGAAAACCGGGGAGTGGAGTACCTCTTTTGCCGCTCGTAAAGTCTTTCTGATAGGTGCAAATCGGAAAAATCAAAGCCAATAACAAGACAAGTTTATTTGGATATAGAGATGGGCAAGAATAAGTATCAAGTTTTGTGCCTATTAGCGCCGGAACTTTTATTCGCTCATCTGAGGATCGTTTCATGAAACAATATGGGGTTGTTATCAACTTAGAAAAAAATACCATAACGTTAAAACCGAATAATCAACAGGATCTCGTTTGATTCGTTCACATCAATTATTGGGAGGCGATTGTTTAAAGGAAGAAAAAAGTGAAGCTGAAATTCGTTCCATGTGCAGAAATTCTAATCTTAATGAAAATCAGAAAACAATTAATTGAAGTATTCCAGGAATCAGAAGTTTTTTGCAAAAAAAGAAATCAGTAAAGATTTTCAATTCGAAATAGAACTAACAGATAAAACGCCATTCACGGGTTACATTGTCATTCCAGAAAAACATAAGGAGGAGTGGATAGCCATTCTACAATGGTTAAAGATAAAATATTATCATGAAATCAAAAACCCCTTATCTAAGTCCGATAGTTTCTCGTAGAAAGAGTAATGGGAAGATAAGGTTGTGTTTAGATGCAAGACGATTGAATCAAGTTACCCTACCGTACGAGACAGACCGTTGCGTGTAGAGATTTAACTAATCAATTATCGGCATCAAGTGGTTGGGTTCAACGAAACTTCATCGTATTGGCAAATAGCGATAGCACCTGAATGTAGACAATATACAGGATTTATTCCGGGAATTTCGTATGTTTTCAAAAAAATGCCATTTGGACTCAAGAACAGTGCATCTGCTCTTGTCAATGTTTAGACAATATCATTGACAGAGAAATTCTAGCGATGCTTTTATCTATATTGATGACGTCTCATGTATTCGAAGACATTTGAAGAACACATGAACAACTAGATATTTTGCCAACCTCATTGAAAAATTTACGGGTTTAATTTGGAAAAATAATTTTGCACTAAACAATTAAATTCCTGGGGTATGATTTGACAGTCAACAGGTCAAGATGAACTTGGAAAATGCAAGAAATAGATAAGGTTTCACCGCCTAAAACACGAAACAACTCAAAAATTTATTAGGTTGCGTGAAAGGTTTTTTTCCAATTTCGCCATAGCACTGCAATATTTCTTCAGTTGTTGCGAAAGCACACTAGATGGAATGGACTGGGGATCATGAAAGAGCTTTCAACAATTTAAAGCAATGTTCAGAAACATGTGTGATCGCATATCCCGATTTCCTAAGCCATTCATATTGCCAGACCGACGTAGCAATCTTGGAATGGGTGCCATACTATTCAAGAAATTAATAACCAGAAGATAATAGCAATAGTGAGTCGTGTTTTGAAAAAATGTGAGACTCGTTACACTACAGAGAAGGAAGCGAATGCTATTTTAGGGCAATACACCGATTGAGAGAGTATCTTGTAGGAAGATCATTCATTATTAGAACGGATCATAAAGCCTTAGTTTTTCTAAAAGATGTCCCCCCAAATAACGATCGACTACTGGGTGGATAATATAGTTCCAATTTTCTTTCAGGTAGAATACTGCCCAGGCAGATGTAATTTGCCCGATTTTCTTAGTAAGGAAAGTCAAAGGGTGAACACAAATTTAATGCCTAACACTTTGTTCCCCGCTTCTCAATTCAGTTAAATATAATGAGCATGCCAGGTTTAGCGGGAAAACATCGCAAGATTTCAAGATGCCGATGCCATAATGGGAAAAAATGAAAAGGTTTTTCAGAGGAGAACTCGAACCTACGGATCCCGATGTACGACGTGGACGGCTGACCTTGAAATGGGAACTGGTAGATCAAGTTTGCTCCTTTAAAGGGTGCAAAAACAGCCTTCGCTATCGAAACGGATCCAAAATCTTAACAGCCCGGATCATCTGGTTCATTCATACCTCTTTAGACATTTGGGGCCGAAAAAGTAGACCAAGCAATTAGGAAGTTTGTCATTGGAAGGGGGAAAAAACAAGTGGATAACGAGGTTGCCAAATGTGTACTGTGTCAGAAACCAAGTACCCGAAACGGCATTATTCGGGAAAAATGCATGCTATAATACCTTCAAAGAAAATGAGCTAGTTGTAGACTTATATGGTCCTTTAGAAGGCCAAATATGGATATAAACATATTTTTTATGCATCGATGTGTTTTCTAAGTTGACCCAAGTATACCATGTGAATGAGAAAACTAAAATTCCTGCACCAACTTAATAAGTTTTTCAATTTGCTGGTCCATATGCCAGGTGCTGACAGATCCCTGGTGCCCAATTCACTAGTGAATCCTGGTTCAGGCCATGCAACATATGGATGTCAAACATATATGTTCAGCATTGAACATCAACCCTTCAGAAAGGTAATGGAAGGAACTGTCGAGGCTATTTCGAGTCTACGTGTCGAGGCAACATGGAGTGGTCGCTACTAATTCCCCATATAAATAAATGGTTAAACCAAATCCACCCTGAGTCAATTGGAATGACCCCCTATGAGGCCCCTTTTAAACGAAACCAGGCATCCATTACAAACCCTTATGAAAAAAGAAATAGAGCACAAAAACAACCAATGAGAAATCTTGAAAGCTAGGAAAAGGGGGCAGATAAAAAAAATCACAAGCTACGGAAAAACTTACGAATTCCAAGAAGGGGCAGAAGGTATTAAGGGTTCAAAAGTTCTGATTTGATACATAAGCAGTATCTAAATTTTTAGATTGTTTGAGGACGTACTCAATTGCTCACAAACAAAATCCCAATGTAGCAGTGTTAATAGATGAAAGCGGGGAAAACAATTGGAAAGTATAATTTCCATAGTTTACGACCTTTAAAGAATAGAATAAATGTCAAGGAAAGAATAAAGAAAAAAAGACGAAAGAAGAAGGGAAGAAGAAAGAAGAAGAAAGGAAAGGAGAACAAGATGGGTCGACATTAGAATCAAGACAGAAGGAAAAAGCATCAAGTTTGTTAAAGATTTTTCGGCATATGAAATCCCAAAATTTCCCCAAAATCTTTTTCCGAAAGAAGGTTATTTACCATCCGTTTGCCGAGGTCTCCCGGGAAAACGGAGCATCAATATTCAAGAATAAGATGAGCTGTTTGAACGCGCGCCAACGCGCATGATAATCGAAAATGAAAACTGAACTATATCCGTAAAGGACGTCTCGTAGATATGCGACACCGAGTCAGGAGAAGAAACTTTCTTTCTGAAGTAACAGCTGGAGGTAGGACCTACCGATCACGAAGGCGGCACCTCTCTGCTACGGACTTCAGGACTGCATCTACGATAAAACTCTTAAGACATTCGGAGTAATTATCATATTACAAGGCATTAAAACAATTCATCAGAAAAGGGTGAAAGTATAAGTGACCATTTAAAATCTTTGTAGAGAGAAGTGTGAAAAGCATTGAAACTAACGAGGGCCATTCATTTCTTTCTTTGCAGTTTTTTTATTTTTATATTTATTCTTCTTATACGATAGACTCGGGTTTTCGTATTGTAGATTCTTTTAAATATGGATTAAAGCTAGTTACATTCTATAAAGAATACGAAAGTATCAACGGGAAAAGAGGGCGGAGGCCCATGTTGGTTGAACAACGGTACTGGAAAGGGCGACCGTGCGGTTCTGCAGAGGGCGGGTTTGCTCCCGACCGAGCTGCAGGACAAGGACACCGGGCGACTGGAAGAGTCGACGCCGTAGATTTCTCTACGCCGTGAAAAACAGTAAAGGGCGTGCCAACAGACAATTTGTAGATATTAGAAGGAAAATTTGTTTCGGAAAGAAAGTATTAGTACAGGTTCTTTATACCGATATTCTGTAAAAATAAATCAATCTTTTCTTTCAGAAAAACTTAGCTAATTGTAAAGTTGCAACTAGGAATTTACGACTGGAATGATTAGGCAAAGTTTAAGTATTCTTTGAAATTGATTTAAATGAGAGAAAGAAACAGTGTAGTTAATTGTGAGATGTAAAAATTGTTTTCTTTTTTCAGCAAGACAAAATTCTTGTATATATAAAATGTTTATTTCATTGACTGTAACAGCAATTTAATTTGAATATACTTAAATAAGTGGAAGTGATTCGACTTGGTTTCTGTGTAAATGCATTCCCAAACCAAACGGCCCACATGACCCTGATCCCCTATTCTAAATTTTATTTTTTATTTTGCGCCCACCTTGAAAACCCATTCTGAGCTAGCCGGCGGAGGGGTGGGTCGCAATACAAAAAGGAAGCATTTTAGATTCGTATATATAAGTATTAACTCCTCGATTCTTTGTATTAAATTATTTGAGGTCAATGTGAATGGAAAATCTTGTTGGAAAAGCATTTTGAAAACCGCACTTCTCTAAACACTTTTACACTAAACTATTGGAGAGGCGAATAATGGTAAGTGTATTTGTGGTCTTGGATTATCATTGTTACTATCTCTACATCAGGTAAGGAAAAGCGTGGCAATGAACATAAAACTATTTCGTCCATTGATTTTTTTTCTTTTTAGTATTAATTAACATTTCTACAAAGCTGAAATTTTATTATTTTAATAATAATAAAATTTAAATACTAACGCGGTCATCATTGCAAACTTTCAGCGACATCTAAGGTACACAATAATCACGAACGATGTATTGTGAGGTCAGTGTGGAACAAATAAGATACTTGATAGTGTAACCACCCTGTTTCACTGCGAGATATATACGATGCTCGTTGCTTGTCATTGAATTTCACTGAATCTCAGAAACTTGAGTCTCGTGCGGCGTCATACTAGCAATGCGCGTAAACAGTGATTCTAGAATGACTTTCCTGCTGGAAGCTTTAAAAGCTGTCAACATGGAATTACATTGCATTAACGGGTGGATGGTTGAAATGAGTCTTCCTCATCAATCCACTATATCTTATCGTTTCTCATTCCTTGTAACCGTGTGTTGTACCCGTACGTTTAGCACAGCGACCTGTAACGGGCCCTGTTCCCACGTGTCGAAAAATCCACCGCTTAGTATTGTCTTTTTGTGAGGCATTGCCTACCTTCTTCCGTTGACACTGAATATTACATTTTTTCGTTCTATAGCGTGTTAGAATGTATAAATTTGGAAAAGTTGAAAAGTTACGGTTTTGGTTCAAATTATTTCTAGTTTGGCAGGAAACTGTTCCACCTACATCGTATTATAATGTATGATATTATTACAATATATTGTATTACTAATTTCCAATGCGCGCGTAAATTGAAAAAAGACTACGCATCTTATGGTGCTGTCAAAGGTGTCCGTGCTTTCGTTAGATACTCAGAAACTCGAAAAACTCCCAAAACAATGAAACAGTTTCATTTTGACGGAAAAATGTAAATATTTGATTGTGCTATTATGCCTATTCTCATATTACTCATACCAACAGAATTCTAATGTTCAGTACATTACTACTTATAGTGCAGCTAACGCAGCTGTAATACGACACCAAGGCTCGAAGGAAGAGGTTTTCCGCCATTAAATATTTGTTATTGTATTGCAGTACGGAACAGCAATTTTTTTGATTCGTAAATAACTCTCTCTCTCTCTCTCACACACACACACACACACACACACACAAATGTGCGTGTGTGTGTGTGTGTGGAGAAAGAGAGAGAGGTATAATACATATAACACTTGCGTGTGTGTGTGCGTGTGCGCGCGCGCGTGGATACCACGTTATTGCAAGATTTTTTGGGGGGATACTTTTTGTAAAAATATGTTAATTTATAGCATTGAAATGAAGAGTACTTTATTTGCTGTTCTTGAGCAGTGAGCGTGCTACATAGCAATCCTGAATGAAAAAATCTACATCTTTTTTATATGGGTAAAATCATTTATGTCCCGCCATTAATGAGGCAAGGTCAACATTATGCCTACCGTATTACTGCTGAATTCCGGCATTAAATTAGCTCTTGAGTTACCATCTGCATTGCGATCTGAAAACCGGAAGAGAACGCATAGGGATAGTTATGTAAGCTAATGAACGGTCTTGAATGAAAAGGGAGAAGAACTTCTATATTTCATCCTTTACGCAGGATTCTAGTTAACAAATTTATCCCGATACCACTCGAGACGTTGGATTCACATTGAAACACGATCCACAACCGCAGTAAATATTGCTTAGACTCAGCTTTCGTTCTTAAAACTCTTACCCAGTCAGTTGTAATCGTTGATAAATACATCTTTCAATAATATGAAAACAATAGGCTTAAATAGTGGTTTCTGTCGAGCTTTCAACATTCAGAACTTTCTGTGATTGATACAACCTGCTTTTCTTCCATCCTTTGTTTGCGCAGAGTTACGTGAACCTGGACAAACGCCAGGAGCGTGCAAATGGTCAATGACCCACAGCCTGCGGCGGTGCCCCTCCCCCTAGGAGGGAGACGGTTGGAGACTCTGCGCGAGTTCCGTTTACAAAGCGCCTTTACTTGTATATATACTGCAGGGAGACTTCAGATGCGTGTGGGAAATACTTTCCTTAATATTTTTTAATTTCTAAATCAGTTTTTAATCACGATGGAACAATTTCAGTACTTAAAAAATAATAGACTCGCTTCCGAAAGTTACTTATGACAAAATCAGATACTTGATAGAAAGATATTTTCTTCAGATATTTGATAGAAATTTTCCAGAGTTTTTTTTAAGTATTCAGTTTATAATTCAAGATGGAAGAAATCCTTTTTTTTCATCCGAATCCTAAAAGGTTCAAGAATCTTCTGACTCCTGAAATTTAGTATCTTCCATTAATGATAATAATAAAGATGATGTTAACATCATATTGGCACTCTTAGTATAAACATAATGTAGGGCATTGTCATGAAGGGGAGTGCTGTGTACAGTAGTAACGAAAAACGAAAAGGAAGAAGTCTTATCAGGAAATTATTTTATCATACCAACGCTTGTTGACTCAAAATGAGTGTCATGACAGTATTCTATGGATTATAAATGACTCCAAAATTGCCAACTAATTATTAGTACACAGTTTCAAGTCTTTGAGTATGGGAAACAAGCCCATTAAAGAACTCGGGATGATTACTACGATTATAAGACAAAAAATAACGAAAAAAACAGGTTTTTAAATTTCGAATCTTTGAAGCATTCGAAGGGTCAAGGATTCTAATTTCGCATCTCTTAAAACAAGCCCATTAAAGAACTCGGGATGATTACTACTAATAAAACAAAAACTCGGTTCGCATCTCTTATTACATATCAAAGTAGTTTTTGCACCTTTTTTCGGTAACATCCTTCATTCTTTACAACATAAAGATATTTCCTGTAATTAAAAAAGTTACCAACGGGATATGCCTATCTTCTGCATGCCCGAAGATGGAAGATGGCGTGTTACTTGAACCCACAAATTTTGGTCATTCGTGTTGCAAACGTTCTGTACGGTTTATTTGGACCAACATTCACTTTCCAAAAAGAAAAGCGTAATGACATCCATAAACATCAGTTTGCATGGTAAAGTATTTAGCGTACCGGTTTTGATTGCTACACGAAAAGGAAATTGTTAAAAGGTGGTGAACAAAAACAGAAACTCTAATACATGAAATTGAAAAGTATAGTAGCTATACACGCAAGTTTTTTTCCTTTCGTTTCCAATTAGGTTTTTTATTGATTTTCTTCACAAATTCTATGAAGTAATTTTTTATTCACACACACTTTTCAAGAAAAAATAGTCCACAGTGTCATACTTGTGTTTTATAAAACAATGGAGCTTGAATTTGTTAAATCAAATTTTCATCATTTTTTAATATCATATACTGGAAGTGATCATTATTAAAACAAAATAAAACACATTTCAAACTGCCAATAATATTTTTTATCAAATTCTTTTATTTATTAGTAACACTTTAAGGTAAGTAACAATACGTACGAGTATTAGTCTCTTCAATTAATTAGGGAAGCTCAAGGCTGGCACAAGGTCGCAGACGGATTCCTTTCACAATGGGACTTGCAAGTTTAGGACTTCCGTGTGTACCATAAAAGAAACACACTCAAGAAGAAATGCTTAGCGTGATAAATATTAAATTATGTAAAATTATCTTTGAACTTTCGTTATAAAAAGAAGTATGTGTTTTTAATGTACTGGTGCCCAAGAAAAGTGACACACCTCAAAATTCGATATTTTAGTAGATAAATAAAGACGACTCTTTTTACTAGTAAACATGTCACAGAGTTTAAGAGTAGAGTAATAGAGAGTAGAACAGGGCAATAGAACACATAAAACTGAAATAAACATAATTATGGAAGTATATTTTAAGATTTAAGGAAATAGCTTTTATTAATTTGTGATTACATATGCAACACATATATAACATACATACATATGTATGTGTGATATATATATATATATATATATATAGAGAGAGAGAGAGAGAGAGAGAGGGAAGGGAACAGGGGGAGAGCCAGAGGCGCGCGAGAGCGAGGGGAGAGGCGAGAGGCGAGAAAGGCGAGAGGCGGGGAGAGAGAGGCAGGCGAGGGGGAGGCGGAGAGCGAGATCGAGCGAGAGAGAGAGAGAGAGAGAGAGAGAGAGAGAGAGAGAGAGAATATAGAATCAGTCAGGTTACTTGTTCAGAAATTAGAGAACTTCTGAACCAGCATGGATTTCGAAATCAATTCACAAATTAATGTCTGAACTGAAAAATCTTAGGAATCGATTTCAAGCACCCTAGCGTTACTCGCCTTAGTAAGTATACAGGAGCAATATTTTAAATGTGCATCATTCCTCTAAATATTTTCGATACGTTCTGATTTACTTCCCTCTAAAATGTCTTTGTTTCGATACATTCTGATTTGTTTAAATGGCTAAATATAAGAAAATAATTATAATAATGTATAAGCGTGTTTCAACTCTCTTAATTCAGCATCTGCATTAAAAATAGTGATTAATTTTTCAATTTATTAAATATTTTAAACTGTTTTTACCTAAAAATAAACAGAAAAAAATACTGTGCAGGGGACAGGGGCTTCTTTCTAATCACGTGCTTAGTATGCTAATACATTAATCAACCCCTACCATCGACATTGATATGCGTGTGAGTTTTCGATTGAACTCCACGTCTTGTGAATGGGCTGCTTCTAGGCCGGAAGCCAAATAAGAGAAACCTTAATACCTACAACTCCTTCGCGCTTTGGCTACCTAACGGACAATATACAACAATAATTGCCTGAATACTTATTCCCCAATGCCACTGCAGTACCTTGGACCGGGAGGTTCTCGGTTCGAGTCCCGACGATGGCAGGATTTTCGACACTAGCTAGGTCGATTTCAGCCACTGTCTTGAGGAGACGTTTAGCAGCCTGCTGCTCTGATTGGTAGTTTTCAGTGGTTTCGCCGATCAACACTAGGCGAATGCCGGAGCAGTACCCAAACAAACGGACCAAGGAGCGCGCGCGATCTTTCCTTCCTCTTCCTTCTACTATCCTCACACCTTACTTACATACACTTACAATAACATTCACTACACTACCACAAATGCCGGCAGACCGATCGGGAGCTTAGAGCTTGTCCCGACCGGTGCGGTGCCCCGCTAATGGGAGATACGTGGTTGGGGAAAACCCTCCTAGCAGACGGTAGGTCAGCGCCGGACCTCAGAAGAGGGAAGATCTCCGCGAGCCCCCGAGGAAATAACATGAACTACGCTTACGGCAATAATAACTTTAGCAGTTGACGTGCCCGGAATCACTAATCAATCAATTATTCCCCAAGGTCATAATTTTTTCGTCATATCCAAAAAATTGCGCAGCGCAACTCCGACACCTACAGACCCGCCATACTTGCGTTTCTCTGTTATTCATAACACTGGCTAACTTCTCAAAAAGTTTTAGCTTAGAGCTAAAACGTTTCTTGCTGGCTCCCGGCCTACCCTCACGTGGCAGCGGCCGAGCTCATTCCGCGGCACGTGCTCGCCCTCTAAATTTGAACGATTCCTTTTCCGAAGGGGCTCCGGAGGGAGGGAGGGGGGAGAAGGCCTCGCGGTGCGGGTGCCAGGAAGTGCGGAAGAGCAGCCCTGGGGCCGGATGCAGCCGCTTGCGCCGGGGCGGACACGGACAGAAGCGGCGCGCGCGGCACCGGCTGGGCCACGAGGACTCCACCGCGCACACTGGGCCCAAACGCACGCGCCAAGGAATGCATTCGTGAAAGAAAGGAATGAACGAATACATATAGGGATCAAGGCGAAATTGAAACATTTCTAACAATAGTCCCAATAGTGACACAGATTTTTTTGCGGTAATGAGACTCTAGTATTGTCTATAGATGTCAATAATTTAATAACTTTTACGTACTTCATAAATTTAATAAATTTTAAGTACTTTCTACCATTATCACATAACAGATAAATTAACACATTTTTTTGTAAAATTAACTATAAAAATGTAAATCATATTTCAATGCCCATAACTTGCATTTTTATAAATTTTCCAGCTCTGATGAAGACCGATACGCAATTAAATAGCACAAGTTGTTAAATTATTTGATATGTCTACTGTGTACATACCTCGTCCGGTCTCTTTGGCGTCATTTCGGCCCACTAAGCGGGGGAGGGGTGGGGCGGGGCGTGGGGTGCGCCTCTTCCGCTTCATTATGCTGCCTACACGCCGCGCCGCCTGCTCCGGCGCGCCCCGCCCTCCGGTGCACCGCCGCCGCCCTTGGCCCGGGATCCTCTCTTCTCCTCAATGTGGCCCGCCTTGGGCCGGAACGGGGCGATGCGGGACGGGGGACGCGGCGGTATGGCATTGGGCAGGGCGGGCGGCGTGTGACGGAAAAGCGCGAGTTGGACCAGAGCGGGAGGGGTCGGGCCGGGGCAGCGCGAGATGGAGTGGTGCGTGTGGGACAGGGAGAGTACAGACTGACGAAGGGATGCAAACGGCTGAGGCGGGACGGGACAAAAGATACATGGGACAGGGGCGGGACGAGACGGGACGGGGTGGGATGAGCCGGGACGGGGCGAGACGAGCCGGGACGGGGCGGGCCTGAGCGGGGCGGAGGGGATGAGGCGGGACAACGAAAAGGGGCGGGGCGCGCGTGCACCGGCCATAGCTATTATACTTCGCCGGAAACGACTGAATGAATGAGACGCCACCGCGTGAGTGAGGCGGCTGCCGTCGGATGGGGTTTCCGCGTAGGACTGTTCGCGACCAAGATATAACCGACAACCCAGGAGACACTGATATCACTACCCACTCAGCTGCAGGATTGGCCGGCGTTGACAGAATCCGGAGAGGTGCACGTGGATAAGAACATATATGAAAACAATTACAGTTGACTCCGGTTATAGTGAACATTCAGTTATAGTGAACATTCGGTTTTAGTGAATTAAGTTACTGGTCCCGTTTCACTTACATTACAAATAAGCTTAAGATGATTCAGTTATAGTGAACTGAATCCTCTGCTATAATGAACATAGGAAATAAGTCCTGGAAATTAATTCGATCTCCTTGTCATTAGGCGAGTAAAAGGGCCTATGGAGAGTGGGACGGTGTTTCAACTCTGCAAGAGGCATTGAATGGTGTGAAGACTGCATTACGATTCTTAGAGGTAGAGTACAATGCAGAATCAAATATGGAGAGATCATGAACTCTGGAGAAGGGTCTAGAGAAATTACTAGTGAAAAATAGTTAACTGTTAGTCCCCAGAAGTTCACTAAAACCGTAGTCGACTGTATATATTTAACGTTTTTTTTCCAATCCTACTCCTTGGTTTAAAATCTCTTTATTCATCCTGCTCGCATCGTACCTTTTCAGCTTTTTTGTGAATTATATTAATTCGACATGCCACACATTATAACATAATACAGCGTAAGAATGTTCATTTCCAGATTTTAGAATATAAACGGTCTTATTTCATTTATCTGCTGAAAAAGCTAATCTGAAATTCAACATTTTCACCAAAATAAATCTGGCCCAGTGGGTAGGGTTATATTTATTATAAATCTTACTCTATATGAGGGAATCGGGACAACTTTTGAAATGGAAAAGAAAACTAGAATTTTTCTTTTAACCAGGAGAAACTCAATTTTACTTCATCGCCTCTACTCTCGAAAAGATGGTAAATTGCTGGAACGGAGAGTTTCATGTTGAAAGATTTCCATTATTGCATAAAAATAATAAAATTAAAATGCTTGTTGCGGTTTGTTTACACTATTCAGTGTTTTCACAAATGATTCCCCCGTTATTCTGTCATTGAGAATCTTAAACAATCGCACTCCTTAGTTCTTAAAAAACAGTTTAATGGGGTAATAGAAGAAGACAGATTGCCCTACAGGTAATGACGCATCGCATTATGAGCTTCTTAAAGGATCGCAATGTGACAGTTTCTCATTAATTTTTACAAAAATTACAACAAAAACGTATATTAAGGACTCCGATTATGCCAAAATATGCTAGCAACCTGCTAACAACACAGATGTGTATCTTGAGCAATTGGTTGACGAAATTGGAAAAACAAGTTTTCGGAATGTTGGAAGAATAATTAAGGCACGGTCGATATTATCGGAACAGAAAACAAAGTTTCCAGAGCAATGACCAAACTACGTATGACAAAGAAATCTGGACAATCAGATGTTATGAACCTGCAACTTAGCCAAAGCTAACTGATTTTGAGTCAAAGTCATACTAATAAAATTAGGAAGGATTTGTTGGGAACGGCATGCTCAATGAATGAAGAAAAATGCTAAAATAAATAGTACTATTAATCAAATATAGTCCGTGGGAGAGTAATAATATGAAAGGGAAAGTGGAGAAATATTAATACAGAAACAAGAATAGGAATAGGATGACTGAGAATTCAGGGATGGGCGGGAAGTTCTTTCAGGAAGCCCGGACCCTCAACGAGTTGAACTCTGGTGATAATGGTGCAGTAATCACGGACACTTTTTAACCTGGCGGTCGAAGAGAATGGAAAGTGATTACCTCCCATTCATCCGCCGGAAGTGACTGATTGAGCTGGAATGAATGCCACAGCTGTCTCCAGTGCAGCGTGACGTCCACATGGGATTCTGTGTAGGAGTACAATCGACCGCGATAAGAGCCCGAACGTTACGTCGAGAATAAGCGCTCCATCTCCATTGTCTGGATGCGTTGACTCAGAGATTAGGAAGAAACAAGGTGTAGCGACTGATCTCCGCCTTGTGGATTGCGATCTTTCCATCCGGGGCAGCGCTTCTCTAGAATGTGGATCGCTGGGAATGATTTCACCTCCACAGTCGTGATCTCCTCACAGTCAGAGAAGTACAAGCAGAAATTTAATGAATAAAGTCGAATGTTTCTCTTAAGTGAACCTAATTAATTGCAGCCCCTGTTGGCGCCCATTGCAATACAACAGGACATCAGAATGGCATACTAATGTTTATTTTCAATAGTAAGACGAAATAGTGTGAAATACATTTAAGGGATTCATATTTTGTATCAGATCTTACGAATGTTATTGCATCCAATGATTGTGTGCGTGAAAAAATGTTGCTAAATATGTTTTTCCCGAAGGTGATTTAAAAGATTGAGATTCTGATATTTTGAACAAATCCATTAACAACATTTACTGGCCATAGTTGATATTCATAAAACTAGCAATATTCCAGATTGTATTTTGATAATTAAAAGAAGATACGAATTCTTCCCGCTCACTGACATGCGCACTGCGTTTTAATTAATTCTAACCATCAAATATATTCCGCACATACAAATATATAGGCTTTGTCATTGTTAAAAACTCTCAACAAATTTCATCTACACTAGTATTATGTAATGTTCTTCAACAATACTTCTACCACAAATGAAAGAAAATAAACTCAAAGAGCAAATGAAACTACTTTCTGCTCATCAGAATACGTTACTACAAGTTACACTTAAACACATAGTGGCGATTCTGACATTACGAGACTTTGTAGGAGCTAGCGTAGAGTCGCCAATATTTCCTCTACATTCTCAGCTCTGCCGGACTGACTCAACAAGCAGCGAGCCACCGGTGCTCTGGGTCAGAGAACGTCAAGAGGGCCAACCACCTGAGGAACCCTTTTCTAAGTTGCGATTTATTTAATTTTGAATGTATGCAATAAATAGTTCTTTGAATGAATATTCTTAGAATTATTAAACATTAACTGCGCTTTTATCTTGAACACATCCTATCTAAAAAAAAAAAAAATTTAAAAAATTAAAATATATTACTTTCTGCTCATTAGAATACATACCTACAAATGACAGTGAAAACTACACAGCAGCGGTTTCAAAATGGAAGATTGAAGAAATTAGAAGATATCACGGGGCGCCTCCGGAACATCATTTTCCAACCACCCTTCCAAAGAATTATAAGAAAGCACTTCCAAAGCTGCATTTTTTCGCCGCAGGCGCATTCCACGAAGTGGAAGACGTGTTCGTAGCTTTAAAATTTGCAAATCTTCTCGACGACAACGACGCGCCCGATTCCTCCCTGCCGCGTGGCTGCCCTCAAACCCGCATCTTCATGTAGCCTCGCAGCGCGCTGCCGGCCTTGGCGTCGGCGGGCGCTCTTCGCAGCTGCAGCTCGCCCAGGCGCAGCAGGACGGCGACGCGGGGCCCCAGGCGCGCGTCGCTCGGCCGAGCGAAGCCCCCTTGGGCGCGGGGAGGGGTTTTCTCGGGAGGTGGCTGTGGTCTTCCCCCGAATGGTGAGATCCGGCGCCGACCTACCTGCCTATATCAGGGTTTTCCACAACCAGGTATCTCCCTCCAGCGGAGCACCGCCACAGACGGGTCAAGCTCTGGTCTCCCGGCATGTGTGATAGTAAAGAACATGTGAGTGAATGTGTGTAAGTAAGGGGTGACGATGGGACAAAGAAGGGGAAGGAAAGATCACGCGCGGCTCGCGACCCGTTTGTTAGAGTACTGATCCGGCATTCCCCTGGTATAGACCGGAGAATACACGGAAAACTATCGATCAGAGCGGCCGGCCGCTAGGATTCTCCTCCAGAGAGCAGCTAGACTCGACCTAGCTATCTAGCGTGTGTCGAAAATCCTACCTCCGTCGAGACATCAGTTGATGCCCACCTGTTCCGATCTGCGGGCGGAAAGGAAGCCCCACTGTATACCATACGCCAAGGGTAGATGAGGGGGTATACCATTGACACAAAATCCTGGCCCAATATCCCAATGGGCACGTCAACGGTTATGATCATTAGCCCCGTTAGTAGAGAGAACGTATTTATCCCGGAAGGTGGCAGAGAGTCCCTCCCCACTGGATGGTGTCATCTGTTGCCAACCTACACATAGCTTAGATTGATTGATTGTTTTTTCGTGTTTCCTGGCGCGTCAACGGCTTTGGTCATTAGTTCCGTTAGTGTAGTGCATGTTTTTCTCGGGAAATGGCGGTGATCTTCTCCCGCTGGATGGCGAGATCCGGCGCCGGCCTACCGTCGGCTAGTGGGGTTTCCCCCTAACCAGAACTCTCCCACCAGCGGGGCGCCGCCCCAGCCGGAACAAGCTCTAAGCTTCCGACCGGTCTCCCGCAATATGTGGTAGTGTAGTGCATGTTAGTGTAAGTGTGTGTGTAAAGGGGAGAGGATAGGACAAGAAAGAGGAAGAACAGATCGCGCGTGGTCCGTGGCCTAGGTAGGGTACTGCTCCTGCATTCGCCTGGTGTTGATCGGAGAAACCACGGAAAACTACCGATCAGAGCAGCCGGCCGCTAGAATTCTCCTCCAGACAGCGACTGAATTTGACCTAGCTGAAAAGCTAGTGTCGAAAATCCTGCCGCCATCAGGACTCGAACCTAGGACCTCCCGGTCAGAGGCGCTGCAGCCCGTTAGTACAGAGAACGTATTTCTCCCGGAAAGTGGCAAAGAGTCCCTCCCCGCTGGATGGTGTCATCTGTTGCCAACCTACACATAGCTTAGATAACGAAGCCGTCCACCACCACCGCAGGCATCCCTACCTGCGCAGGCGAGCAACGTTCGCTTCGGACGCCGACGACCCCTCCGACGACGCGGACGCGCACGTGGGCCGCTCCGCGAGGGCTCTCCGGCCGCCGATGGGCCTGGGCGGGCGGATGTGGCGCAGGAGGGGCACTCGCTGCACGGCACGGAGCGGCTGGCCCCGCGCTCTCCGGGCGGCTTGCCCTTCTCGCCCTTGGGCGCTCGCTGGCGCGGCGGAGACACCGCGGCCGTACGCACGTACTTTTGATTTTGCACGGAATAACCATCGCCGAACCGCATCGACGGGAAGCAGTTCGATGCTCCGGCGAATTTGCTGATGGTGGGGTTGCGACACCACCATGGCAAGAACGCTCCTCGAATCACGTGACACGGATCGTCGTCGCTGCTGCTCTCATTGTCGTAGGGAGGTGGTGTGCTCGAGACACTGCATTTCCTAAACTTACTAGTCATCTTAAATTAAAAATTATCCAAATTACGAACTGACTAGGTTACTATAGAATCCGCTTTCGGTAAAACAACACTGAGCCGGCTTACATATTGTTTGTTAATAATTGTTGCGTGCTACTTTTCTCAAAATATCCTACCAGTATTAACATAAGACCGTCAAAAAATATATGTGATGTTAAGAATTTGTGAGAATGTAAAGAATTGCTGCAACGTAATCGAATAGCAAATTATTTACCTTTAAAAAGGTTACTTCTTTAATTATGGTGGTTATTTTGATTATTTTCCCTAACAATAAACAGAAGTCATTGAGATTAAAGAGATTGCAATACTTTTGGAGATGTGTGTTAATGTTGAGAATCATGCATGGAAATTGCAACCTTATTGGAATCATGGATGGAAATTTCAAGCTTCGCACAGTGGACATGTGAAGTGAGTGTTCTTTAAGTGACCGATTCTTATTAACAGCTCTCAAATAAGGGGGCGAGCAGTGACTACGCATATATATAAAGAATGTATATAAAGAACGCATGTATATAAAGAATGAATGGTTATGTATACAACGAATGAATGGTCATGTATATAACGAATGAATGAATGATGCGTGAATGAAAAATAAGTTTAAAAAAAGTATCAATTAGCAAACCATACAAAAACATTAGTTAGAATTAAGAAAAAAAATAACAATATTTCTAGTGTAAGTTAAGTGTGCCAAAGTGCTACTACAAAATTATTAAATTAGATTTATGCTAGAATTAAGTTAGCTTTAGTTAGTATTAGCTTTTTTTTACCTCTCCCTCTTAGCTGCTTAAGCCGCAAGGCAGCAGCGCAAATTGTATTGCCATAGTAAAATAAATTCCCGCCTTCTCAGGGTTACTGTGGAGGGGAAACAACAAAATGACTACGCATGGGAGCTTCCCTACGCGGTGCTACGCTATTACGCAAAACGCCAATAATTTCATAGAATATTTTGATTTCTAAACACAATCGATCATTCGCATTACGAAAAGGTATATCAAAAACATGGCTAATCCATTGGACGAATGAATTACCAACGACCTCAAAATTGCCCAAGTCAAAACAGATGCTCTTTGTACGAAAAATACTGAGCAAGTACATTCCGTTGACACAACCAGAATGAGCTTGTGCACTCGTTGCCGTGTTTCCGATGATTTAAAAATGCACTCATTTCTCCTTCATGAGGAATGACCAGGAAATACAGACATCTAAAAGTGATAACTTATTTTAAACGAGCATCTATTGCTTAAGTGGTCCCTTCTTTTTTAATTCTAACGACTATGAATTTGACCTAGTTTCTCTGTGTATGAAATCTCTATAGAATCTCCTTAATTAGAAAAAAATAATTTTACAAGTGATCGAGGATATTTGTGAAACGTTTCTGCATCACTAAACGTACGTGTGTGTGTGTGTGTGTGTTTTGATGATTTATAATCATTATCTAAGAATTGGTTATTGCAAGCGGCAGAATGGCATTGGTGTAAGAGGAGGGGTACCTGGCCGTTTACCCTATCCATGTCCTCACTTCACAAAACAATAGAAATAGTTTCTACACTTCTAACTACTACTGAAACCAATTTTACAGAATGACGTAATAAATCTGTGAAAGAAAAACCACAAAAGGAGTTTCTTTTTTACTAATTCGTTGTTGCGTGTTATTGGCTTCGACACGGAGCTCGATAAATACTAGATCAAGAGGATCGTGGTTACGAGGGAAATATGAAACCAGTCGATGGAATCTACATGTTTCCTTACGGAGGGAATTATGAATGGGAGTTACGGGAAGGAAATATGAGTAGACAATCCGAGTGAAGTTAACATTTAGTTAATTAGTAAATGTGAATCATTAAAATGAGGTAAAAATTAAAAATCTTGCATGTACTACGAGTGTTGACTAGTCTAATAATCTCAGACGACAAAAAGTCCTCGGGCCAAAGGCCGTCGATCATTAGAATTCTTCTAACGCCCCGTGCTGGGGTAAATAACTGTTTAACACGTGCAGATCTGCTTTTGATAAGTACACTAGTGTTTGCACTCCTGTTTTTTTTTGTTTTTTTTAAATGGGTTCTTGTGCTGAGCCAAGCTTTAAAAATTACTTTTCTTGTGCTATGTCAGGTGCGTGGTTGTAATGAGTACACTGGTTTTCTATAAATCGCTCTCCTTTTTGAAGAGATCTCTCTTGTACTGCGCCAGCTTTTTTTTAATCTCTCTTGCACTCTCCCAGGCATTTTAAAAACTCTCTTGTGGCTTTTTTTCTCCTGTGATCAGCTTTTTTAAAAAAACCCCTTTAAAAAATTTTTTCAATTTGTGTCTGGTTCGATAACCCTTGTGCCTATTTTTCGTCTCTCATGCCCTGCTAGGCTTTTAAAAAAACGTCTCTTGTGCTGTGGCAGATGCTGGTGTGAGCGTGGTTCTGATAAGCGCACTTGTTTCCTACAAATCTCATTCCTTTTTTTACAAAACCTCTCTCATGCCATGTCAGGTGCTGGCGTGGGGGTGGCTGTGATAAGTGCATTGGTTTCCTGTAATCGCGCTGAAGCAATGCGTGTCGTGCTGCGCCAGGGCGGGCGTGGGGGCGGGCTGGCGCTCGCCACTGCTCTCCCTCCCCGCCTGGCCACATCGTGCTGCGGCCGTGCCACGTGCACCAGGACACGGTGTGCGGGCCCATGAACCGCCACGAGGTGGAGCGGGCGTGGGCGCGCGCGCGCGGGGACCCCGACCTCGGCCCCGCCCCCGCCACCACCCCCGCCACGCCCCCGTCGCCGCCGCCGCGCGCCAAGCCACGTGACCGCAAGCACCGCCGCAAAGGCGGGCGCTGGTCCTCGTCCACCTCCTCGTCTTCGTCTTCGTTCGAGTCGTCGTCCTCGTGGTCGAGCGTTGTCGACGGCAACGGGTCCGCCCACCGAGAGACGACGGCGTCCCGCCGCGCCCACAAGCACTGGCACCAAGCGAACAGGTAAGCGACGCTCGACGGAGATAGCCTGAACCCACACGGCGCACGTACTTCTCCGCAAACGGTTGCCCAATAGGATACATCGTACTTCTACGACACGTACCTCGGAGAATACTCTAGAGCAGTCGTTCTCGAACCTTTTAAGAATTTCCACTTGGCACAAAACCAAAGTTGTACGTGCTCCCATGACGAACTTTTCTCTAAATAATGGGTTTTTATAACTTATAACTAGTCAGCGGATTTTTATGTTTTAAAATTTGCATTTTAGGTTGTTTCAGCATCTCAGGCTTTTTAAATGGTAGAATAGGCACAAATAAATCAGGAAACTTGCAAAAAACACAACTTTTTACAATTATTTATATAAATTTCTCAAATAAAATCAATATTATATAAAATCAGTACTGTATATTTTGGGATAATAATATTCATGAATGGGGATAATAATATTAATTTTTTATCTTCTAGTTAGAATTATTCTTATCGAATTTTACTTCACAATAAATTTGTAATACTGTCTCCAAGTTTTCAAGAGAAAATGTATGTCTCTTATCGGTCAAGATCACTTTTCTTTCGTGGAAATTCAATCGTTTTATTTTGGAAGCGGATGCAGGCTTATCCACGAAGTCAGGAAGTAGTGGCTTGGAGTCTTATTGCAAGTTCCTTGTCTTGTGTATTCATTTCTCGCTACTTTCCATATTAACGCGAGTTAAAATTAATATCATCCTTATCAGCTGGGCCGACACAGAAGAAAAAGTTTTTAAAAAGCCACTTACAAAAGAAATTTAGGCAAATTAGTATCATTTCCGGTTTTTAGAAGTAAAGTAGGCACAAATAGGCATTAATGTTGAAATAGGCTCTTTTAGGCGCTATAAATTAGATGATAAATTCAAACAATCCTAAAATGTATACACAAAACTTCACATAGTACTAGGTACCCAGGAAAAAATAGGTTTTTACCTAAATATCCGCGGTCTAGTTATAATGCGTGTGTGCTTTGCAATTCACAAGTTGAGTAACTACGAGGGAAGTGACCTGGGAATTTACAATGTTTGAATGGGATTTAATAAGACTATTCCAGGAATGAAACAACCTTATCAAGTGTTTCCGAAAGTGTCAAATATTAAGTGAAGGTTTTGGAACAGTAATAAATAAGCCAGTCACAGCAAATCTTCCGCTATTCGAAAATGTTAAAATCTCTATTTTGGTAAAGTGTGACTTATCTAATTACTATATGTCTTGTTCACGTTGCTGGGGACATAATCAAGATGAGACACACTTGGACCAAAATTGAGAATCTATTAACGTATAGGTGGAGGTTTTAAACAGTTGGTGTCACTTATTTGATTACTGCACCAAACCCTTCAAATACGTTTACGGAATATAAATTTTCGATTATCACGTCCTCCTATGATTGATATATCGCATCTTAAGTTTTGCCAGTAGTGAGAAGTTGGTAAGAAAAAAGGGTAAGAAAAAATGACTTAAAAATCCATTTTTTTTAGATAAACCACCTTTATTGGTGCATACCAAATATATTGATAAATTATTGACGCTAATTTCTTGAGTGGACAGCTTCTCGCCAAATCTATCAACCCACTTTAGCAATACAGCCTTAATGTTTTAGTTAAGTAATTAATTTCTCATCTTCAAATCTTCCCTTGTTCGTATATGGAGGTAGGCGTGTCACAATTTGAGAACACTATTCAAGATGCAGAATACACTTTCCAGATTTGTCTATTAATTTTCAAAACTGGATCACTAAGTACGTGTAATAAACACGACACATGAAACTTTAAAATTATCTATGGTGTTTAATCATAAAATAGATATTTGAAGTGATGCTCAAAAGAAGTACAACTGCAAAGTAAACAAACAAGCCAGTAACAGAAGAACTGGCTGCTGTAAAAAGGAGCCAGATCCCCTTTGCATTCTCCACTAAAGAACGTTTATTTTCCAAACCTTGCAACAAACTTCTAAAACGACTGCCGGCAAATGGACACCCATATTCGTATCGTAACAACCCCAATTACTCGCCTCACGAGTGTGCAAGAATCGCCGACGTTATGTTCCCAATGCACCCTAAATGACGATTAAATTGCTACAGCCTTCTTCGGGGCGTAAAGCAAAGAACCCTACGTACAGGATAAGGGTTGGCCCACATTTTGTCGACTACTATTCTGACGAGCTTTACACATTCATTGCTCCGCGTGAGCAATTTTGATGCACTGATGAGACGAATAATAAGGATTGTTGTCGAAAAAATCTAGCAGAATTTTCATTTTCATTCAGCTGATACGACAATGACAGCTAATGAAACACTGCATAAGAGACGAGAGCATCCTCAGGTAATTAGGTCGTTGGCATTGCCTGGAGCGCGGCATCACCCCTACAACGTAGACCCCAATCTAGGGTTTCAACTATTCTGTCTATCTCCCTCCACAGCAGCAGTGGGAGCGGGAGCGAGAGCTTCACTCACCGCGCGAAGCTCTCGCGAGAGTACGTGTTGCACCACAAACACGACCACAACCACAAGCACCACAGCGTCCACCACCACCGGCAGAAGGCGCGACCGCCCGAGTCGGCGGCGCAGCTGCTGGGGGAGTCGGGGGCGGGGCCGCCGGCGACGGCGCGCGCCTCGCCGCGGCCGCCCCGCCGCCGCCCCGACGCCCGGGCTGCGTGGGCGGGCGCCGCGGCCGCCGGAGCCCTTCTCCACCGCGGAGGCGTTCGCATGGGACTGGCAGGCGGCCGCGCTGGTGGCCGCCGTCGCCGGCTGCGCGCTCTTCTTCGGCGCCGCCGCGCTGCACGGCCTGCGCCAGCTGCGCAAGGACGCCGCCCGCTCAGGTAAGCCCTACACACATGCCCTTCATTCATTTCGTTTGATTGATTGATTGATTTTTTCGTGTTTCCGGGCGCGTCAACTGCTCTGGTCATTAGTCCCGTTACTGTTGTGTATTATTTTTCTCGGGAGATGGCGGTGATCTTCCCCCGCTGGATGGCGAGATCCGGCGCCGACCTACCGTCGGCTAGTGGGGTTTCCCCTTAACCAGGACTCTCCCACCAGCGGGGCACCGCCCCAGTCGGGACAATCTCCAAGCTTCCGACCGGTCTCCCGGAATATGTGGTAGTGTAGTACATGTTAGTGTAAGTGTGTGTGTAAGGGGAGGGGATAGGACAAGGAAGAGGAAGGGCAGATCGCGCGCGGTCCGTGGCCCATTTTGTAGGGTACTGCTCCGGCATTCGCCTGGTGTTGATCGGAGAAACCACGGAAAACTACCGATCAGAGCAGCCGGCCGCTAGAATTCTCCTCCAGACAGCGACTGAATTCGACCTAGCTGAAAAGCTAGTGTCGAAAATCCTGCCGCCGTCAGGACTCGAACCTAGGATCTCCCGTCAGGCGCTGCAGGACATCAGTTGATCCCTGCCCGGTTTTTTTTTAGCGACTGAATTCGACCTAGCTGAATAGCCCGAGTTTTCCATTGCGTGTTTTCGGGCGGATTTCGTTGGTCGTTTCGTGTTTTCGGGCGCGTCGACTGCTAAAGTCATTCGTCCCGTAAGTGTAGTTCATGTGTTTCCTCAAGAGTTGGCGGTGATATTCCTCCTTTGGACGTTACATCTGGTGACACCCTGCACGTCGGCTAGCGGAATTTTCCCAACCAGGTATCTCCCATCAGCTGGACACCACCTCAGTTGAGACAAGCTTCCGTCTGGTCTTTCCGATATATGTGGTAGTGTAGTGAATGTAAGTGTTAGTGTGTGTAGGTACTGACTATAAAAAGAAGAGGACGGAAAGATCGCGAGCGGTCTATCGCCTGTTTGTTAGGGTTCTGCTCCAGCATTCGCTTGGTGCTGATAGGAGAAACCACGGAAAACTACCGATCACAGCAGCCCGCCGCTAGAATTCTCTTCCAGACAGCGGCTGAATTCATCCTAGTTGAAAAGCTAGTGTCGAAAATCCTGCCTCCCTCGGAACCCGGATTGTAGGACTTCCGATCCTAGACTGCGCAGTGACATCAGTTGATGCCCTGTACCGTCTAAGCCGTTCTCACATTCGACATTTGTCCAACAATGAGCTACTGCTAGCCCAATTCTGAGTCATTAATGTTCTCGGCAATTGTTCGCTTCCTCTGTTGTGTCCAAAAGACTGACACGCGGTGGGTTGTGCGAGCACCGAACATTCGTCGTTCGGCAAATAGCTAGGGACCCATTCATATTTCTCAGGATTTGACAAGTGTCACTTGCTACGCCGAATACCGAATGTGTGAGCCACCTTTACACTCAGAACTTATCGGCGCTGGACTCGAATCACGTTGGAGCAAACGCGACGGAAAATGTTAAAGGCTTTCTAGAGCGCTGGTATAGTCACACAGCGACTGAAGCTTTCTTGTAAACCAGGCCGAACTTCATGTCGGGAGAACGGTATCAAATTAATTTGAATTATTAACCCAAACTGAGGCATTCAAGGTGGTCGTAGAGAACCTTGTTCCATTATTTTATGAACGAGAATCTCTGTGGAAGACCACCAATTCCATTCTCTAAAATTATGGCGAGACATTTCAAAAGAAGTGATTGAATGCTCATAGTGTCTGCCAAATATGAACTTAACTTGGGAAACCTAACCTCATTGCAGATACCCTAATGTAACGTATCCACGGTACGGTAATGTATCCATAGTTCAGTATGGATTTGTGCTGGGCCGAATTCGAGTTCTAATGAACACGACCGTTAATTTTACTCTTAGTACAAGGTCACAGTCGCACTGCGTCCGACACGTTCTGACGAACACGGACGTGCTTCCGAGTCAGCAGAGGTATCTAATGAACTTGAATTACTTGGTCGAACTGAGATATTCAGTATGCTCTTGGAGAAATTTATTTTGTTAGTTTATGAACATGTCCTTTGGGCGGAAAAAACACTTAGGCTTCCACAAGCAAGACACGTCGCGTAATTAAGGCAGGAAATTCCAGAAGAAATTGATGCATTGTGTTGCAGATAGTTTCTTACTTTCATGAACATTATCTCACAAATCCCTTTCACAATCGTACCTTTCATATATCACACAGAGCTCGCAGTAAGCAATTTTAATATTTACGCTTCCATCACATGTCATCTAAACGTCATTAAGCGAATACTACTACCGTTGGACAGAATCAGTCGGTGGCTCGCGCTCCAACTTTTCTTAGGTCTTAACAGATTCATTCCGACCGTATTCTAAGGGCTCTCTAATTTTTACGGTCTAATCACTGTGGCTGAGCGCTAGTCACCTTTTTTTCGAGCGGTTTTACCTGCTGTTAATGAGGCACCGCATCATAAAACCGCCTCGCAAGCCACGAGGGCACGGCACTACTCTCGCAACCGCGGAGATTGACGCGGTCGAGCTGTCTTAGCGTGGATAGTCTTTCCACGCTGCTCAAACATTCTCGACAGCCGCAAGCGGTTAATTGCAGTGTTGGTTAAACTGCACTAGCAAAAGGGCCCGAAGAGCGACCCAATATGTATGTGAAGGAAATTGAGGAGTCCCATGTTTAGCCTTTTTTTTTCACCTCCCTAACAGAAGATTCGCTATCCTTACTAGGAAAAAGTCACTGTAGGTAATTGGGTGGCAGTCATGAATATGCTCCCAACACGTATGTTCTTAAACTAACCCTCGCTGCTTCAGTGGCTTTCGAAATTTGATGTGAATGTTCTTAGTTTGTTCTGACGATGCAACGAAGTAATAAATAAATTAATTATTGTTACTTCTATAGATAATAACAATAATGTAGTCATATTCAGCCTTGGATTTTCATCAATTTTATTTTTTTTCTATCTTGAGCGAATTTTGGAACATATCTATAACTCGATTCAAAGATCAATTTTATAAGTCATTTAACATCAGTTCTATGCATTTTACAAGCTGTGTCTGGTGAGATTTTCGCAATCGGGACAGAAAAGTAAAATGTGAAGTGGACGTTCGCATTTTTATTCGCAATATGAATGCCTGGATCTTCCCTGTACTTCTCTTTACAATTTGAACACAGATAAATCTTTGTTGTAGCATTTACTTCAATGTCGTGTAGTTTTCTAATAACAGCAATAATAATAATAATAATAATAATAATAATAATAATAATAATAATAATTTGAATAATAATAGTATCACAAGCATCATCATAAATAAAACAACATTCCTCAAGCAGAGGCAAAAATGGAAGGTTTGCTTCGGGATGTATATTATTATTGTGACCGCAATATGTACTTTGTAAATTTTCTGAATTTTAGCATTCTATATATTACATTTTATTAGTAAATATATTCACTACAAAATCGTTGATACCATACACTCCTGCAGAACGACAGACCACATGAAAAAATGAAAAGCAACTGTGAGGCAAATATAATGGCCAGTATTTTAAAGTAATTGAAAATCTCAATATCAGTAACGAACAGACGCAAATGTGCCCAGAAAGGAGAGAACCGAGATTGAAGCATTCGTTCAAGGAACTTAAACCAGGCATTGAGAAGTCGCAGAAGTTCTCGTTTAAAAATTAACTCATTCCAATAGATGTGTTTTTTATGGAATGCAGTCTGAATCGATTAATTTGTCTACGTACGTCAAATTTGTGCGAAACAACAAGTATTTCCAGACTACCCGCATCTTCACCTGGTTGAATGTCT
Source organism: Teleogryllus oceanicus (assembly GCA_964035755.1). NCBI lineage: Eukaryota > Metazoa > Arthropoda > Insecta > Orthoptera > Gryllidae > Teleogryllus > Teleogryllus oceanicus. Next base: position 113,033,064 of record CAXIVR010000003.1, on the reverse strand, counting down.
CGCTTTAAATGTATTGAATACATCTGAACCGATAACTACAGTTATACATGCTAGTGGAAAAATGAAGACAAGAAAGTTGCAGAAAAAAGTATACATAGGGTAGTATACAAAGCATACATAGAGAAAACATGAAAGTTACGTACAAAATAACCAGTCGCAGATATCCTCAGTTAAATTTTAGCCTACGAGTGTGACTCGTTTCCAATGCAATGAGTCGGCATTTTTTACGTGGGACCAAATGATTACATACTTTTAGAAACTCATATTTTAGTTGGCTCATAATTATGTGGTACGATCCTTAATAACACGAACCGCAAATATGAAATTTAATTAAATTATTTTTTATAAGAAACAGTACATTTGTGGTGGGAAGTATTGTAAACTTTTATCGCCATCAACGAAAATCTATTTCTTAGGAAGCTGATTGCGATCTCAAATAGATTTTTGTGTATTGCTGGTGCACGTCATCTTTTTTCTGCTAATTTCATGTGATGTCTTGTAAATAATGTAATTAATAATAATAATAATAATAATAATAATAATAATAAATAATAATAATAATAATAATTCTACAACCGGAATAATACCAAAATCCCTCATCAAACATCTGCAAGAATTGAATATAAAGCATATACTAGGAACAGTACAAAAAGCAGTCATTCTAGACACCTGTCACATTGTCAGAAAAACTATCACTGATGTGTCTGATAGAGGTCCTGGAAGTAAATGAAGATCTTGCTTGTTACTTGCTCTGAGCCGTACGAGTGAGCCTAGCCACAATGACATCTGTGGCAGGTGAATGTTTCCCCCCCGCGTGGGAGAAGTGCATAAGTCATAATAATAATAATAATAATAATAATAATAATAATAATAATAATAATAATAATAATTTCCCGGAAACTTTTACCCTTACTCGTAATTCAGTAAGAGGAGGACACTTGAACTTATATAAAAGTTCATTACTCAAGAATTCCACGATCCTTTATGTGGACAAAAAGGTGTGACGTGTCCATGGAATTACAAAATGGAGTATTTCATTATTCTTCAAACATTATTTTCCATTTACCACACCGTACAATCGTGCGTGACGTTAATGGTGCCTTATGGTGAGATGGGCACTTTAGTCAACTTTTGACTTCGAGACCATTTTTCTATGACGTCTCATCCTAAACAATTGCAATTTGTTTCTTTTATGACAGTGACGCCACTTATTTCCTTCCACAGCATCATTTATTACCACTATTATGGCCTTGGACCGTACCACCCATAAATCAACACTTCCAAACGCTAGGTCGTTCTTTTAGTACCCTCTTCCGTTTGTATCGCGGTTTTACCTGCCTGCAATTACACTTCAAAAGGAAATGGTCCTGCCCTGACGTAAATAGTTCTTCTACAAGGAGATAAGCTAAATGATTTATAGTACACTTTCCTTAGGAAAAAACGATCAAAATCCGTAATAACATATATCGACATTATAATCTTTCCAACACTTCTAGTATCATAAAATGCACGGATTCGTTTCTGTCAGTTTCCAACCTTGAAACTTTGAAAAAATCTTCGAGTTTTTGGGGGGTTTCTTGAACGTTATTTATCCCTGATCTTTTTCATGAAACTTATAGGAAACGTGCCAAGCGAACAGAAACAATAATAAGAAAAACACTTTCTTGAATTGGAATGACAGAATGCAGTTTATCAGAAAATTATGTATTAATGAAACGTTTACAACCATCAATTATCTGATAAGTGTGTGTGTGTGTGTGAATAGAGAGAGAGTGGAGAAGAGAGTGGAGAGAGAGAGTGGAAGAGAGTGGAGAGAGAGTGGAGAGAGAGAGGAGAGAGAGGGAGAGAGAGAGAGAGAGAGAGAGAGAGAGAGAGAGAGAGTCAGAGAAGGGGAGAGACGCCAAAAGTTCCTGCCTCAGTGACCATTGCGATGTCCCTGCACACATCAGCTTCTCTGTACCCCATCAATGAGTGTGTTTGCTTCTTGACACCTCCGATTTCCTGAAACTTACGGAATAGCTTCCGTTCTTCTTCAGAAAGGAAGCAATAACTTTTGATGCGTGGAAGTGCATCGTAGACGGAAAATCGTCAGTCACGCGACGAACGGTTACGAGACTGTGAGGTCTTTCTGATGAGTGATCGTGAGCAGTACCGACTACACATGTCCACTTGTTTACACATCGTTCCTCGAACCTCGTACTCCCGGGAAATCCCGTACTCACGACCACCGACGAAGAACAATCGCCGACAGCATTGTGATCGCTCTATGGGCGCGGCTAATAGAGAATATTGATTAAGACATCGGACAAGGTGTTGGTCCAAAGGAGGCAACTAACTTATGTCAGCAGGAGGTAAATCGGAACATAATTCAACGGATGTATTTAGAAGTTTCCGTTTATTTTACGGAATACGTATACTAAGGCATGGCAGCAGTACATTATATACGTTCAGAGATCGATATCTTTATAAAAAATGTCTATTGAAATCTTATTGTTTTCTTTACTTACCATCAATCAATAATGTGCTATACCATTTCTCTCTTAATATTACTATTAAAAGTATATTTTGACTCATGCATCAGAATAACATCGATCACCCGTAAGGCGCTCTAGTTATTATGACCGAGATATCGGGTTGATAACCTTACAATAAGTGGGTAATTTGCGCGCTCGTCTGGAGAGATCAAATACAACGGGGTGATTGTTTGGGATACGAATAACAAAATGATAGCAACAAATTATTGCTATCAAAATGTATTCAGGAATCTATGAAATAAAGTGGGGGAGAAATCAATACGCTATTCTGAGATCAATAAGCTATTCTGAAAGGATCTGGGGGAAAATGGTCAGACATCCTAGAAGAACTAGACCCGCCGAATGACACCTCACATGTTCCCAAGGGTGGTCCAGAAGAGGTCTAAAGGTGGCTCTACACATTCGGCATTCGCCGAATAACGACCTACTGCTCGCACATCCAAACAAATGATGTGCTCAACGAAGTTTGCTTCCTTTGATGTATCCAAAAGACCGACTACGTGGCGCGTAGGGCGAGCACTGAATGTAGCAAGCAACCTACGGATAGCAAGCGACCCAACCACGCTACTCGGGATTGGATGAACAGTCGCTCGCTGCTCGCCGAATACCGAACATATGGAGCCGCCTTAACGTAACGGACGGGCACTAGCAGGTAGTTCCTGTTCCTGTTCTTTAGCCTGACAGCCCTCTACGGGCCTTAGCCGACCTGCAGGTTGTAGGATTATTTAACTGAATTTTTAATAACTTCTACTTATTTACAATTATTTGTGCTACACATTTGTTTTATTGATCGTTTTTAACTTCCTATGTTAATATGAATTTAAATATTTTACATAATTATAAAAATTAAATTAAGTCCAAAAGTATTTAGAGGAGGGGGAACTGCCCTTCCTCCAAGTTATGCCTATTCCCCTTTGTTACGAACGGCTCGGAATATAGACAGCCTCTGAATTACCAGCCTGTTTCGAGGGGCAGAGGTGACATTCCATACCTCACTGCATTGAGGTCACACTCGTAGAAGAATGCATTGAAGTCCGGCGCCTATTGTCTTCAGTGCGTCCCAGGAGGTGCTTACGCAACAATTTTCATTAGCATCATTTGCGCTTTGCATACAAATGTCAGTTTGCAATTCTCATCAATTGAGTCCAGAATTCAATCACATGCTATATCAGATAACGCACGTGACTTGGAAAAAGATTTATTGTAGAAGCATGGATCAAGGAAACGTTGATCTAGTCCAATGTCTATGCATATTGCTGACTCGAGTTATGTGTTTAATATTTCAGAGATGAGATGAGATTTCTTACGTAGAAACGGAAAAAATTACAGTATTGGTGACAGACGCTGGTGAGTTTTTTCAGATGCCGTCTGAACAAGACATAAAGCAGTAGTGAACTTCAACGCAATTGAAATGGAATAAAAGTAGCAAACGTTTGTGTACATCATTCTACTGAAAGTTTAAACCTGATGAAAATATAACTGATTTTTAGAATCAAAGTTTTGTTGCATTTTTTTAGTATTTTAGTATTAAAAGTTACAATAACCTCAAGAAAATATGAAAAAAAATTCAAGAATTATCCATCAGATGTACATCACAAAACTTCAAAAAAACATGTAGAATCTTCTTCTTCTTCTTCTTCACTTCACGGATTAGGGAAATTCCCTGTTCCGGCTTCGTTACACCATCTCTGTCGTGGACGGCCAATGTCCCTTCTTCCTCGTGGTCTGTACATAATGGCTTGTCGGGGGATCCTTTCGTGAGACATTCTTCCTAAGTGCTGTACCCACCGTGATCTGTATTCATTTACTTTTTCATTGATAGAAAAAATGTTAAGTTGCTTTCTTATATCTTCGTTTTTTATTTTGTCCAATAGGGTGCAGCGATTTACTCTCCGGAGGAATTTCATTTCCGAGGCTTGTATCTTTATTTTATCTTGTTTTCTTAATGTCCATGATTCACACCCATAAAGCAGTTGTGGTACTGCCATGACTTTATAAAATTTTAACAGTATCTCTTTTCTAGTTTTATTGCGAAGATATTTGTTTATTGTTCCACAAGTATGTTGGAAACGTTGTAATTTTGTTTTTATATCATCACTGTAATCGTATGTGATATCACAGCCCAAATAATTAAAATGTTTCACTTGCTCTATTACTTTGTCTTCTATTATTATTTTAGTTCTGATAGGATACTTGCCTCTGAATGCCATCACCTTAGTTTTAGAGACAGATATTGAGAGACAATATGGTTTGCATATTCTATTTAGCTGGTACAAGGACTTTTGCAGACTTATTTCGTTTTCTTCTATAATTATATGATCGTCAGCATACAGAAGTGATTGTAGAGGTGTATTTGGATTTATCCAAATACTTGGTTTAATTAAACTTTTCCATTCTCTTAGAATGTTGTCAATATAAATATTAAACAATGTGGGGGACAAGCTACACCCTTGTCTTACACCTCTGTTTACTTCTAACTCTTCCAACATTTTGTTCTGAACTTGTAAATTAATACTTGTTTTGTGTAAAAAATGTTGTCAATGTCTAAATTGAACTCTCGTCTCTTTTCTATTATTTGGTTTATGGTAAACACATTGTCTGTGCACGATCTTCCTTGCCTGAAACCACTTTGTTCTTCCAATAAGAGTGAATCTGAGATTGTTGTGAGCCGTTTATTTATTATTTTTAAAAATTAATGTAGAATCAAAGAATATAATTTAAATATACTAAAATTAACTTTTTTAGTGTAATAATACAAAAATGTGGTAATAATGAGGTATAAAATCTTAGAAATAGAACGTGATGGAGGTACCCAATCCACAGGGAGTCCCTCATACAAAACACAACTTTCAATATCAGGGACCCGAAAATGCGTCTTTACGTCACAATCTGGATATCGATTTCTGTATTCTACATAAACTAGAAAGTAAAAAAGAATCTTCTCTAAATGGTATTAATAATTACAAGAATAATAAATTTTTATTAGTTTCTATATTAAATCTAAAAACTTAGTGTTACTAAGTTGCAGTACAATTTATTAAACTCGCATGAAGAATAAAATAATAAACATACTAGGGTTTTAATACATTTTTAAAATAGCATTAAGAGTTTGGTTTGGTTTGATTATAAATATAAAAATTATTTTAAAAAGAAATAGAGGAACAAATTACAGTTTAAAACATTATGTAACGAGATATCTGATGTTGCAGAAGTAAGAAATCAGGCAAGAGTTAGGAGAGAACAGGAATGCACCGCACGGTAATAGGTCATTCCTTACGGACGGAACACAATGAAGAAAACGGAAATAGAAACATACGACTCCAGCATACTGAAAGCTAAGAACAAAGAGCATTCTCTTCGGGGAACGAAATTTCATTCACTAATTTAACAGGAATTCAATGGGAATAAAATAAAGACCCACGTATTTGTCGATTTTATAGGACTACAACGATCTCCAACAGCAATACTTTATTTTGTCAGAATTCTCACGTAGGATAATGCTCAATATGTTATGCAATACATAACTGTGATTGCCAATTCAATAAATTGAAAGAAACGAGTGTAATCTCTTAATATCATGTTTTAAACGAGTTAAACTTTTAAAAATATTAATAAACATTTAACACATATTAATTACAAACGCTTAAAATTATTATAGAATATATTAGAAAAGTCTAACAAATATTAATATTTGTTACCTCCCTCCCAAATCTTTTCTATTTCTGTTTTACGGCTCATGTTATTATAAATGATAGGGCCGAACTCTTTAAAATTTATTTACGCAACTGCATTTTTACTTGCGCAACGAATCCAGCTGCTCGTACAAAACAAATATTATAAATAGAATAAAAATAGAAAGCATCGAAAATGAATGGGAGGTACGAAAGTTTCAACTGCATTACTTTCTGATGCTCTAATTTTTCACATTACGGTCGCGATCTTAAAACGCGAAAACTCCCATGAATAGTAAACTAAAAACATATTTCAGCTCTTGTCCCAAGATGGCCATGTACAGTCAAGAACTTTTTACCCGCTGATACATAGAGCTCTTTTCAAAAAAAAAAAAATAATTACTTAATGGGTTTTGAAGGTTATTACTTGGAGGTTTTCCTGCTTTTGATAAGAACTGGCAGCGAAAATTTTGGGATTAATGATCAACGGAAGTGCCCATTTGGTGAATGGGTTGAGATTTTTAATCCGTAGTAGCATATTACGAGCTTGGAAGAAGACCAGCATAAAAAGGGGACGAGAGACAACCACTTACAAATGGTATGAGTTGAACTCTTCTTCAAGTCTTCGAGTGTGAAATGGGATATCTGCACGTATTCGTAGTGGCCCAAGGCTTCCCTGAAAGAATTCGCGCCCCGCTCACTTCCCGTGCGCAGCGCCGGCACTTTCCCCCACCCACTTCCGCCTTCTCTTTCTCCGCGCGGCCAATTTGGGAGCGCGCGTTCCGGAAGCGCCTGCCACCGCCTCCGCCGCCGTCGAATTGGGAAGCGCTGCTGCCCGCCGCGTGTCGCCTTACCCAACCGCTTCGTGGTGTCGTGTCGTTCTTTGCATGCTGCGCGGGAGGCGAGAAGGAAAGGAGGCGAGAGAGCGAGCGAGAGAGAGAGAGGAGGTCGAGGGCGGCGAGGGCGGCGAGGGCGGCGAGGGCGGAGAGGAGGGGCGGACACGGCAGTAAGGGCAGGTTGATTGTTTCTGAGCACATCAACTGAAATGGTCACTAGTCCCGTTAGTATAATGAGTGTTTTGTTTCCTTTGCGGGAAGTGGCGCATCACCTCCTGGAAAGAGAGATCCAGCGCCGGCCTACATGTCGGCTTACGAGGTATATCCCTCTCCAGGAATCTCCTGTAGCGAAGTATCACCGCCCCTACCGCAACGAGCTCTAAGCTCCCAATTGGACTCCCAGTATGTCTGGTAGAGCAGTGGTTTTAAGTGTATGTGTGTGTAAATAAAAGGAGAGGATAGGTCAAGAAAACGGAAGAAAAGAATGCGCGCAGTCCGTGGCCTATTTCTTAGGATTCTACTCCGGTATTCACCATGTATTGTTCCGAGAAAACCACCGAAAACTTCAGATCAGAGCAGCCTTCCGTCAGAATTCGACCTAGCTATCTATCCAGTGTCGAAAATAAACCTCCTTTGGGACTCGAACCCTACGATATCCTTATCAGAGTAGCTGCCGAGACAGCGGCAACGCTGGCTCCGAGATTAACTCCGCCGGTGCGAGGAGGGCAGAGAGGGCGGAGAAGGCGAGAGCAGAACGGGCGGCGAGGGCTGACAGCGACGCACATGGCAAGGGCGGCGAGGGAGAAGAGGGTGAAGAGGAAGTGTCTGGGGCGGAGAAGGCGGCGGGCCGGGGAAAGGGGGGGCCGGGTTGGGGCGATATGAGTGGCGGTGCCGCTGTTGTTTGTTACGATATACGTAAGACAAGGATTCAGGACGTTGGAGCCCTGGGTCAACTAAGCAATTCGATTTGTAGATGTGTCAATAAATCTTTGATCTCCGTGAATAAGCTGATAAGTCATAAACCTTATTTTTACAGGGGAGCAAAAAACAACTTTCAACTGAAGTAAATTGGGGATTAATGATATTCAAACGAAGATCATATTAAAACGAAACTATTAGTGTGTAGGTTTTGCCTGAATATCATTAATCCCTAATTTACAGCATTAGTTTAGTTGTTTTTTACTCTGCTGGAAAATTAAGTTTCTTTGACTTATCAGCTTATTCACCGGGGTCAAAGAAATATTGTTACTGATTTATTCTATTACCAGCTGATGTTTTTTTCCGGCGGCAAATACAGATTCAATGTAATTTATAATGTTATATTTTATAATTTTTCAGAGTGAATTTATGAAATCTACTGAAGGGTATCTAACAACTTCTAACATTGAACGCCTGTAAAATTTTGTGTTTGTTTGTTTGTTTGTTTGTTTGTGTGTGTGTGTGTGTGTGTGTGTGTGTGTGCGCGCGCGCGCGCGCGCGTGCGTGCCGCGCGGGCGCGCACGTGTGAATTGCAGTTGGCCAGCAAGTCGATCGATATCAAAATGTTTAGGGGCTTATCATACAAACGGGAAATATGTCATACTTTGTTTAAAACAAAGTATATAGTAACTTTCTACATCCAAATACAAGGTAAATTAATCCAAAGAAAATAAAATTATCTCTGGTAGATAAATTATTATTTGTACATCTACTAGACTATTACCTGTTGCACTAGAGCCACTCCAAATGTAGCAACCCACGCTTGGGCCTAAATGTACTGTTGTCAATTTCTTTTTAATTTCCCAATTGTTGAGTCGATTTTCAAGCAGGCAATCGGAAGCTTGGAAAGAACTCATTAACAGGATCCCAGGCTTCGTTTAGTGATCAATTTTACATAATCGCGATTTTATCAATTTTGTTTCAGAAATTAGCATTATATACATTATAGATAATTGCTCACGCCACTTTATGAATATAGTGATTAATTTAGTGGATACTTTAAATACAGTATACATGTTTGTTTGTGTGTGTGTGTGTGTGTGTGTGTGTGTGCGCGCGCGCGCGCGCCGTGCGTGCGAGGTAATTACGTTTTTTCTAATATTTATTGGGGAGAAAACGCAAAAAGTACCCTGATTTGCTCAACATTAAACCACTGCTTCCTTCACCATTGCCAACCCATTGTTAACGCTTTCCCACTTTTGATTCATTTCTCAAGTGGAGGAATCTGTTTCTACTCCAACCGATGATTGGTAAAGAGGGCTCAAAAGCTAACTGCTACTGAAAGCACGGACGGAGGCGGGTCGAGGGTGACGAAAACAGCTACCAGTAGTGCTAAGGGGATGTGGCGGAGAGAATGATGTTTCCGTGGTTCGAAATAGAATCGACGACGGATGTCGCAAAGCAGACTCGTGTGTTCACAACAAAAGGAAAGATCAGTGAGGATGGAGTTGGGAATGATGGCGTTCATGAATGGAAAATGAATTAGAAGGTTACGAGTTACCACGTTTTTTTAGAAATAACGGGAAATTGAAGACAAGACAAAACTTTCGAAGTCATCATCATAATATTAATTTGTAGACGGCTGTATTTTATAAAAATAATCTGCAAAAAATTAACAAAATAAATGATAGTGACTATGGAATTCCAAGATAAGTTTTAGTGTGACTCATTTAAGAATATCACAAAATGAAAGGAAACAAAAGGTTTTTATGTTATGTTTAAATTATCTACGTTTTGTTATGTCGTGAACAGCAATAACATTGAATAATGAAAAAGTAAAACATCACTATGTTTAGAACTGAGTACCGAAAATAATTTTTTAAAGCAAGCGATCTTCTTAAGAATTCAAATAAAAGAAAGAGCGCATGATCGAGCTTTTCGAATCTTTAAGTTTTTCAAGATTTAATTGTTCGAATGTCTGATCCAAAATAAAGTGAGGGCGTGGTCTGTAATAACAAACATGGGGATAATCTATTTATACGTATGTGATGGGGTAGGGGGAAATGTTCTAAAAGCAATTGCGAAACAATGTATACACTGATGTAGTATATATAACATTATAAGAGCTAACATAAGAACACAGTAAACTTGAATGGTAAATGAAAATTTGTCAGAAGGCAAGTGTGAATGTAGAAAATAACTAGTGGTGGCACAAATGGCACAGAATTTCTTGTATTAGTTTTCTATTTTCTTTGGTCTGAGCTAGCTATTCGGACTTGCCACATCTTTTGCCAGCTGCCATCCATCCCCGCCCAGAGTACATTTTTTAAAATTTTCTCAATTTTTCGGTTTCCTAATAGTAGAACCGAAATAATACTTTAAGAAAATTAAAGAGTAAAACCGCGTCCTAAATAGAAATTTTCAATGAAAAAATGGAGCCATTTTTAAGAAAATGGCATTTAAGCGATATAATAAATGCGAAATTTGAAGCTCTTTTCCACATAAAAGTTTTAAGTTTTCATAAAAGTTTATTAGACGTCATTTGAAGCACTTTATATAACAAATTCAATGATATATACAAGACGCTGGAAATGTGCATATTAGTGGCGTAAGAACAATTTCAAAAAATTACATTTTTGTAATTTTTTTAAAAACAAATAATACAGCAATATGCCGTTTAGGTAATTTTTTATGAAAAAGTTTGGAGCCGTTTCTGAGAAAATCTTATTTTTGTTATATTTTTAAATTCCATAAATATTGCACGCAATATTGCGCAAAAACTACAATTTTTTTTAAAAAATGTTCATGACCTTAACGAAAGAACTAGGGAGAAAACATTTTACTGGTAGGAAAGATCTCCATCTTTAATTTTTTTAGATGTAGGATGATGCCGGAGAAAATTTCAACTTTTGAAACTCTCGAAAATTCTGACTTAACAGTGAAAAACGGACCTATGCAATCTTTAGAAGTGTATTTCAATCTATCCTCACAGGAAATTTGAAGAATAAATTTGGAGCCATTTTTTAGAAAATTTTGAAAATGTCCGAGGAGCTTCATGTAAAGTACCATCAAATTTTAAAGAATGTTTTTTCAAAATCGCAAAGCTTGGACTTGAAACAGATCGACTGAGGAATATCCAATTTGATAAAACTCCTAGGTATGGTTTAGGCGCCAGTGGTGTTCACAAAGGAACGGACGGACGAATGGACAGACAAGAGGGACGTTTCGAAAAAACAACACTTTTTCGGTATCAGGGGACCCCAACACGTGTATTTCCGTTGAAATCTCGAATTCGATTTTCCGCAGGAATATAACTTTCTCTATTACTCCGTATATACTGAGATATACCAAAATTTTCCTCTCTCCCTACATTTATATCTGCTAAAGATCTTAGAGTCCGGCTTGCTGGGTCAATGGGTCACGATATATTATAATCCTTATTACCTCTATAATGGATTATAGGATCCGCCGACTATACAGCGCAGCTGGGAATCTGAAATAGAATGATTCTATTCCTAGTTCATTTCTGTTTGGATTGACTAAATGAAAAATCACTTTCTTTTCTAAAGAACAAAATTCAACAAAGTTTATTTTTGCCTTTTTAGCAAACAATTTAGAGAATTTACAATTTTTTTAGGCCTTTGATCAAGATCTCTTTCAATTTACAATTTATACCGCGGTTAACTTATCTTTTCTTCGTTGATGTCCCTCGTAGACTTCGCAGTCGAAATATCTTGCCATCTTGCCGTAGTCCAAAGTTCCAAGAAATCCTCTCCTGCCCCTATCCAAGCTGGTCTCCAACTATCAAAATTATCAGTCCCGATTACGTCCTATGACATAGTCCCGAACTCGATTACCACTCCCGACAAAGTTCCAATTTATACACCAATATTGCTTCCACATCAAAATATCTGCAATATCATTCACTGTCCTTAAAATTTCACTGATAACCCAATTCTATCTCGATTGTACTCGTTCCCTCTCACGAACATACGATCAGTTCAGAAGCGCGTTTCAGAGCAGAATGAAATCTTTCTGCATGATTCATCCCTCGAAGACTTCGTATTAAAACTACCTTCATTTTTTTCATAACATTTGACCGTCCTTCTCTCACCCAGCCAATCCATACGTTCGTTATATTTTGGTGTAGCTGACCTTTTGATCGTCTTTTGAACTTCTTCGCCCAATCCCAAATTTTCTACTTTCGGCATCCAGAAAACTCTTAATGCATTTAGAAAAACAAAAACTACATTGTTTATTCACGGTCGTTGCTAAGCTCTAGCTCTCGTGATATTTCGTAATGCATGTTCCACCATATTGTCTACAAATAAATGTTAGTTTATTTTAACGTGACATATCGGTATGTCACAATACGTAGTACATATTTGAGAAAGTAAAAATAGCAGAAAATTTCTATTTTCCATATTTCATACAGACAGTCGTTTCAATCCAATCGTCCTTTGCTTGCACATACTTTGCGCGCAGGCTTTGAGTGACTACTTCTAAGCATTGAGTTGCCCAGCCCCGAAAATTCAACATACATGAGCCAAAGTGTAGAAAAGCACAAGTTCGAAAACGTATTTGTCTGAAAAACAAACAAACTACATCTTTCTTGATTCAATTAGTAAGCAATTAGGAATCTCAATAAATAAATGTAGGAGAGCTAAGAACAAGGATTTATTGCGTACAAACACATTCAAACCAATTTTATTTCTTGGATCAAGAGATCAAAGCAATCATGTATATAAGTTAATTATATAAGTCTATAAGTTAATGATACATTATATGTTAATGGTGTAAAATGATACGAATATATAAGTTGTTGATAATTTATTCACCTTGAATTCCACTTCTGAAGTCACTCCGCGTTAAATCTGACTGAAAGAAAACAATCTCTCCACAAAGTATTTTGTCTTTGCACCGCATGGGCAGTTTGTAGAGTGTTCAGTTTATAGCGGCATTTAACTAACAGCAGATTCTTCCGCTTGCTTCATCCCACGCGTACGGACTTCGGAATCACACTAAATCCTCTGTCGTAAAATGCACATTCAGACTGTCGTCGTAAGCATCAGTGATCGAGTCTTTAAAATGCAAGACAGCTACTGGGAATCGAGGACACAACCTTGTTAGTCACAAATAGCCAGGTGGCACGTGTTTGATATGCACGACGTGCAAGAGGTACAAGCTCTTATTTTGGAAGTACAGCTTCGAAATAGCGATCAAGTTTTTTTAGATCGATATCGATATACGATTGTCAGAAAGTATTTACTTCCATGGAACAGGATTTGTCAATTATCTATGGGTGAGGTTAATAATGTAGTGAGTGATAGAATGTATAAAAAATTATTAGGGTTAATATTTTATATCTTTTCTAGATAACAGAATATTAATGGCTATTCCAGTAATATTATTTGCTGAAATCAGAAACGTTATCAACTTTATGTAAGGAGTTTATGAAAATCCAAAGGAGGTTATAGAAGGTGTTAGTTAAGTAGAATCTGTACATTTTGAATAAAAAAAACTAACAAACAAATAAACTTAAGAAAATTTCTATTTCATGAGGCCCGAGTTAGGGAAAATCATGAAAATAAGGATACTGAAAAGGAATAAACAATCGATATAAAATGGAATTCGTGGTATCAAAGTTTGAATTATCGAGGTTCCACTTAATTTATACGAAGGCTTCGAGTAGCTACAGGATAAAATACCTTCTTAAAAATTCCTTGGATTTCTTCCTTCGTTAGGGAATAGCTTGCATTGCAATAAAGTCGTTTACACATGCAACTTTTCAAAGTAATCAAAAGTCAATGAAGGACGTCATTTCAAACAATTTCAAGTTATTCGAGTCCAGCACACCTGTGTACTCTCGGAACAATACTATCTTTGCAGTCACATCAGTATTATATTTTTTTTTGTTACACGAAAGAAAGCCCCTGATTGATTTTCTTCCCCCTGTATTGATTTATTGGTTTCAGAGAAATTAGTTGCATCTCAAAACTGCGTTTCTATGGCTTATGATTATCTCTCACCGACATATTAAAATGTCAGACCTTTGACCCGTGCCATTTAAAGTTTGCAACAAGCTTGATTTACAATCGACTCTTCTTCTACTTACAATCGACAGACCTGTCGTCCTGTTAGAATTGTCTGTCGAAATGCATTGGCACCTCTCCAGTATGTCTTGCCACATGCATTCACATATCAATCGCCACCGCATGCCGGTCATCGACCTTTCGCCTTAGAATGCAAAGCCTGCGACGCAAGTATTTCACCATGGGTACGTCTGACTACACTCTCATATGAACCTGATTATTTTGCAGGCCGGAAACGAACTTCGTCACATCATATTTGCTGTTGTTGATACTATTACGTATTTACTTCTTTTGTATTATGAAAAAGTATACAGAACTCAGTAATACTAAATAGATATTTCCTTTTTTCTTTTATTGTTACGTAAGAAAAGAAAGTATTGTAATTGCAGGCCGGAAATCGCCGATTTTTTCAAAGAAAAAATATCATTGCCAGACCCTAGTAATGCAAAATTGAATAAATCTTGTTCATATTCGTAGTAAATTACTTCTTCTTTTACGTTGTGGAGTGATAATCCTTGTTTCCTGGGCTGTTGATACAAAAAAAAATTGACGGCAATTTATCTGTCGGTCTGTCCACCCGCTCGCCCGCTGGCGCGTCTGTCCGCCTGTCTGTCTGTCTGTTTGTTTGTCTGTCGTCAAAGCGAGTGCCTAAACCGTTCAAATTATTTTCTTAAAAAAGCCTCCCTCCACACACACATCTCCGTGATTTATTAAAGTTAAATTCACTAGTGTTCATCAGCATTATCTAGTTTCAAAATAAAGTCGACGGCGCGTAATACAGTAAAAGTATAGAATCAATCGGGATTTTCTTGTTAAAAATCATGCATAATTCAAATTCACGAAATTGAAAATAACCAAAATTAACCAAATTAACTCATTAAATTTAAAAATATACTATTAAAATAAATATGGCAAATAAATGAGTAATATACATTTTCCAAGCAAAATATGCACAATAATTAGCGATTTGCACAATATGATGGTTGTTAAGAAAACAGGTAAATATGCAAGATATGCGTAAAAAAATCAAAGGGTACCCCGGATAAGATGGTAAAAAGTTCTCCTAAACCAAATGACGCATGAGTGATTACATTATAATTCTAACAGACGAAAGGTTTCTTAGCCCCCGCCCCATCACCTACAACCATCTACAGCCAACAACGCGTTTTTTCTAATTTTAAATTTTACATTAATATATATAATTTAAAATAATATTTTTCGGCAACTTAACACTATTTTATCTCCCTAACATCGTCTTTCCTTGCGTATGCAAAGAATTAGAAAAATTTAAAAAAAATGATAATTTGTAACTAAATTTCAAAATAAAAATATTACTGGGTGCTACAACAATGTACACAACTGTATTATAAACACGACGCAGAACTGTTGCCGTCATTTTCGAAGTATATTTAAAGTCAAGGTGATTTAAACGCTGGAAAATGGTTTCCAATTTTTTAATTGCAGCCCTGCTGTCGAAAAAAAAATCTGAAAAAAAATCACAATTTGTGTTTTAAGAGAAACATTTGAGATATTTTTCGAGTCTATTCCATGGTTCTAAGACACAATAAAAATAAATTATTGTTTTTATCACCATTTTTTTGTGTTTGAATTTGGGTCTAAGAAAATATCAAAAAATATTTTCTGGATAGTATAAATTGTCTTATTATTTATCATATTTTTTCAATCAGATAAAATAGTGTTAAGTTGCCGAAAAAATAAAATAAAAAATCACGTTTTTTGCTGTAGAGGGGTGTGGGGGTGGTAGGAAGACTAAGAAACCTTTCAAAAAGATTATTTTTATGTTAGAATTAATGTAACCACTCATACATCATGTGGTTTAGGGGAACTTTTTACACTCTTATCCGGGGGTATCCTTTAAATAAGAGAAAGTGGGGTGTTTCATGCACATTCCAAGTGAGAATTCCTTCTGACTTTAGGGGGAAAACCGAATGCTCATTTTCATTGAAATGCGGTCACTAAACACAAGCGAAGTTTACACATAGTTTTAACTGTTTATGGACCTTAAATAAACAAGTGTAGAAGAGGTTCAGTGCAAATTCGTTAAGCTATGTGCAAATTCGTTAAGTTCCATGCAAATTCATAAAGCAAAAATCTAAATTTTCAACAATTTTAAGATTTTAACATTTTCTAAATATTTTAGAATTTTTTCAACAAAATGATATATACATCGTTGTGAAGTACATTCTTTTGTTATTTTCTTACTTCATGTGTCAATGTGAAAATGACAATTATTTAAGGGAATACATATCACATTTCTGGGCTAAATCAAAAACATTTTCACCACCTTTTTAAAATTTTCTTTCTTTATTCTCGTACGACTTCTCTTCTTCCTCCTTTCTTCCCCTTGCGCGCTCCATTTACTATTAATGTGACATGCCAATTGTGATGTCGTGGGTTGCACAAATCACAGACAAGATGGCTTTGGTTTACCTGTATATAAAGTGTACATATGTACATATGAGCGGAACCATTTACTACCGGAGCATTCGCTCCCCGTTAGCATCTGCTAACTACCGAACACACTGTTCGACATGAGCCTGGCGCACATACCCACAAGCTTGCGGCTTCCCATGCACACTTCGGGAGCCTCGGAGGACAGAGGTCTGTGGAACAATGGTCCCTTTCGCTCGGGCCACCCGCTTTATAGGCTCGTTGTGACCACGTTACCACCTCATGGTCGCAACCGCATGGTCTTGCAACACATCTGGCTAGCATTGCACCTACCCTATGGACCTGCACCCGCGGGCTTGGCCCTCCGCTATTGTGGCGCATTCCACACTCTGCAAGTGCCCATGCTGCCCGCTGTGCATTGCGTCGGACGCTCGACGTCTAGATCGCCTGTAACGCGTAAACATCGAGCGGGTTGCCTAGTGAAACAATTGACAAACGGCAGGGAATCTTAGATGTTGAGTTAAAATTATTAGCCGATTATCATGGGAAACTTTCCTTTTCTGCAATTCTCGATTTAAATTGCTTACTCATTAGTTCTGTTTTGCATTGTTTAAGGACTCTAATTGGATGATTGAAGGCTTGTCATTGTCAACAATAGTACTATTGTTGACAATGACAACGCCTTCAATCATTCCAATTATGTAAATGTCAACTACACCTCACCACTGAATCAATATTTAAGGACTCTTAAAAAATTTAAGTTCAGAAGTATCATTGCTACATGCGTTAATAAAATACCAATAAAAATCGCTCCTAAAATTTTACAAGGTATCTCCACAGCGGTTTCATTCATATTTATCCGTGATTTAGATTTTGCGGGAAGTGTGTGTGTGTGTGTGTGTGTGTGTGTGTGTGCGCGTGTGCGTGCGTGTGCGTGCGTGCGTGCGCGCGCGTGAGTGAGAGTGATACAACTATGAGATCCGACTGCGGGAATTCAGGAATTGTTAGAATTCATTCTAAAGGGCACTCATTAAGAGTGCTTTCGCATGTTCAAGGCACTATAGTCTCACGGGGTGTATGCGAAGAATGTCAAAACGCCGAGGATCATCACCTAACCCTAGAGTTTAACGTCACATGCAGGTAAAGAATTCATTTCTTCTTGCAAGAGATGAAATTAATCCACATTAAGGGCCTTCTTTAAGCCTTCTCAGTTAGTTTCTATTTAAAATTGTAGTAAAATTATTTTTATTATCACAAACCTGATAAATATATAAACCATTAAATCATTATAGGCGTGTAGCCCAGAGACTGCACGATTTCAGCATGGACATTTTAGAGCATCGTAATATTTCATGCGAAAGCTTACAGGTTGGCTGAAGTGCCTCTAACAGCAGAATAATTCAATAACGGATTTGTTTACCCGAAGCGACTGTAATCGGCTATTTCGATTAGTGGTTAGGTGTATCAAGGTGCGATTGTGTGAAGCGATATTGCGATAAACTACATCTTTCTCTATTCCCGCCTTCCTATTTTTCTTTTCTATGCTCCTCATGGTTAATCAATAGTTAATCATGATCACAGTCAGGACGCACGCCCAGAAATACCACCACTGAAAGTACTCGGACGGTGCAAGTCAATTGTTTCCCGGTACACTCCCTAGCGGAGTGTTGTGGCGTTTCATATAGATAATGTACAGACCGTGTATGCGCGACTTTGAGATTTTATACTTCTAGTTTAGAATATTGATCTTTTATGTACAGAAACTGTCTGAGAATCTGCACGAAAACTGTACCTTGAGTACAGGCCTTTCCATGTTTCCACCCTTCTCCCTGCACGACGGCCGGGCGGGCCGTCCGACGCGCCTCTTGGGGGCGAGGGGGCGTGGTCTCTGCGTTGGCGCTGACCTCACCCGCCGCGCGCGTAAGGAAGGGGGCGGCGTGTGCAGTCAGGCGCAAGCGGGACATTAGGCCGTCGCCCACGCCCACGCCCATACCCTCGCCCTTCCGCTCCTCCGCCCCCGCCCGCAGTTGCGAAACATGCGTCTCCAGCGCGGCGGGCTAACCGCGTACGACGCAGTGATGTCTTCGTTATGAAGTGCGTTTCTGTTTACTTAACGACAAGCAAGGGAGTTAAAGAGTTTGGTTTTGGAAAAGGCGGGAGCTACAACTTGAATAGCCAGGGGCGCTAAGAGGGTGGGGCTGGTGCACTTTGCCTCAGGCCCCCACTTCAATGGGGTCTCGAAAATGTATACAAAATTTATTTTCTTCAATACTTTTTTTGAGAAAAACAAATTTAACTGTAGTTGAAATATAATTCACTTTAAAGTATAATAATAATAATAATAATAATAATAATAATAATAATAATAAATGAGGGGGACTGTCGTTCGAAACAAGAGGTTCCGTGGATCTATTGCCCCAGCCCCCTTCTTTCCTCTGGGCGACCTGTGAATAGAAGGATTCACGGAACCAACACTAACTCTTTATACCGCGGGGGCGGTGACCACAATTTAATGGGGGTTGCAGAGAAGGAAAGCGACTTGCCTTGTTGCTTTGGCTCAAAAGCATGTTGGCTCAAAAATCACTGCTAAAAATAATTATACCCTTATAACGATAAACAAATCAAATTCATTGTATGAATGAAAGCAAGTAAAATATAATTTGCTATCTCTATCTACATGTCTGGAGCTGCTAAAACATTTTAGATTAATAAATTGTTCTTGAAAGTCATTTTCTAAGTAATTTCTTTTCCCATGATTTAGTATAAATTTCTTAATGTGTTCAATGACATTTCGCCACTCTGCCGTTATTTAAACGTTGCATTCGACCCGCTCCCCCTCTCTCAAAATAAATGTTAGGAATGTTTGAACCAACAACTTCTCAATACGACTTCGCTGATGAAAGCCTCCGACTCTTTGGCCGTCGTTAGTATAGCCAGTGTCTCCACAAACAATCGCCTTTTCCTCCGTGGCTTCAACTACGCTCTCACAATCAATTCGCCTGTTTCCGCACTCCGCCCGAGATCCAGTGAGGGGTGAATAAATTCGTAAGCAGACACATGTTCAGTATCCCCACTGAATATGTGTTACCACTATTTTTTTCGCACATTTTTATTAAAACAATAAACAGGTAAAAATATTTTAAACATTTTTCAAAAGAAGCAAATGTGTTTTTTTAAATTCCCATTATATAACTTGAATTATTCATTTAAAAATTATGTTACTCCGTTTCATTTCACATTTTTCACAAAGTAATATATCCAAATAAAATTATTTTCAGCCAATATGCATATTAAATTACTTGCCGTTATGATTGCTAATGAAGTCGTACATCTTTGCGGCCTTAAAATCGATTAATATATCTCCGATTCGTCAATTAAAAAGGATCAAGAGTTCCTTTTACTTTTAAAATTCACGTTCATCTTAAGCGCTTTTGTTTGTTAGCATCTGAGTGACTCTACATTGATTACGTAATATTTCCCGTATCCAAACGGGATTTTTCGACGTTTTTTGAACTTTTGTAGGGCACCCATAGTATGGGCATGCTTAGCGCCCTTGAAGAGAATGATCCGGCTTTCGGTCCAGCGGCCGCGTGTCTTTGCCGCCCGCCGTGACGCAGTGCTTTTGGATGAGCAGAGCATCTGAGCTGGCCCAGCCCGTCACCACTGCCGCCGCCGCCACCACCGCCGCCGCCATCGCCACCACCACCGCCTCCACCGCCGCTGCCTGCTGCGCCCGCTGCCGCTGCGGAGGCGTTTAAAAGGCCTCAGTCATGCTGAGAGGGGCGAACGAACCGCCGCCGCGGTGCCTTTGGGGAGTCGGCCGGCGACTCACCGAAGACGTACTGGGACAGCCAGGCTTCGCAATCTTCACCTGTTCGTTCTACACTCGTTTGGAATGACACTGAATGATTCAGCGTTGGGCTTGTAGTGGTCAGACAGCTCCCTTTCCATATCCGGGTTCGGGAGTTCAAAACCCCGTCGATCCGTGTGGAATTTCTGGTAAAACAAGAGGGGCTATTCTCGGGATTGTTCCATTTTCCCTGCCCCTTATTCCACCTATCGCCATTCGTATCTCAACATCATTACGCCCACCCATCATCTCTGGTATGGTTGAAAAGGCTAGGAAGTGACAATCATAATAAAGTTAAAGATGTTTGACGAACTTAGTGTGTAGTTTCATCATACGATAGGTACAAGAGTCGAGTATCACTTTCCGCGTCGCTGTCTGTACACTTTTCTCTTTTCGTTTTCCTCTTAGTCTCTCACCGCTCGCTGGCGCCGCAGCCCGGAACGTGCTTTGGGATCGCATCCGCGTTGAAGCATTACTTACAGCCGGAGAGTTTAGAGATGATGGAGGATGGTCCCCAGCCCGCTCTTAGGCAAAGCGGAAAAGAGAAGGGGAGGGAACGATTACGTGCGGCCCGTGACCCATTATCTCCGGAAATGCTCTGGGATCCACCTGGAATAAATCGGAAAAAACCACGCCTGATCAGAGGCCTATAAAATTCCCAAACAGACAGTAGCGTCGTCCGATCCGAATAGGGGGCAAAATGAATGTGGTATTGTAATGAAGAACGCTCTTCTTAAGTCCGTCGGCGTTCTTTATTGCAGATACCGCTTACATCACAAACATCCAGGTGCTTTGAAGGCCAATGACACGTAGCTTTACACAACGATCGATCCACAGACAAAAGAATACAGTTATTCTATGACCTTGAGGTATTTAGAATCTCCAGAGGGGCTCGCAATGGCATACATGCATTTAACACCATTTCATAACGAGATTAAAGCTTCGCTTACTAAGCAGTCGGAATGTTGGCTAGTTCTATTTCCTGTTAGAATATTGATCTAAAACACATCAGATCAGAATAAACAACCTCAACAGCTTTTGAAAAATTACCTGAATAATCTTTGGTGTGGGACTTACGTAAGTAGTAGAAAAATGACAAGCTTTTTCCGTACCATAAAACAAAAGGTTATTTCAAATATCACTGACAGACCGAAATCACTTACCCTCATCTGTCAGCATGAAGTATGAACAAAGAAGGTGGGACAAAGTTGCAACAACAATATTTAATACATCTAGCATTCGGGAATGCGATCAAGGGGTGATTTGGAAATTTTCTTCGGAAGGGGGAGGGCGTAAGTAAGGCACCTAGAATATTACGGTGATTATAACACTGGCTGGGACAAAAAAGTGCATATCCAGCACGGAAGGTTTAACACTTTTGGGGAACCCAGCACTACCCAAATCACTTCGCACCACGAGTGTAAATATTTATGACCTTGTTTACCAAGTGGATTTCAATTAGATTTTTTTTAGTCATCCGTAGACTCTTGAAAGTATGCGGCCAAGTCTAAACCTTCTGAGTAAATATGTAAACGTGGTCCTTATGATAGCTGTGAGTGATATAGATCTAACAACGGACATCGACCAACACCTCGATCCCTGTTAAACGACCTGTAAAATCTTGAGTATACTCGTAACGTAGAACGTTGACAATGTTTGCGTCAGTGAAGCAATTCTAAGGATACTGATACTTCACATAAGGTGATCATTTTTCAAAAATTATTGAAGATTTAAACTCTATACCAATATTTGCTGCATCAGAAAGTAAGGAAAGGCGCAAGAACATTTGTAAATTCTTCAGTCGATGGATCTGAATCATAATTATTTTGGCTTCTTTCTCATCTGCTGGAAATTGCTTCTCCAACGCCTTCCTCAGCCCTCGACCCAGTGCGTTTATTCCGTATGAAAATTCGATCTGGGGTGCACAATAGAGTGGTTCCACGACCCCTAAAACTCGTCGTTAAATTTCCTTGAGATTCTCTGTAGATAACGTAGTACATGTTATAACGTAGTAGCGTACTTTTAAGCTCCAAGATAAGTAAGTAAGATTGTATCACAACTCACGGATATGTCGAAACCTCTCAACCTCTTCTTTCAAAATGCTCGAACAAAATTGCATTCACATTTTGTTTCACTAATATACAACAAGCGGACTTTCAACAGAGTTCTCGAGAATCCGGCAAACCAGATCTCGAATCGGTAGTCCCCTGGGTAAAACCGAGCCTTATACCACGCAGGGGAGGCGCATGGGCTGAGATGAAGTGCAGTGTTATTACAAGTAAGATTCTTACACCGTATTTCTGTACCCACCTTTTTTCATTCATTAATGTTACAACCTCCTGGCATTTATTCATTCATATTGCAATCTCCTGGAATTTCCCTGGAATTTATTTACCACTCCACCCGCTCTTCCTACAAAGGTAGCTTCATCCGCACTGCCCGCCCCTCCATTCCGCTTCCCCCGCTTTGGTCGCTCCACTTCGGGATGCCAAAAACATTCTTGTTTTGGAAACATCGATATTATAACATCGATGTTTTGCTGTCGATGTTTTCTTCAGGTCGATATATTTGTTCGGAAACATCGTTGTTTAAAAAAAATCTCACGGTAGAAATAAAATGTCCAGAATATATTTTATTTGTGGATTGCTCGCAATCAACAGCCATTTACAACAGTCTCTATTGTCGATCCACAGGCGGCACGAAATCGTTTGCTATTCCCAACCTTTCTCCAGTGCTGTTACCTTTTTTTTTGATTATTTTGTACGATGTAATATCGGTTAACTGTAATTTGAACCCTTGACTACATAGAACATTTATTAGATAATTAAGATGGCTGACAATTTCAGGTAAAATATGCTTTATACTAATATTGTCGTGTTATGATCAGATCAGAACCAGGACATTTTAATTCAAAATGTTTGATCATATTTAAAACATCGATGGTATTTTTCCGAAGTTTTCATCGACATTGCAAACCTTTTGGTGATGTAACGAAGTATCGCTTTTCGCTAAACTTTTCCGCCCGCTCTGCCTCTCCTCTCGTCCGATTTACCTGCACCGTCCACTTCGCCCGACCCTCCCCCCTCCCGGATTCGTCCATCGCCCTGTCCAGATCCGATCAACTCCGCCCCGCCCTGCTTCAACAGACAACAAGACCGCCGTCTATATGAAATGCGCGTTACATCAATTCCGGCCACAAAACAGCGTAACATTTGCTAGAGCTTTCTCGGGTCAAGACCACGGTATTTCTTTTCTTGGCTGCTCAAAACTGTTCGTACAAAATTTGAAAGCAATCACCCCAATTATTCAAAACTCTAAGGAATAAGACACGTACAACCAAGTTTATATATCAAGATTTTAAAAATTTAAAAAAACCGTTTTTAACTTATTAGAAGCGAAAACTCCATTTCATTTTTTTTTTCAACGTCTACAATTATAATCTAAATTTGGTATGTATAACATGCTGTTGGGTGTCACATATGTTACCCGGGACTTCTTCCGACGAGAATTATACTAGTACATATTATTGTCAGCACAACGCTCTGGATGAGCTGCAACTTGAAACCTATTCACTGTCGCCTGGAGATATTCCAAGCTCCACGCGTAAAGTGATCTTTCGAGTAACGTAACCTCCCATGAGAACGCGTCATGGTTACAGGAACAAATGCCACTCGATATCTTAGATTGGCAATCTACGGCGCCGCAAATGACGACATTCGGCAAAGCCTTCAAAACACTTCACCTCGTTTTTCTAAACAAGGAAGTATTCCTTACGAAGCATTTGTCAGGTGAAGAAGTAAAAAGATTAATAGATTCATGGTTCCGGGCGCGACAACGGCTAACGTCATTAGTCCAGTAAGTGTAGTGCATGTTCTTTCTTCGTGATGTCACCATGATCTTCCTCCGCTGCATGGTGCGCTGACCTTCCCGACGGCTGGCGAGTTTTCCCTCAACCAGGTATCTTCCACTAGCAGGGCACTACTCCAGCCGGGATAAGCTCTCTCTGCTCAGCCGGTCTCTCGGCATGTATGGTAGTGTAGTGCATGTAATTGTAAGTGTGTGCGAGTGTGAGGATAGGATAAGGAAGAGGAAGTAAAGATCGTGCGCGGTCCGTGGCCCGTTTGTTAGGGTACTGCTCCGGTGTAGGGCTGAGAAACCTTGGAAAACTACCGATCAAAGTAGCCGGTCGCTAAAAGACTCCTCCAGAATTCGACCTAGCTATCCAGCTAGTGTTGAAAACCCTGCTACTGTCGGGACTCGAACCTATTACCTCCCGGTCAGAAGCACTGCATTGATATCAGTTGAAGCCCTGGGCCACCTCTGCCGGTGGAAAAAAAAGAAGGGACGAGTCTCCAAAATTTTAAAAGCAGATGTTGATTCGTATATTCCTTAATTACAATTCGTCAGATTTACATGATTATATATTGGCAAAGTGCCAGCTCATTCCCTACACCTGGCGAGGCGCCACTGGTGCCAACACTTGGTCCCACGACTGGCGCGCATGGACGCCGCGTCGCGTCGCCCCCTGCCTGATCTCTATTCTGGCACCGCCGGCGCCGCGCCTCTCCCCGGCCCCGCTGCTACTCCTTTTCTCGCCACATCGCGCCGCGCACGACTGCACCTGCGCGGGGGAGGCGACGCCGTCACCGCGTCACTCGTCACCTCTCTTGAATCTCCATCGCCGATCAGATCGCCTCCGCGCACACTTTCATCTCTGCGCCGCGCCGTCTCTCCAAGCGCCAAGGCCACGAAGTGCCCAAATGGTAAAGGAATTTCGTCTTGCACTGACTCGAGTCGGATGTCGCGAAGACTCATCTCTTTGCTTCGCCGTCCCTCCGAAACGAAGGCTACTTGGCCTAAACGGTAAAGTAAATTCATCTTGGAGTTCCCTGACCATACGTTCAAGAGATTCGTCACTCCACACCTCACTTGAGCATTATTTCCGATCAGATTGCATCTGCGAGAACATTTCTTCTGCGCTGCGCCGTCTCTGCAAACGACAAGGCTAAGTAGTGCCAAAATGAAAAAAAAAATCGTCCTACACTGGCTCGAATCGGTTCCAAGAGACGCGTCGCTCCACATACAAAACCTTCGTCTCCGGTGGAATCACCTCCGCGAAGATTTTCATTTCTTCGCTGCGGCGTCCCTCAAAACCAAGACTACTTACTTCCAAAACGATAAAGAAAAATTGATTTCGTGATTGTTGGTTCAGTATGAGGGAAGTAAGCACGTTGGTTCGTTCGCTGGAACGTTGTGATAATGACACATAACGTCCTTCTTAGATTTCATTGGCCATTTGTTCAGTGTCTGGGTTAAGAATTGTAATCGCTTTTCTGTACACGATGCAAAACATTCTCTTTCTGGATACAATTTTTATGAAGCCATTGCTGATCACCTCCTTTGAGTCTTCATTTTATTAGATCAGATCGCCGTCACGAAACCTTTCATCTCTTCACTACGTTATCCCACGAAAAGCAAGGCCATATTTTGTTACAATAAGGAAGTAAATTCTTCTCACAATTTCATGATTATTCGTTCAATGGTAAAGCGTCTTTACTATCTTTCCGGAGCGAGGCAAAATGTTATGTAATCGGTAAATACTTTTCTTTTAGCAATTTTGTGAAAGTTCATGATTACTGATTACCCTGGAAACTTGCATTTGCCGTCCCAAAGACATCAGAGCCATGTATTACCACAATAGTAAAATAATTAGGCACTTACAGGTACGCGGTCAGTCGTTCACAGTCCGCCTAAAAGTCCGCACCTTCACAGTCCGCCTGCCCTTCTGGAGTGAAGGGCATACTTTCCCATTATGGTAAACACTGATTCTTCTCACTATTTCATTCCATTCTGGTACAATTCAGTCTTCTAACGCTTAAAGCCTTTCATCTCTTCAAATCGCAGTACGCCAGCCTTTCATCTCTCGGTAGCCGCGATATACTGGCGTAATGATAAAGAAAATTCTCCTTACGGGTTCGAGGTTATTTGTTAAACGTTTTTTATCAAAATGTATGCAGTCGATCGTCTGACGTTAAAGGAACAGACTAACAATGTTCAACATGTTTCTTCTCGCTGTTATTTATCGCGATACTTGGTTCAAGTTTGGGTAATGATACCTGCAAATCCCTGTTTAACAAAATCATACATTGTCAATTTGGGCAAAAAACTCCATGAAGTTACTCTTATCGTTTGTTGAATGTGTAGGTAAAGATCTGAAGGCAAGGTCATACATAATTGAACCTTTTTTTTCTTACAAATCCATGATACCGATATTAAGAGCGCAGGCGGCTTTTATGGAAACTGCTTCGTTCTGGAGTCGCGGATTCCACTCCTGCGTTAGACATGAATTATTGCTCATCAACTGAAGCCATCTGTCACTGAAGCTTCAAAATTCCTGGATTCCAGGTCTTACTGGACCAAAGCCAGCCACTACCTAGATGATTCTAGGGATCGCTGCTCCGATCAATCGTTTGCGATCAATACGAATGTTAAGCCAGTGTAATATCTTCAACAAATGACTGTGATCGCATGCGATCATATCTTCCGAACTCATCCCGATTCCCATCCTCAAGCTCGGGCATCCCTATTCCCGTACACGCCAACCTCATGATCTCGAAAGACTTCGATAGTTTTGTGTGTACGTCGGTATAAAACCATCGCCCCTTCTGGGCTGCAGCGCTATCAACATTGAGCAGATGCTGCAGTACTGCTTCGCTGACCTTCTCCTTGACCTTTCACTGCGGTTGGTCGCGCCCGGCCGGCTCTCATTCTCTCACCCTCCCTCTTTAGTCTTTCCAACCACATCCGCGCGTCCCCATACGGTTACGACGCCGGACCGGTGGGTGGTAGGGTTAGTTAGCGAGCTTGTTTACGACGCGGTTCCACGGGCCGGGAATGGCTTTTGAATGCTCTGTACGCAAGTGCGTGAGGTGCATTTTCGCGGCTTCTCGTTTTGTATGCACAATACACGGCGGCTCGCGAAACTACTGTTGCATATGCGATGAGAAATATGTAGCACCTGCCCTATCTGTCCACCGTCCCGGAAAAAAACTTGCAGTTGCGAATATCTTATTTGACCAGTTGGACCCCTTCGAATATTACATAACTTTCAAATCATTGTTTTAAAAGTGAAAGTATCTTCGTTCAGGAAACAAGACTTAGAACGCTTCTGACAAGCATGCTGTGGAGTGGTAATACACTAAAAAATGTACGTATTAGAGAAACTAAAATAGTCTCAATTTGTAGATTACGTTCATGAACTTGTGATCAGTTAGAAACAGAAAAATTGTGTTTAAGGGTCTAAGGATCCCTTTCTAACAACGTGCTCTTCAAGGTGAGCTTATCCTTGAAATGAGGAACTAGTTGTGCTAAAGCACATATTTTATCGTATTATTGGTTACATAATACTGCAATTTTACAATTTCTATCCTACTAACATCAGCCGTTTCCTGAAAATCACCTAACGAAACAAAGAACGAGAGATTTGAAGCGTCCATGTTTAATATTTTGAAAATTAGAAACTTCAAATGCATATGGTTTCTCTCATTGAATTTAGAATTGTCCTCTATTCCCACAAAATGTTTTAACAAATTTTTTAAAAATATTTTCCAGGCTGGGATTTCAATTCCAGCGTCTTATTCAGATACGCAAGATGTATACGTAAAATGCAGCGTAAAGTGTATTGGGGGTTACAAATGCTCCTGCCGATATTTTTGTACCATACTCTGTGAAATTCGATTTTTTCAACTTAAATCTGTTTGGTGCGCCCAGGAGGGTATATTCTCTATCTAGCGGTACCACACCTATGCGTTCTTGCTATAATGTGTACGTGCTTTGAACAATCGTACAAAAGCGTCATCTTTCCTGATCATATTACAAGTAGTGGGGACACCTTTATAGAAAAGGATTTTTTCACTAAAAATAAGTGTTTTTACTAAAGATATGAAGAAAACAAAAATACAAGGTAAATTTTATTCCACAATGTTTTTAAAATGTATTTGAATGTGGTAGAAGATATTTGGTAAATAAGAACGGGTAGTTTTTTTAATAGTCCATTACTATTTCCTTATATTTTAAATCTTGTGATGATTACAATTTCCGTTCTTGGTTTGGTTTGCCCGATTTCGTTATTCGGGTTATTCTTGGCTAATTGTAGAATGCAGAAAGCCTAAATACTGATAAACACGGAATATATATAGTCAACGAAATTTAAAAAAGGGTTATCAGAGATTATTTATACTTGCTTGAACAGAAAACGAAAATATTCATTTCCTAGTTCTTTCAAATCCAGGAATTTGAAAAGAAAAGACGAAAATATTCTGATTTTCCGTTTACGTTTTGTTTGCATACATAGAAAATGTATAATATTACCTTAATTAGGAGTTTCTAAACGTATATCTATCTTTAAGGTACCCTACTTCTATAAAAGAAAATTATTAAAAAGAAATGGTTTATCTGTCTACAGACTGTGGAATTTATGACAGTGAAGTAAAATTTTATGGATACAATTTAACAACTTTCTACCGATTTAAAGAACGTGTACAAGTTCTCATTTCGTGAAATAAAAGGCGAAAGTGCTTTCTGATAAAACCACAACAAATAACCACATAAATGTGGCAAGAAACCATGCATAATATAACAAAAATTTAATACTTGCGAAAGTACTAGCCATTACGATATTTTTGCTAAACTGCCACTCAGTATTCGCTTTGCTGTCAATGGTCACATGGTCGACCACACACGGCTCGTCTCACAGCAGATCTCCTTCAACAGTTCCGCCAGGAGGTATTTGAAAGCCCCCCACCCCCTTAAGTCCGTATACTGCCCCCAGCGACTTCCATGTTTTATTACACCTCAAGAAATTGCTATGTCGTCCGCATTACGGGTATCATAGTGACACAGATTACATGTGTCAAACACTGGTATCTATCTCAGGCAGCCGACTTCTACGAAACAGGGATACAAATATCGATCTCAGGCTGTGAGAAATGTTTCAATTCTGATGGTGATTAAATGGAAAATGGGATTGTGCATCATGTGCTGCATCTGCTACAATAGATTTTACAAAGAAATTGTGTTTTCTTTTTGTCGACATAGGTAAACTTACTGGATGCACCTCAAACCTTAACAAGTACATCACTTGACTGATGTCAAAATATAATCCCTTATACTGGAAATTAAATGTACTACATAGTAATATATCAAAATTATGAATGTCGCTTTCTATCTAATTATATTTACATACGTAAACGTTTCGAAATTAACTTTTTTATTTCCCACACTACAAATTATAGAAATCCTGAAAAAAATATAGATTACTAGAAGAAAAGGAAAACGTTATTTGGGCGATTGTACTACACAAATCATAATTTTTGAAATTTAGCGTGTTATCAAATGTCTCGAAAACGTATTGCCTCATTGTAAAAGGGTTCACAGATACGATCCCCTGCTTTTTGTGAAAGAGCGTGAAAACGTCACTCATAGTTTCGAGAGAGAAAGTCGTTTAATGCTCAGCCAGAATAAAACGTCTGTGGGAAACGAGGCGCACTGCACATGGGATAATAAGAAGGTTAAGGAATTTTGCTAGTGTACAAACCTTTCTCTCTATAGTGTGCTAAGGAAATGTGACATTTTTTTTTTTACTATTTATAAGAAGTCATCGATACAAAACACCTTTGTGTTTATGCTGGAAAGGAAACTGCTGAATAGGAAATTTTCTTTCGCTCCTCTCTCAATCTGATGTAAGACGAAAAAATCTAAGTTCTCAGGTATGGTAAGGTGTAAAAGGCGAACTTGAACCCGCATATCAATTTACGCTGCAAAGCACTTTAAAATCGTGCAAAACTCACAAACGATGCGCTCTAGGACATTATGAAAGGGATTTCGTATCCCTGTCACAGATAATAGTTTTTAAATCGCTTTATACAAAATGAGATATTTTTTTAACTTTTTAGATTAAGCTTTCCTGGGCACCGCAAATAGCATGGTAGCATGGATGTTCAGAAGCGAATAGAAACTCGAAATCTACGAAAAACTTATATTGAACGAATTGACAAAAATAACCATTCACGTTACAATTAGTACATTTATTTGAATTTCATAAGTAATAACCAAGAGTTCAAGGATAATTATCAATAGACCGGAAATGATGATGATTAAAGGCATTAACTAAGAGTATTTCATGAATGATAATATAATTACATTTACAAATAAATCTCAATTTCAGCAATATTTAAAAATACCATAATTTCAATAAAAAGATGTGAGGACCTCTGGGTTATAAAACTTCCCAATACAAGGATTTGTGGATATGTTACGAACTTCTGGATAAAAAGGCTTAGGAGCGATCGGGCTTCGGGTTACGTCGGGCCAATACGTATAGTGAATAAAATTGCGCGGGTAAAATGCCTCTGACAGGACGAGCATTATCAAATTCTTATATTTCGTGAGCGGAATAATCTAAGTAACTTATTGTTAAAGCTTAGCAATATTATAACGTTCGGCACTTTCCGCTGCCGCCACCACTCTCATACAACACCATGCCTGTAACGTTAAAACGCTCAGTCAAGTGGCTGGTTTTCGAAGATAGATTTCAGTATCAAACTATTTTAACTTTCAAAACAATGGTGTATAACGTTCGGAGTATTCGCTGTTCCGAGGACACGTTGTTTGTGAGAAAATATTAATTCAGGATTTTTGGAAAGAGCTAATAACGCCGAAACTACTGAAATATTAATAATAGTCTTGTCTCATTGCATGTCTTCGTGCACCTATTAATTACAGAATTTCAATTATGTGGTCAGTGAAAGTACTAAATGCACATGAGAGGGGCGTAAATTCAAAAGTTTATTGAAAGATACACTAATTGTTCCATCTCATTCGGTCCACTGGGCTCTTTGTATTACGTGTTTCAACAGGGGGAACTACAATAGCACATGCTTTCTAGGATTATTTGCATTTTTTTAAAAATTTCGAACATTCAGAGACTTCGGTGACAAAAACGACTTTACCCTTTTTTATGCGATCTTTGCGCTCACTCAGGAAAACAATTGGGGCCGTTTCCGAGGAAAAAGCTCATTGCCTTTACTTCAAAGAAAAATTACGCGAAAACTACCATTGTTAAAAAAAAAAACTGTACGTGACCTTATTTAAGTACCTAATTTTTACGAACGGGTCTAGAGTAGCACATACTTTCTCGCAATATTTCTTTGCTTTCGAAATTTTTGAAAAATGTGCAGTTTAGTTCCGCGCCCACGTGTCTCGCCCGCGCGCTCCCCATGGCGACGCGGAGGCGTTGCGCAAGCCCCGCTGGAGCGGAGCGGGGTCCGCGGCACGGCGCGGCGTCGCGCTGTCCGAGACGCCCGGCACATAGCGTCACGCGGCAACCCACATACTGGCAGCGCTTTCCACTGCCGCCGCCGCCGACGACGACGACGATGGCAGCTGCCGCGAATGACAATGCGCGTCCTTTCCGGCGGATTCTGGCTCTTTGCACGATCGGCCCGCTCGCCTCTGCCGCCGCCAACGCCTCTCGAAAGCAAGGCACCCTGCCCGTCCGTACGACATTTCGGCGCCTGTTCGGTACTCAATTCGCGTCAGTAAATAGCTGCCCTCCGCGTACTCTACCTCTATGTCTACTCTCCAACGGCGAGGTCGCCATCCCTTTTCCTTTTTATCTGTTTTAAGATGCGGGGGAGGGAGGTACATAGATTTCGGAACTTAAACCGCAGAGGAAAACGAGGAGTGTATTTTCTTCAGTCTGTCCGTCAGTCCACATTCTTAAACAGATGCCCATCAACTACTCCTCAGATGTGTGGCTCACATTTCTATTAATTTGAGTGAAGTGATGGGTATAATTTGATAAAATAGAAAAGAATCTAAGAAAAGGATGTTTCGAAAGAATGTAGATCTGAAGCAGGCGGGAACCACATTTACATTAAAATCATAATACGATCATATTCTACGAACTGGAAGTCCCTTATTGAAATACTGAATATATTTTAGGAAAAGAGTTTCCAGTAAAGTTTATCTGCGAATAGAGGAACATATTGTCTCATCATTTGCATTTAGAAACATCAGTAAAGCGTTTCCCCGTATGAAGATCATCCTTTACTGATCCACATTGGTTCCTCGTTTTCACTGACTTGGGCATATCGTCATTGCGCCTTGTCACCCCATTGGCCATTAATTTCACTGAACAGGGAAATATTTGATTAACTAGTTCTACTAAAAAAACTGCATAACTATGATTATGAAATTTCCTCCTTGTCATTCCAGTTTGTGTATAGCTATGAACACAAAATCTATTTAAATGAGGCTCCAAAAGAAACCAGTGAAAAGTTTCAATTTTAAATCACGGAGAAACTAATTATTCTCATAAACGGTCATCAAATAGAACACAGGAACAGACCAAATTGTTTTTTTAATAACCATTCCTTCGGGAGGTCAAAAATCTAATATCAATATTGATTATGATTACAATAGTTCGTGTGCAAGAATTTCAAAATACGCTATCCGTAATGGGCACCCCGAATTAGTTCTCCCCCCCCCCAAACAAAATATAACAGCTCGACATACACGATATTTTGGATACGAAAAGTAGAAGAAATGTGCCAACGCTTCAAACACTATTAAAGAAAAGAGTTAACCAAAACCATATCCTAGCAAAGCAATAGATTCACCCCTCATAGTTCTCAAAGGAGTAAACTTTCAAACTTATGGGTGTCAAAATTACTGCAAATCATTAATGTAGTATACGAGTTGTATTACGTGTTAATAACTACAGTCATTTATGTCTTATTTTTACAGTACAGTATAACTGTAAAATTTCTCACTTCATAAATATCTCATGTTGCACAAACACAGCCTTAAAGTAACTCACGGCGAAAGAAAAGAATGTCGCTTCCACCATGGAGTTCCTCCCAACCTCCCATTCCTCTCAACCTACAAGAATTCGACATACGAGTGGCTTCCGAGTCCCTTTATATCTCTTAACTGTATTTTAATGGCATCACGCAACGAGAAAGAAAAAACATTGTCTAGACACTGATCCCGCTTTCCACCCTTCCCTACCTTAGCGGCGATTCCTGGAAAGGCAAGGGGTTGAAATTCCTAGCGCTCGCTTTCCACGCGGCTGGCTTCTTGTGTGCTCGCCGGCCGCGCCGCGCGCGCAGGGAGCTATTGTGTCTGCATTCCGGGGAGCAGCGTTTATGGGACCTCAATGGTGGCCGCGGCGCGGGGGGGGGGGCGGGGCGGGGCGGGGCGGGGCGGAACCTTCCCCTGACGCGTCGGCGCGGAGCGGCGCGGCGCGGCGTCGCCGGAGACGACTCTCCGCGAGCGGGAGCCCACAGATGCAGATTCAGGATTATGCGATCGACGCGGCGACCGGTGGCTTTGCTTGATTGATTAATTATTCCAGGCGCGTCAACTGCTAACGTCATTAGTCCCGAAAGCTTAGTGCATATTTTATCGCGGCGGTGATCGTTCCCCGCTGGATGGCAAGATCCGACGCCGACCTACATGTCAGCTTGCAGGGTTTTCCGCAATCAGGTATCTCCCACCAGTGGGGCACCGCTCCAGTCCGAACAAACTCTAAGCTTCCGACTGGTATCCCGACATGCGCGGTAGCGTAGTGCAATTGCATGTAAGAGTACGTGTGACTAAGCAAGGGGTGAGGATAGGACAAGGGACAGGGAAGAGGAAGGAAAGATCGCGCTAGGCCCTTGACCCATTTGTTAGGGTTCTGCTTCAGTATTCACCTGGTGTTGGAGAAACCACGAAAAAAACAAACCAGAGCAGCCAGCCTCTAGAATTCTCCTCCGGATATCGGTTGCGTTCGATCTATAGCTCGACAACTTAGAAAAAAAAAAAACATCATGGCGTCGCAGGTGTGGCGAAGCCATCCCCCACTGCTCTTAAGAGGAGCTCAGTTGAACCCAAAGACCGCATATAACGATAGCTGATTCGCTCTTGCAACTTTATTGTCACACTTTGCTCATGACTCCGACCGATTTTCATTTGCCGAAAGTACTGTGTCACTTGATACCTATCTCATGAATCTGGTCTCTCAACAGGAACCCTGATACACACATGGATGTTGAAGTCAAAGTCATGTCAACAAAAATATAAAAAGTCGAAAACGCCGCAAAGCAACAAATCGGAGATCTACACCCACCCCAACATGAATCGCATACAAACTGACTCCCGAGCGAGAAAAATTCCAAACAATTGTGTCAATTGTACATGAGGAGAAGGGCACGACGGTCATTTCTCTCGACCTGGCATTTCTTACGCTCAAAAACCGTTCGAGTGAAAACAGAGATATGAGCCTTCAACGGCCCAGAATTCGCTACGGTTATCAAGGCCAGGCGATCTTCCCCCGCTCGCGCGGATCGAGGCGGCGCGGCGGCGGCGCCTCCTAAGTCAGGGAACTTAATGTTCATATATCGATGTTTCTGCTCGAAAATATGGATGTTTTCAAAACGTCTATGTTTTTTGGCCATCCTTGGTCCGAACGCAACCCCGTTCGGTTGTTCCTCGACATATGAGCGGTGCAGACCACATACAGCCTTGCTCGTGGGCACGCTGCCGTGGCGAGAAGCATCCGCAGGAGGAGGAGGACCATCTTCAAACCAGTGTTTCGTTCCAAATACATCACCTTGCGGATGAAACCGAGCGATGTGGACAGGCGAAAAATTTTTCTTTTTCCATAAAAATGACACACCAGCGTCGCATCTCGACGAGAGAGCTCGTGTCGTAATGGCTAAGCGCATACTAACGCTGGGGTCCGAGTTCAATTCTCGGTCAATCCAGGCGGAATTATGTGCAATATGGTGCAAAATACGAGATTTCGGCATTCTCAGGTTTCTCTTGTTTCCCTGCCCCTCATTACTAAATTTATCCGTCATCATTAATCTCATCTACTCATTAGTTAATCACTAATGACACGAAATATATATATATATATATATATATATATATATATATATATATATATATATATGGGGGGGATGTGGGGGTGAGGATAGGACAAGGAAATATCGCGCGCGCTACGTGGCCCGTTTATGAGGGTACTGCTTCGGCATTCGCCTGGTGTTGAGCGGAGAAACAACGGAAAACTACCGATCAGAGCAGCCGCCCACTAGAATTATCCTCCAGACAGCAGCTGAATTCGACCTAGCTAGAAGTCACTGCCGTGACAGTTGATGCTCTGAGCCTTCTAAGCCGGTGCAGAGGTTGAAACTCCTCCATATCTGCCTTTCACAAAATAAAGAACGATAAATCGCAGCTCTCGCTGATGATTGTTCCGCTTTTATTCCATTTGGTTCGGTCGCGGTCGCCTTGATTCCGCAGCTAGGCGGCGGCCGAGTGCCTTCGACGCCGCCGAGGCCTCCTGGTGCAGCGGAAGCAAAAACGCGACACAGACGGTGGCCGCCGAGGAAATACCTCCACTGCCGCCGCCTTTTTATGCTTTGTTCGCAATCGGCAGTTTCTACAGGCATGTTTGCACACAGCGCCCGGGACAGCCTGTCACATCCACGGAGTCAACGCTTTCAAGAAACGGTACCACTAGCTGAGGAAACAAATCACTTCGTACTTGGTGTCGATCAACTCTCACAGCAAGGAGAAATCTCTATGTTTAAGTTTGTAGTTGTAGGAAGACGCCGAAAAAAATTCAATCACTTGCAACTTTCGAAAATTCAGAGTTAACCCTGAAAATCGGACCTACGCTATCTTCACAAGTGTATTTTACTATATTCTTACAAGAAATTCGAAGAAAAAATTTGGAGCCGTTTTTTGAGAAAATTTTGAAAATGTCCCAGGAGCTTCATGTAAAGTACCCCAAATTTTAAAAGAAGTTTTTCAAAATCTGAAAGCTTTGACTTGAGCCAGATGACAGGGCTTTTTTCAATTTGGAAAAAATTCTACGTATGGTTTATGCGCTAGTGATGTTCACAGACGGACGGACGGAAGGACCGACGGACAGACTGACGAACGGACGTTTAAAAAAAACATATTTTTAGTATCAGTGGACCAAAACATGTATTCCGATGAAATCTCGAAATCGATTTTCCGCAGCATTACATAACTTTCTCAACACTACATATATTATTCCGTTTATACATACGTATACGAGAAAGTAAAAAAAACCTGTGACCCGCGTCCATGAAGTCTTCAGGCTGGATAGTGCCGCCTCAAGTGAATAGAATCAATTCCCTGTAGAGCATGTCTGCCTCAATCCCGTTCATCTTCTTGAATGTTATACAAATAACTCACGAGAACCTCTATCTGCAAAACCATAGTGTTATATGATTCCCGGTGCTAAAGTAATGTATTTTTTCTGGAAGTTACATTTTCTATATTCACTATAACAGATGTTGAGTGCTCACTATAAACGAATCTTCGAGTGTGTATTAGGTATATATTTAGATCGTGACCAGTGTTCACTATATAACCGAACGTTTCCAATATCCACAGTCGCCTGTACTTCAAGATATTAAGTATGATAACGACTTTGATCCTTGTTAAATAATCTTAGAAAATATGAATAGTAAATTTATTTCCTGAATTAATAAAGGTTGGTAACTTTGGCAGTTAACATTATTGAGAATTCTAACCTTTAATTGCAGAACGCATCACCAGTCATCTATCTTCAGAATGTCTCCTCGGTTCTCTTTACCTCGGATTTATTACAAAAATCGTTTCAAAATATGAACTCTCCCTCTCTAAACACTCGTCGTCCTCGCCCAGTCGCTTCCTGATCTTTAAACGTGCAAACGTGCTTTATACAAAGCGTTATTCTTCTAAATCAGGAAACTTCTTCAATATTACTCTCCTAAAAACGAAAGAAAGAAATACTGCGATGAACGAGGTAACAGCGAAACGAAGGGAGTAGATGTCAAATTAAAGGAACGGTGATGGATCACGAAAAAAGATAGCTATAATAAAAAGCACGAGCAAATAACTTCAAAGAAAAAAGATTGAAAGTACGAATCGCCATGGAGAGAAAGTAAAGAACACAGGCGGCAGCTTCAGGCCAGTCGGGAGGGACGCAACGAAAACCTCCCGGGAAAGAGTCTTTCTGAGAAGAAGTGAGAGCAGACTCGAGTGCGGGGGCGGGGCCGAGAAGATGCAGGGCTGGGTTGTTGAGGAGGAGTAGCGCACAGCGGGCATGACGCGGAGCGGCGTGGTGTTCAAGGGCTCATTCAGAATAAAACTTACGCGTAAACTAATGTGAAAACAAAATCTTAGTACCTTGTTACTCTCAGTCTACGTCTTGTGTGAAGACCTCACCGATTTCTAAATGCTCTCCCCGTCGACTGAACTAAAAACGAACTATGTCACTAGGGGATCCCACCCTACCAAAAGCTCATTTTCCATTGACTGAGATAGCCTGCTGGCCCTTATTCTCAGTATGTTCTGGCTGTACCTTAAAACGGCCCCACCCATTCGCTATTCGGCGAGTGGCCAGCGACTTTTCGCTGAATCTCGAGTCGGCTCGGTTGCTTGCTACTTGCTGAGCGATGAACATTCGGTGCTCGCCCAACCCATCACGTGTCTATCTTTTGAACACATCAAAGGAAGAGCGAACATTCATCGAGCACATCAGCTTCTCGGGAATACCGAATTTGTGGAGCCACCTTTACAGGCGTACCCCGTGAGCACCTGGTACCTTATTATTCAATCGCACCATTCTGTTCGTTGAAAGTAAACGTAATCGTGAAAGATCGCAAATTTAACATTCATGTCTTCAATTGTGTGGTTTGAACCACTCACTATAAAGGCGGCTTCACATATTCGGCATTCGCCAAGCAACGGACTACTTACTGCTCGTCCAAATTTCGAGCATCTGATGTGCTCGGTGAATATTTGCTTCCTTTGCGTCCAAAGACGGACTCGCGGTGGGTGGGGCGAGCACCGAATGTTCATCGGTCGGCAAATAGCAAGCAACTCATCCACACTACTCGGGATTCCGCGAGCTGTCGCTCGCTTCTCGTCGAATTCCGAATGTGTGGAATCGCCTTAATGCACTAGATACTGGATTTACACGAAGTCTAGCACTTTCGTTACAAAGCTAAAATACTTTGTAAGAGCATTAATTATCATTTAGTTGTATTATCACTAATCATGTAACGCTCCACTGAATCTTTTAATGCAATCATGGTATGAGAAATACTGTCATCCTAGCATGATAGCGTCTATTTTGCTTACTGGCTTACGTTTGTGAAATTCCTGTATTTATTGAGCAAAAAGGTCACTATCTATATTAATAAATATGAATTCAAAAACAAGTAACCGACATCGATACCACAAAAAATAGCGTATGAATAGATACGAACTTTTTACAGGCTCTTCTTCAGGATTGTCGCAGTGTCCTTGCAAAGTTTGGTCAAGATTAACACAACCCAAATGCGGAAAATAAATAATTTAAATAATATGTAGGTAGGTGCACCGCGACCCTTCTTCACCTCTCGCTTAGAGCACGTGGTTCCGAATATATTACACCAGAGGCCAGTAGTGGTGCTGCAAAACTGATACCCGATTGATTCGCTAGAGCCCTGTGGCGGTGCACAAGATTTAAAAAATTAATCTAATAACAATGTATTGTAAAATAAAATGAAAGACATGAAATTATAGTATTTTAGTAAATTTTGAACCAATTACATTAAAAATAGTAATAATAATCTTAAACACCATGGTTTATTTAAAATTGATCTCTGACCTCATTTGCAAGGATTGGCTACGAAGAAAGCTCGGGCAACGCCGGGTATTTTGCTAGTACATATCGATGTGTCGTTGCTGCGCGATTACGTTAATAATAATCATTGTGAATTGTACATTCATGATTACGTTAAAACGTATTTAACTAATGACGTCCACGTAAAGATAATTTTTGGGAATAGCCGATAACGGCTTCCTGTGCACGCCCACGGCGCTGCAACTGTTGCGTTGTCGCCAGGCAGGGTGGGTGCAGAACGGCGGATCCGATGGTCAAGGGCGGTGTTTAAGGGCAACATACCAAGACAACATCAACGCAGACGTGAAGCCATAAATATGGGTACGCCATTTACAATAACTGTAAAGGTAATCATAAAAACAACCACTAATAAATATCAATGAAATACTCGACATAGACATTCTATATACAATCAAATCAACAGGAAGTAACATGGAGGCGATCGTCCTTATTATTACGTATTCCACGAGAGCAACGAACGATTTTGTTAAGCGTCACATGTGTAATGATGATGGATGTCTCTTCATGCACTTACGAACTACATTAGGTTGAACTACTAGTTAGAACTACATCTTAGATTTTGATGGCATGCAAGTCTAAGTCACGAAGTTCAAAAATGTTTTACAGGAGTGCTTCTGTAAAAGCTCTAGTTTTAATGTAACTCTAATGTTGCTATTATAGAATAACGTTACAATTATATAGAGGTAAGGCATCCTAGTTTTATAATCCCATTTTAAAAACTTTTTCGAACATACAAATTTTCTAAACTGCC
Organism: Teleogryllus oceanicus; assembly: GCA_964035755.1. Taxonomy (NCBI): domain Eukaryota; kingdom Metazoa; phylum Arthropoda; class Insecta; order Orthoptera; family Gryllidae; genus Teleogryllus; species Teleogryllus oceanicus. The sequence continues at coordinate 112,993,243 of CAXIVR010000003.1, read as the reverse complement.
CCGAAAAGGTGCAAAAAATTGTTGACGGACTTACGAGGTTTTCAAGTTGAAATTTCTTAGACGTTTTCGCCAACATTTGTTATGCAGTATAAAAACAGATTAAGTGGAACTTACGTGTAGTTTACAGTAAAGTCCCAAAGCAGGATGAATCATGTTAGTAGTACTGTGCGGCACAATTCTTTCCTTCATTTTTGTGTTCACACCTACACAGCACGCCACATGCGACGTGGGCCGCCCGCGATGCCGCAGGGGCCTTTTTTATAGGCGCATAACTCCTCCCCATCCCCCTGCCCACCCGCTCGTCCCGCGAACAGCGCCGTAGGCAGCGCCTTTAGCTCGGCCTTAAGCGCATTTGCGCGTCGGCACCTTCTTTCTTCTTCCTCTTTTCCAGCGAAAGACGTAAAGCGGAGGGGAAAGGGGGCGGGGCGGTTTACGACGCGATTCTTCTTTGTCGCGGAGGGAGACGTCCGGAATAATGTGGCGGGCCTGCGGTGGGTCTCGTCCCCGGCGGCGATTGGAATCTGGGGAAGGTGGACAAATGGCTACAAAATCTCGCAAAGAAATATAAGAGGTTATATATTTTTCGGTTATTATGACTCGTTGAAAAGGGAAGATAAGTGTCTTCTTTTTGTTCTACCGTGAAGTGACAGCTCTCTGGCTCGGAGAAAAGATTTTCTCGCCTGTGTCAAGGATTCATGGTCGATAAGCAAGGCCGATAATCGGTACTTAAAATCAGTGTGCTTGCAGTAGGGAATTGTGAATGCAGGAGCAACCACGTAGAAAAAAACGAAAAATACGTAGATAGCAGTGGCGGTGGGTAAGTTAAGTGTAAGGGTTTTGCTGAAACGACAGTCAAACATTTAGTGATTGGGGCTTTTCCCTCCCGCGAGTTTTGCAGATGTGTTAATGTTCAGAATAGTTACATTTTAAAACAGCTAGGTTACTTTCGAATAAAAAGATTGTAGCTTTTCCCTCCCGCATATTTCCAGATGTGTTAATGTTTACAACAGTTACATTTTAAAACACCTGGGTTACTTTCGAATAAATAAGTATAAATGTTTAAAAGCCTTATATAGATAAGTACGAAAACGCCTCCTGTCCACTCCAAGAAATTGTTTTCAAGCATATTTTCAATGCGCCTCCACACTAACGCTCTGCCGCGCAATTAGAGTGAATTAAAGCGATGTAATTTCCTGTCCAACGACTTTGAGAGAAAAACTATTATTGTTATAACATTAATAATACGAACTTTGAAATAAGGATTTAATTTCTTGCTTATTCGTTGACTGAATTTTAGTTTTGAACTCTGGAAAGTCTGCAAAATTCCCGCAGTATTCTTAATGATATATTTATTGTGACCTTAATTTCCTCAGAAATAAGAAAATTTAATCTTACTTGAAAAATACATTCGGCGGATTTTAAAATGCACAAAAATAATTGGTGTTACGCACACATTGCTTCTTTATTGACTGCAATGAGAAAGCGCAAAGTCGCTCAGTTGTCATTGTTTCCTGAGATACATTTTAATCCACTTTGTTGATTGATTATTAGTGATTCCGGGTGCGTTCTATAGTCATTAGTCCCGTACATGTTTTTGCTCGGGGGAGGCAGTGACCTTCCCCGCCGGATTGCGAGATCCGGTGCTGACCTACCGTCGGCCGTTTTCCCCAACCAGATACTTCCCTCCAGCGAGGCACCGCCCCTGCCAGGACAAGCGCTAAGCTCCCGACCGGTCTCCCGGCAGGTGTGGTAGTGTAGTGCATGTTTGTATGAGTGTGTGTAAGGGGAGAGGATAGGACAAGGAAGAGGTAGGAAAGATCGCGCGCGGTCCGTGGCCCGTTTGTTAGGGTACTGCTCAGGCATTCGCCTGGTGTTGATCGGAGATACCACGGAAAACTACCAATCAGAGCAGCCGGCAGCTAGAATTCTCCTCTCGACAGCGACTGGAGGCAACTTCGTCCAAGCTGACAAGCTAGTGTCGAGACTCCTGCCACCGTCGTGACTCGAACTAGGCCTCCTGGTCACTGCGTTGTAAGCAAGCGTTCGGCTAGTGGGGAAGCAGTCATTGGAGAAGTTGGCATACTTCTGAAAAAATATCGCCGCGTAACAGAACTCGACTTAGAGGCACTGTACTCTGATTTTCACTCACCTCTGCTGCCTGCTGGGAGCAATTGGGCGTGGTGATGAGAACGCTTGACCTTGTTTGTTATGGCAACCCAGGACCCTGTCGATGAGCCCAAGCTAAGCATCTGGCGGCAGGCCCTATAAAAACGCAGGAATGCGTATTGCAGAAGATAAATTATAGTTGAATTCTCCAACATTGAAGCACTTATCAACAAATTAATATTAATATTTAAATAGCTATATAAGAGAGGTTAAAAAAATGAATGGCGGCGCCCGTGAAGTTGTAGGCACAGTCTGCCTCTGCATTCAAATCATCCACTTCAATTCATCTGATCTCATTTTGAGATTTGGGCTCAGAGAAATGACCACTCTTTCCTACAAATGTGGTCGCCTCCCATTTTAAGTATTTCCCATTCTTTCATTCCATTACCAGTTTATGTTAAATTTCTTTCGACGCTTCCAATATGATTAAAAAGCAATCATTTTTGAGAATATTTTACATTTTTTAATACAACGCGACGAATAGGTAGTCTTATAAACAGGTAATCCATTACAAAACAATTATGATCAAAATATTAAAATTGTGGAAATCGGTTAGTGAAATAGAGAATTGTTTGCACGATATGTGTTATATTTCTCTTTTAATACCTTGTACAACTTCAAATGACTTCCTATTTGTATTGACTTGTCATTTGGAAGGTTTTTTCGATTATCGCTTTATCCTACGTATTACTACTTTCATTTTGTGCTCATTGCGCCGCCTGGTTGCGGTTTGTTGGGCATAATCATTGGAGACAGACTGCTGTGGATGAGTTTATGAAAACGATACCCCTTTTTCATTTTTAAGTTCTCATTCTGTCACTTTAAGAGGGAACAACGATCTGAACGTCGACTTACTTTCAGCAATTCCCTATTTCTTAATGAATTTCTTATTCCTTTAATGTCGACAATGAATTAGGTCCTAGGTGATTGCACATGCTTGGTCACTCGTTTTACTAAAACTTGATGCACAATTTGCTTTCTGTTTCAGTATGGTACACGATATCCTTGGTACACGATTATCTTTACCTAAATATTGAAAATGTGTGACATTCTATTATATTACATTAGTATTTTTTATCTAAATATCTAATTATTTTGTATAAATTTTAAAAAAATATTTGCGTCCGTATGGATGCGTAGAGTACGAAGTGGACGGCGTACATGTATATTTGTATTAAGAGATAAGACTTTGTGTTGGCATTGTGTAAATGTAATCTGGCATGGTCGGGTGGTGATTCTTAAGTATGCGTGTCTGTAAAGGGTATGTAGGATGTATGCATTTACAAGTGCATGCTTTCAGTGTACTTACTAGAATTAATGATGATGCAACTGATGTGTTGCGCGCCTTGCATTGTATTTTCATTTTAGTGTAGTATTTAATTGTAAATTGTGTTGCATTTTATAACTCTTAACACCGGATGCTAAACCCTCAGTAGATCAAATCTACCTGTCTATCTCTCTCCTTTTCTTACAATTAAGAGCATTTTTTTATGTGATTAGCACGGTCTAATTACATTATCGATGTAAATATTAAAAAGACACAAAAATAGATGGCATCTGATGTCTTGTTTGATTTGTTTCTTTTAAAATTTGTTAACCTGATAACGCAAAGATAAAATTCTGGGTATAAGGATGTTGGATATTTGTTTTGGCTATGAGCCTTTTATTTTGGAAATACAATCTTCCAAAACGGCATTTTTCTGTCTGAAGATTATGGCCCTATTGAGCCCGTTTCCCCCCCCGAAAATGGTGGCGCATTAATAGTATTTAAGCATTCTTATATGTTTATTGTTTTCATTAGTTCTATCATTGTTTTCATATTTGTTATACCTAAACAAATCTCCCAGAAAGAAACACGTGACTTAAAGAATGTGTTTTCAATTTGTATTTACTAACCATCATGCTCATCGGAAACTGAGATAACCACAAACCTACGTGAAGAGAAAGTAGTAAAAACCATGAAAAGATGTTGAATCATATCAAAACAGAGAAAGATGCGAGGAAAAGAAGAAAGTTTGACAAAATAAATGTTCGAGATGGAAAATGTGTAAACTCTGGAGAAACTGTTCAGAATAGCTCTAATTAAGAAAGAAAGGAGAAAGACAGAACAGGATAACATACCTGTAGTAAGAGAAAACAGAAAGAGCAAACATTGAAAAGCAAACAGAAGTAAAGGACCACAAAGAAGATAACAAGACAAGCAACAAAGGAACGAATGATTGACTACAGACAACAGGTGAAGGAAGAGGAAATTGTATTTTAGATGCACATCGAAGATAACACTTAGCAACTCACTTCAAACGAATGCGACATCAATGTTGCATTCGGTCTCACGATAGACACTATTCACTTAAGAGTACCTAACCTACACACAAATCTAAGTAGTAACTCACTCGTCGATTGATGCTGAAAATATAGAAAATGCAATAGAGAAGTGGTAAACTACGCCACGAGCGAATAACATAAAAGAGAAAAAAAAAGTCTGGAGTGGGTTTTAGGGGTAATCGAGTTGCTTTAACGAAAAACAATAAGAATTGTACGTAACTCTAATTAATCATTTCTTCCGAAGTGAGTACCGTATTTTCACGCGTATCTCGCTTAATCCAGAATCCTCAACTTTCGACGCAACTTTCTCTTCAAATCCGTGCTTAATTTTTGCAGCAACAAATTCTTGGGAAGGGGGTAATCTGTCTATGAACTGTTTTTATTACTTTCTATGACACTATCAGTCGCTAATCACGGTGCAGTATAATGTTAATCTTTTATTTTAAATGAAGTCCATTAAATCAGCAATGTTCGCTGAATTAAGAAATAATATATAATATATGTATGTATTTGGCCTTATTGGGTCGATAGTTCGACTTCGCCGGCTAGGCACCGGTGTCCCTCATGCCTGAACCTACTTAATTCCCAATAATATATAATATAAATGTTTGTAATACACAGTATGAATTAAGAAAGAAAAGTAAAACCTGAACTTCTCAATCAGAGAGATCTCATTTATGTAATATAAGAACGTGTTACACTATAGCGTCTGTGATACTAATTACCCCATATAATTCAGAGTTATGTAACGTCCACATCGCATACGAAAGAATTACATTGAGATACACATACTACATTAAATATAATATATTTATATACTCTCTTATATTACAAAAAAACGGGGTCTCTCAGATTGAGAGGTTTCAGTTCAGGTTTGACTTTTCACCTTACTACGTATAAAGGTAAAGTATTGTATCGTCGAAAATCGGCAATTTTTCGACAGAATAGGTATTTATGCTACGAGTAGTAAAAGTTACGTTTTGTTTTGCGAGTAGGAAAGGTTGGGACACGAGGCCGATAGGCCGAGTGGTGCAATCAAAACAGCAGGCCGCTAGAATTCTTCTCTAAACAGTTCCTGAATTCGACTTAGCCAAAGCTAGTTAGAACTAGACAGTGACCAAAATCCGCCACCGGGATCGAACTTTAGGACCTCCCGATCAATGTCGCTTCGGAAACACTGGTCATGCTGCCTCTATGTCATGTTAGCCGGAGTATTTTCATGCGCGAAGTGCAAACAGGTTTTTCGTCCAGTCGTTTCCGTTTTTCGTCGATCAGGTTTTTCGTCCAGTTTCCCTGATCCATTGAGCAAATGCCGAGATGGCCCCTTGTTTTGCTTCTGGACATAAATGTAACTTCATTTTCTGTGCACGTCTTCTAGAATTCAGTGGGAAATACAATTATTCAAATTATCGTTTCCATGTGTCGCGGCAGGACGTAATAAGAGCAAAATTAATTGCTTATTTTTAAAATTTTATTACATGGGAGTTGTTTTGTTGTTTTTTTTCTCCCTTTCAAAATTCAAAATTTATTGCTTATTTATCCTTGGAAATAGATTTTATTACATGGGAGTTTTTTTGTTTTTTTCCCTTTAAAATTTAAGTAGTATATGACGTAGTGTAGGGATTACAGAATTTTGAAAATGTGCACACAATTCATTTTTCCCCACAGCACGTCATACGTTTTTTCTGTTTTTTGACGTAAAATAAATAAAAATAAATAAAATAAAAAAAATGCGAATTAATACAGTCGTACCATCTTTTGGAAAACTCGCCATGGCCTCGTAGCAGCAGGAAACGTGGGCTGTGCGGGGGCGAGTAGCTAGCTCTCACTGCGCGGGCGGCGGGGCGGCGGGGCGGCCGGGGCGGCGGGGGCGGCGGGGCGGCGGGGACGGCGGGGGCGGCGGGGACGGCGGGGGCAGCGGGGACGGCGGGGGCGGCGCAGAGGGCGTTTGCACGCTCTGATCGTCGTCATCGTGGTCGTCGTCGGCGGCGGCGGCAGACCCTCCCGAAACGGTAGCCGCTGCGTGCAGCAATGCAACGCCTCGTCACACCCTCCGCGCCCGCCGCCGCGCAGCGCCTCCGCGGTCCCTGCGCCCGGGGCGGGGCCAGAGGCCGGGGTAGCCCCTCGCGGCGCCCGCCCAGCACAGCGTGATTCTTTCGTATGAAATATCAAACTTATGAGAAATCTGAACACATTGATGGCAGGCGAATGGATTACATTGCGCATACGGATCGCGTAAAATGATGTAGTGTAAACACTTTGTTATATCATGAAATACGTGATCAGATTGAGAAAGATTGCTCAGAGGAATTGGAATCGTATATATTTTATACATTTTACTTCTTTAACATAATAATAGCAGCAGATGCAGATTAAGACCTTAAGCATGAACAACTACAGGGCTACCCCTAATATTGAAATTTTCAACATATATAATTATCATAAGTTAAAAAATATAATAGACTTCAATTAAAATATTATAATATTTTAAATGCAAATATAAAATTTTGTTTAAAAATTACAGCGGGGTCCCTAAGCACGTCCTCTGTTTGTATTAATCTACCTTTCAATGTCAGAGCTACATGAAATAGAGATGTGACAAGGAATTAAGTATGGAAATCAGTGTCGCACGTACCCGAACAGTTCTGATTTTAATAAGATGCTATTTAGATTTAAGTATTTTCTCTGCGTGCATTGACAAACCCTGCGCCAGGCGCCGGGTGAGACACCTCGCCTCACCTTTCAAAGTTACTGACATTTTAACTATCAGTAAGTTCCAAAGGTTTCGAAGTGAAATTTGTGATAGTTTCCTTTTTTTGTTGTCCAAGAATTCATAACCGAAATAACTTTTTTGTGAACGGGTAATAAAAATCAACAATGTCAGATATTTCTGATGAGTAAATGTATATTCCAGATCAGTTTTGAAACACGCAATTTCTGCAAAAATGTTTAATTCTTCAGAAGTCGGCATCATTCGATGAAAATGAGTACAACATATTTTGTGAATGGATACAAGAGTGCCATATGAAACCGGTCAATGATTAATATTTGAGCGTGTGTTTCTGAAAAATAAATATTTTTTTAATTTAAAAAAATATTTTAAAAAAAGAAATCTTCCTTGTGGATCTAGAGTTAAAAGCTAAACGAGGGTTGCACCAATCGCATAAACTATCTGTCATTATTTCTAACTTTGCAATTTTCGAAAATTCATGGAAGATTCGAATGCGTCATTCTTTAAATCTTTCCCAGGAAAAAAAGAAAAAAGAGCGGTTTATGAGGCTTAGTGTAAAAAATATCTAAAATCAAAATATTACTATCAAATTTGCAGGGCCTCGAGTTCATTTACATCGATCCAGGAATATCAATTCTCGAGAAAATCGTCAGAACAGTTTAGGCGCTGGCGTTGACGACAGGCAGGCAGACGGACGGGCGGACGGATTTGCGGACGGACGGACAGACAGACGTATTGCCGTCAATCGATATTTCGGTTTCAAGAACTCACAAAACATGAATTGTGACTACACGTGTTAGAGGAAGTAATTGACTATACCTACACACACGAACAAAATTTATTCACGTTTTCGTTACCAGGGACCTTTTTTCTGTCGAAAAATCATCAATTTCTGGAGCACGATTAAATCCTTTCTCGTGTTACGAAGTAAGGAAAACTTTCAGCGGACGACACAAATTAAAGTTTTGTTTTTAAAATCGCGAATGCCGGTAATAGCTATTTTGGTAAAGAAAAAAAAAATATTATAATTTGCGGTAAACACAAAGAAATTTCGAACCGTACCGGCCACTACTTCCGCTGCTGCTGTCGACATAGACGCTGCCGCCCGCTCCGACAACAGATGACCACGACCTGTAATGCTGATTATGCATAAAATATATCCGTCTATTCATACCGAACCTTATAAAGGGCACCTTACAGATATCTACTCCGAAAATGTAAATTTCGTAATATCAACAAAAAGCAACAACCCTGATGTCAAACAAAGAAATATAAATAAAAACTTACTTATGTGTGAATCATTTCAGATGCTAATGACATTTTCTAGTTCTTATTATTGTGGTTAATTTTTGTTTTCTTCCCTTCGTTTTCAGATACCGGATATTTTCTTTCCATTTAAGGGGTATACTAATTATTTAATCGAGCACACATTTTTGTGCAAGCACCCATACTTAGGATCGGTTACTGTATGTCTATTTTCTCCAAATAACTGTTTTGTTCTTCTATTCCATATTTTACATATTCATACTGAAATATTTTAATGCTCGTGCATTGTAGAACAAAAGTGGAGAAAGTGAGCAATACGATTATTTGCGCATACAATGTTCACAATTAGATCACGACGCATAAATGTTGGAAAAGTTCTTTGCACTACAATTTGGGAATTGGTTATGATTCTTGTGGCTCCTTGGTGAAACTTCAATGGTTGTGATGTGTTGCTGTTCAGTGTATACAAATGAGTTCCTAGGCACTATGAGCGCGCACAGAAAGCTTGTTCTGTTTCTGTTTCATTTTCGTCTGACATGTCGGATATCGAGCTGTCGCGACAGCTCGAAATCTCAATTCATATCTGGATGTGTTGATTACCACTATTTCTGAATGCGAAAATCAACGTGAAATTAAAAATAATTGGTTTGTGTTTTCACGATGTGCTAAATATTTGTTATAACTTCCTGTTCAATTTTTCCCCCTATTTTTAAACTGCAAACCATTATAGTATCAGGCGAGTAGTAAGATAAATATTAATTCGGGTGAATAATTTAAATGTTCAAATAAAATTGTGAGTGTTTATATTTCTGCATATAACCGCTAATGCATCTCCTACACACAATGAATTAAAAAAGTTATCTCGAAATAGGTTTGTGATATTTTGACGTGAGCTGTGATGGTTTCCGTTTCACACGTTTTATGGGATGGTGTATGAGAGCAACCAATTTTTCAAATAAGAGATAAACCATTCATTAAAAAATTTGAAAACTCGACTCGTATTTCTCCTCGCGCAGTTTTATACGGCTACAAAAGTGAGCAGGTCCGTCCCCTTCTCGCCTGAAGCACCACTCAAATCGTGTGGTCGGTTGACGCCGTTGGCTGCTGAGGGGTTAAACCTGACAAAGGACGCCATCGCGGGCCGCGGCCGTATCAATACACGAGCGCCGTACGCAAGGCTCATTGGGCGTCGCCTCACGCCCTGGCCGCCGCCCGCCCCGCGCCACCCCGCGCCACGCCGCGCCTCCCCGCGCCGCGACGCGCCGCCGGATGTGACGACACACGCTGGACCACGGCGCGACCGCCTCCTCGCCGCCGCCAGGGGAAGTGCGAGGGGCGCCTACGCCGTACCTGCCGCAGCCACTGCCATCGCCTCATCTTCCCCTTCCACCTTCTTTTCTCTCTTCCTCCTCGTCCTTTTCCCCCTTCTCGCCCCTCTTCCTGCATCTTCACCTTCCCCTCCTGCCCCTCCCCCCTGCCCCTCCTCTGCCTTCTTTCTCTCTCCTTTTCCCCCCGTTTGCTCCACTTTGTCCTTCCCTTCCTTCTCATCTTCCACCATCTCCTGTTCATTCTCCTTTTTCACTTCCCCTCATCCTCTTCCTTCTTTCTACTCTCCTTTCCCTCCATTTGCTCCACTTAGTCCTTCCCTTCCTTCTCCTCTTCCACCATCTCCTCCTGTTCATTCTCCTTTTGCACTTGCCCCTCATGTTCTTCCTTCTTTCTATTCTATTTCTCTCCACCCTCCTCCTCTTCTTCTTCCACCTCCTTCTCCTCTCTTCCTACTCGTGCGCCCTCCGTGATTATCACTGGCCATCGCCTCAGCCGCAGACATCGGCTCATGTGATGCGAAACGCCAGCACATCGCTCCCCTAGCGTCCCCCGTCTCCCGGGCACGGCCCCGCACGCCCTCCCCGGCGGCGGCGGAAAAAAGGCCCTCGCAGGAAGCGACCATCTCCCCCACCGGACGCGGCGGCCGCGCGGACCCCGAGCGCGCACGCCACTCGCCCAATCTCAGCTCAACACGCATCGTTTGTGGTCAGGGATTAAACAAGTAACGACTGCAAACGGATGAGGTGATCGAGAGTAAAATTAATGGTATAGATGAGCTACACTAAGAAGGAACAATTTTCACAGGCCGGAAAACAAATGAACGCATACAGGGCGACGAGATTGCAAGAGATAGGTGATGCACCAATTTACAAATGAGCTAACTGTAAACGAACGCACTGAAAAAATTAGTGCATGGACATAACCTGGAATTATGTTGCCAGAAGTGGTTAAACAGCGACTGTCAAAGCGGTCCCTTCTCATAGCCATCTTTCTTTATCTGACATTTTGGAAAAAATCGAGATTATTGACCTTGATGAAGAGGAGAGGGGAGCTTTCTTTTTATTCTAAGTGGTTTCAGGAACGAACAACTGACGGCCATGCTAATTTGCTCGTACACGTTATGGTTTGAACTGTATTTCGTGTAAATAGTGGTTGTACAAATCGATTTCTTCCGAAACGTGAAATATCGATGCAATCGTTATTTATATCCAAATTCCTCCAACGTGACCTAGGGAGGCGTAAGCTATAATTTACAATTTGATATTCATAAGCAAAGCAATGAACCATCTTTGGTTTTACATACTGAAAATTTCAGAAAACATTCGATTGAGATCGGTGTCGCAGACATTGAAGAATTCAATAGAAGTTTCTATAAGCATTTGTACTCTTTGTACGAAACATTTAGTTCCACCGCATTTAATCAGTTCCAACAACAAACAGTTCTAACTATACCAAACCTACCGACAGAAAGTTATATTAAACGTCACTAAATCATTTGAACAGTCTCCTATACTACATCAGTAGTATAGATACCTCTTGCGCCTCTCACAGGCAACTATTCTTTATACATGAGGTCTCCAAAGAAAGATGAATTTATGGAGACGTGACGAATTGCATTTTGACTTAAAAAATGTGAAGGATTTGTTGAAAAAAACCGCATCTACATATGTCTAATGCAACCCGCTACGACATTTCGACATCCTTGTTAAAATCCACAGTTGAGTAACTCCTAAACCAAGAATTTTAAGGTCTTAAAATTTTGAATTTTGAGGCCAAAGGTCTCATTAAAACCTTTCTCATACCGTATTCTAAATGGATAAGATATTCTTGGACATTCTATTACATTTTGCTGCTCCGGCGTTTCTCGATACCCCACCTGTTCAGAGACGGGCGATTCTGCCACTCTATGTGAAATTAAACTCGTTAAATAATATTCCAAACATTAGGGTTGTGCTTGCCCGATCCTGTATTTTCTCATGGACAACTTTACGTAGCTCTCTCGAGAGTAAAAAGCTTTTGAAATATTTCTGTGACTCAAGAAATGCGAAAAGCTAACTATCACGGATTTTGTATAATTACTTCAAATGTTGTTTTTAAGGACGAGTTGTGAGTTGTTCCAAGAACATGTCTACAATACTTAAACTATAAACTATAGTCTATAAACCTTTATTAAAAATTTGTTTCAAACATCAATTTCATTGTTCTTTATTTTTATTTTAAATTGTACATTTCAAATTCTACAAGTACATTGTTTCCTGTTTAATTTTTCCTTGTTTAATTTTTTTAATCAAATAAACACGTTTCATTAACAATTTCGCCTCTTATAATAGAAAAGGAAAGATAGGGAAGAGGGTGGAATTTAACATGCGAGACTTGTCGCACGGGTACGCTAGTTGTATTTTAATTCATGACGAAAGCTCTATCACTACGAAAATAATTGTTCCAGTTAGCATTCATTAAAATTAATAATTGCAACCATTCGCGGAAAGAAAAATATCACTAATCAAAACTTTATATGGTACCATAAAGTATTCTTATTACTTAGATAAAAGATGGAATTGATTCCTGTAACTTCGATACTGTTTTATTGGTATTCTTACCATACAGTGAAAAAACCTCTCTGAATGGCCCCCGTCTTGAGAATCTTCATTGCAACATTTTTCTATGTCTGAGTCGAAACCTTCTGTTTTGTCAGAATCTCTCTATTTATTAACTTATTCCTGGTACCAAGCGTGTCCGTTATAGAGAGGTTTCACTGGATATATTCTTTGAAACTTGTCAATTTTGTCTTTACGGGAAAATATTTTTGCGCATTTGATATGATATAGAACCTACACATGGTATAAATAGATGTATCCAGGGCTTCATTTCTGGCAGAACGCGACGGAACGGCGCGTTCCGGTACCTCGAGAATAGTTATTAAATGACATTTATTTATTTATTTTACGTCCAAAACAGTTAAAAAGTGTGTATAACGTGCTATGGGGAGAAGTGAATTCAGTACGTTTTCAAAATGTGGAGATTCGTACCCGACGCCATATATTGTACTTGAATTTTGAATACAGAAGCAAAATGAGCCTTCTTATTGCAAGGATTTTAATAAAATATTCGCTCTGATCCGTAATCAAATCTATTTTCAAGGGTAATTCAGCAATAAATTCGGTCTCTTATCCCTCATCATGTCTTTCGTCAAGGTGAAGTTACATTTATGTTCAGAAGCATAACAAGGGGTCATCTCAGCATTTGCTCATAAGATCAGGGAAACTGGACGAAAACCGTGATCAAGATTATGGGGGTCATTGACTCAGAAGCTGCAGTACAATACTTGTTACAGGTTGTTTAGTATTATACAGCCCAAATGGTAAATAATATATTAAATATCACTGTTAAAATTAATGACCTTTTGATGCTTAGTTTAGTTTCTAATTGTATAGAAACAGTTATGCAACAGAAACGATTTTACTTGGGATTTAAAATTTTCTATTGAATTTAATCGTTTAATATCATCTGTCAAAGTCTTGTAAAATAATGTAGTACATGTATTATACGTGAATCTTTTGTAGTGAGCTGTTAATATTGTCATCTGGTGGATATGATTACTACGTCGGGTGTTTTAGTTATAGACATCGGCGTTTTCTGAAAATATATTACCGCCCTTAAGCAACATTTTTGACAAACACTACTGATTCATAAGTCAACAAACAAGGTAATGGCATAATTCCTAGATTAATAATGAGAGGCTTACAAGAATCACGTGGGTGGGATTTGGTTATTATTTGTACAATTCTTTTTTGTAATCTAAAAGTCTGGGAGCTATAAGATGTATTTCCCCAGAATATTATGCCATATCTCAGGCGGGAATGAACATTCGCGAAATATACACAACGAGCAGTATGAAGGCTGCCTGAATTTGAAAGAATTCTGAACGCGTAGCATAATGAGCTTAATTTTGTGTTCATTTAAATAGACGTTCCATTTGAGATTTGACTGAATTGAGAGGCCTAAAAATTTTGCCTTAACATCAGTCAATGGTACACCGTTCATTTTCAATGGAGTACAGAATAATTTATTTGAAATGGAAAAATGCATTACAAACGTTTTCTTTTCATTTTCTATTAATTTGTTATTTTGAAACCAATTGGAAACATTAGATTTTGTATTATTTACGGTTTCTTTATTGCAAAGGATGTTCTATCATTCGCAAAGTTCTATCATTCGCAAGTTCTTCCGTTTCGAATCGTTGAGGGCATATCGTTTACGTAGAGTAGGAAGGGAATTGCCTGCACGTGCAATTGACAAAGAGTCGGAAAGGTGTGTACATAATGTTCCATCATTCCAGTAAGGTATTTCTACTCTCTGAGATCGTTGTTTAAGGTACGAAGGTACATTATAAATATATAACCATTTCTATTCAATTAATAATTAATTTGTGGTACGTTCCCGGACATTCAAATTTATAAACCAAGCACTGGATGTATTCATATTTTTTATTATTATATGACTTGGCCAGATAGATTTTACTCGAAGTAAATAAAACTTTTCAAAAACAATTTTTTTAGCTTTTCCCGATTTAAAGTAAAACGCTTCACAGACACTTTCCAATGCCATTCGTCCTAGACTCTGTCTTATCTGAGTGTAACAATACGAAGTTTATAAGTGAAAGTCGTTTTGGCAGGGTGTAGCGTGCAAAAGACACAAATTAACATGATGTCAATCCTGATGTACTTCTTGTCTTTTAAAGTCACCAATAAGACATCCCGAGGACATCCGACTCATCGGCAAACTACTACATATTAATTAAAGATGCTAATCGTATGCGTGAAGCCTAAGCACATACCACGTACGTACACGTCACCTCCCCGTCATTTCAATGGGAGTAAAATAGCCGAAGAGAGCAATAGAGTGTCTTTTGTGATGTAACGTACTCCTGGGCCTCATTTGAAACTCCAAAAAAATACGCAGACAACTACTTTTTAAATCCAACAACAAGCGAGAAACACATGCCAATATTCAACCTTATGCGTGCTGAATGTGCTTTTCTATAGTTTATTCTGTACAAAAATTAAAGTAACAGCGTTTGTAGGCAATCTGGAGGAAGTGAGAGAATTGTTAATTTTTTGAAACCCAATCAAATGTTAATAATTTGAATGTAAAATGTAGGTAATGCATTCTTAAACAATGGTTTGCATTCCAGAGACCGAGTGCTAAGATGGCTTTTTGTTTGCTTCTGGAATGCTGCTGTTTGCTTCTGAATTATTATTATTATTATTATTATTATTATTATTATTATTTCATTTTTTTCTCGGGGGTTTCTCACCCGGGATTCATGGTTTGAGGGGCCTCTAGGCATACCACATTCCTAGCTTTGCATATTAAGGACTGTGCTAACAATCCGGCAGGTTTCAAGAATGACTGACTTTTGAGCCTTTGGGATAATTTTATGAGGATAAAGACCTATTTTTTCTAAATAATTCTTTAGATTTTTGTTAATCAGACCTGTAGCTGTTATTACAATTGGTATAATTTCAACAGACTCAAGTTTGTATATTTCTTTATATTCTATTGATAGGGGAATGTATTTTGAGATTTTTTCTGTTTCTGCCTTATTGATGTTGTGATCTGCAGGGTGTGTAACATCAATAATGAATGCTTTCTTTTCCTGTATGTTATGTAGTAGAATGTCTGGTTTATTTGCCGGGATCGTGTTATCAGTATGTATTGGGAGGTCGTAATACATTTTGAACTGTTTACTTTCTATGACGGATTTGGCTTTGTATTTATAATGAGGGATGATTTCCTCATCTGCCAGTAGAGCGTGTTTGGTTGCCAGTGCTTGGTGTACAATATTTGCAGTTAGGTTGTGCCGATGTAGGTACTCCGTGTTGGCGAGGTTTGTGCACCCAGTGATGAGATGGTCTATTGTCTCTGATGATCGATGACATACTCCATTATTATTACATACCACATTATTATGACATACCACATTATTATTATTATTATTATTATTATATTATCGTTATTTAAAAAGTTATCATCTACCAAATAAACTTTTATGTATTTTAAGACAATTTATGTTTTCTTATTTTGTTGACATAATGCATTCTGAACTTCAAATAAGTGTTTATTGAAGGAAAAAAAGGAGAGAAAAAAGACGAAAAAACGAAAAAAAAAAAAAACCCGCTTGGATTCTAAAAATTTTTTCTGCGATATCTTCTCTTCGTTCTACCGAGTCCTTTCTCAACAACAGTATTATACAACATTGTAATGCACATTGTAATACAAGTGTGACGTTAATTTAAGAAAAATAATAATTAGTATTTACTTATTGCTCTAATCGGAAAGTGTTATTTGCTGTGACACCGAAAGTAATTACCTCGCCATACTCACAGCGGAAAAAGATATCTACACAGTGGATGGTGTTAGTTGAAAAACTATACTAAAATGAGGTTGAAACAGCTAGGCACGATACTGAAAAAAAATTAAAAATTGAAATTTCTCCCCGCATCTGTTCGTATATCCGGGTGCGGGTGTCGTGAAACTTTCTAGATCAACCTCCATCGCGGACGCTCTCCAATAGCCCCCCCCCCCCATTTGTGCAACGCTGCAGCTGGGAGGTGCACGCTTTCTCGGCCCCAAGCAGGCTATCCAGGTGAATCGTAGAGCGCCGGCCCTGGCGTGGGTTGGGTGTGAAGAGATCGCACTCTACCATCTTCCCCAAGTCCTTTGGCTCGTTGACGTACTTAACCCTCGTACCGTAACTGGAGTATTGTTGGACCCCGCGATCATTAATTTGTTAATATTTCCTTGAATATTTACAGGATAATTTCGGTTTTCTATAAGTGCCTTCGTGCACTTATTAAGCTGGTACCAAAGCATGTTCACATTTTTTTTGAAAATTGTATTAGAGAATTATTAATGTTTTTCGTTACCTGGCCCCGGTTTGACATAAAGTAGGCCTCTAGTCTGTAATTTTCCGCGTTTTCATTACAAATATGGTAATGAGCTACAATAATAAACAATATCTAACAATAATAATATAAACAAAACTATCTCTTCTTGTAAACCTCTCTTCATTAATCTAGGAATTTCACCATTACCTTGCCTCTTGATTTACGAATCAGTGGTTTTTGTCAAAAATGACTTGCTTAAGGGCGGGAATATATTTTCAGAAAATGACGATGTCTATAACTATAACACTCGACGTAGTAATCATATCCACCAGATACAGTATTAACAGCTCACTACAAAAGATTCACATACAATACATGTACATTATTTTACAACACTTTGCCAGATGACATTAAACGATTAAATTCAATAGAAAAGTTTAAACCCAAAGTGAAATCGTTTCTGCTGCATAACTGTTTCTATACAATTAGAGACTATACTGAGCATCACAAGGAAAGTAACATTAATTTTAACTGTGATATTTAATGTATTATTTTCCATTGGACTGTATAATTCTAAACAATATGTAACAAGTATTGTACTGCAGTTTCTGGGTCAATGACCCCCATCTCGATCAGGTTTTTCGTCCAGTTTCCCTGATCCATTGAGCAAATGCTGAGATGACCCCAGAAGCAAAAGCTTCTGGACATAAATGTAACTTCATTTTCTGTGCACGTCTTCTAGAATTCAGTGGGAAATACAATTATTCAAATTATCGTTTCCATGTTGTCGCGGCAGGAAGAATTATTTCGAAGGACAACATGGATAAGAGCCCAAAATTTATTGCTTATTTATCCTTAAAAATAGATTTTATTACGTGGGAATTTTTTTTCTTCATTCAAAATTCAAGTAGTATATGACAGTGTAGGGATGACAGAATTTTGAAAATGTGCACACAATTCACTTCTCCTCCTAGCACGTCATATGCAGTTTTAACTGTTTTTTTTGGTGTAAAATAAATAAATCTCTAAAATCGTCAATTTTTGCCTGATATTTTATTTATCTCGAGATAACTTCCACAAACTCATAAATATCTCTCAAGTATCATGAATGAACAACGGAGGCCATGTTCCGTGGAGCTTATTCTTAATATGAAATATTTAATATAAATAAATTACATTTATGCTATTGAAAATAACTTAGAAAATGTTTTCCTGTATAAAATAAATTATTTACACCCGGTATGCTGCCGTGCATATTCATGTTTACCACTTCCAATTGTCCGTAAAGCTTGGGGTGCGAAAACACCCCAGGTATAATACTTGATAAAAACAACCAGATATGATAGGAGGGTAAAGGAGATCTGCGACTGGATTGCAAAGGTTGATTAGCGGGGATTTTAGTTGATTGGCTTATGAAATAATGTTGATTCAAGATTTCGGAATCTAAACTTAAATTGATGTTTTCCCCTTATACGTAATGTTGACGCTTTGAAAAATTGTTTTAACAACGTGGCTGGAAGCCAGAGTAAGATATGCGAACCTCAGGATGTTCCCAAATAAACATTGAAATAATTAAGACAACATCAGTGGTCGACAAATTAGAATTGAAAAAATCACTTTACGAGCATATATCAAAATAATAGTTTCGGACAAATGAAACTAAGTTGAAAAAATTACTTATAATAATACTCTGAGAATGGATGCCTTCTGTCAAATCTTTGAAAATAAAGGCGTGCTTTGAAGCATGTACCCAAGAAATTAGAATGTTACAATAAAACATTTCTTCATCTAACTTTTATAAATACCACATTCCGGGGTAGTCTTTCAAAATCTGACTATATCTAATGGCATTTAAAAAATAATTGCAGTCACTATTTGTGGCAGAACTGGATTAAGAGCTATGACTACTAAAATGTGGCGCATCCAACGTTTATACATGTTGTAACGTATTGTACGCTCCACTCAAAATGGCGGCGCCAAAGGGATTAGACGCAAGGGCCAGGCAGGATGTAAGAACAATGCGGTATTGGGAGAATTCCGAGAGCTAGGGAAAGGGATGCCCAAAATACGGGACAGCGCATTTTTGCCGCGTGCAAAATTCTTAGAATCCAGGGAAAGTGATGCCCAAAATGCCTGGCAACGCGACTAGCGCGGCCGTGTGAAAACCCAGTGACGTTTCAGGTCACGTGGGTGGGAGCTATATAAGAGCGAACGCAGAGCGCGGGGGTGGGGTTTGTCGAGTTGAGTGGAACCCTCGTGCGAACGCACAAAACTTGCGCCCAGGGCGGCGCGGAGCCGAGCGAGGCTCGTACGGCAACCCATGTGTTGGGACGCCGGGGTGGAGATTTCCACGGGTGACCTACGTCACGGGAGCCACGTGCTGTGTGCATAAGGTTCGCTGAGGAGTGGCGCGGGTCACGAGTCAGATTACATTTTTAAGGATCGCTCCTGCGATCAGGGGAGTAAACGTTTTCCAAGAGCTAAAAGTAACTTAAATATTTATTGTACATATTGTGAATAAACCTGTACATATTTATCATTGAAGCTCGTGTCTGTGTTATTGTGTATTCCCACGACGTCACAATGTACAGGAAGTACCAGAATAATTGTTACCAACTCTAGAACACATTGGAGGTCGAAGATGATGAAATTTTATCAAAGAACATGCGCTGAGAAATCTTCTGTAAAGAAATTAAACATGTAACTTTTTCACCTGAATGCTAGGCAACTCATCTTGCACTAGCATTGGGCAGGTACACGTTCTAACGCAGACAGAGATATTTCATGAACCTGCCTTTAAACGGGAAATTTTCCCTTCTAGTAAATTGTTTAAGAAAAGGCGAAAGATATTTCGCAAAACCCATCATTTTCTGTGCATGAAATTACTTCATATGTATGAAATCACGATGTATGAAGCTGACCAGCAGGACTTACAAAACTGCAGCCATAAAGCTCAATACTAACTGCAATGTTAAAGACCGCATCGTATTTATTGGTGTGCAAACCGAACCCCACACTATAACTATCTATGAAGAAATTCAGGATTTTCTAAAAAGTTGAAAGGAAAGGATGAAGATATAAATAATAATAAGGGGAAAATTAAGAAGAAAATGATGCTGTAATGGTGGTAAATCCATTCAGAATGAAATCTGATCAAGTTCCGAAAGTGTACATAACTGCAGCAATTCGGGTATACTCGTACTTACTCCAATATCCGAGACTTGTTTCTGGAAAACCAAGCAATTAAGTGTTTAGAATTTGTTTAGAAAACCCTACGTTTTTTATAAAACTTAAAAAAATGCCTATTATCTCCCATGAAATAAAAACCATTCGCATCGGCAATTGAGCTACAGATTTTGACTCTTTTCCGTTATCGTGCTCCTCGTGAAGGAAGCGACTCACTACTACGCGAACAAGGAAAACGATTATTTGATGGCAATGTACACGAAAACTCCACTGTCACTTCACAGAGCTCAGGAAAACCTGCAGAGATATAGTGAAGGTACATTTATACTAACAAAATTCAAAGTTGTCGACACTGTTCACTTCTCACGTGGCCCCCGCCCATACCTGTGGCAATGCGTAAGGCGAAATCAACTATATAAGTTCATAGGTTGACAGTTGAGACTGGCAATCTTCCAGTCACCTTTACGAGAACAAACAGCCTCCCCTTACATGGGTATGAGTGTAAGGCTTCAATCACAAGCGCGGCCACGTTCTAGGCCAACGGAGGCGGCGAGAACCAGAGAAATCCCCCGGTGGGCAAACGGGTCAAGGCTCGTGGCGGCGCGTGGGCGCTCCCGTTTTGGGGGCGAGCGCCCCACCACCCAGTGGGTTGCCTTGTTTTGCCCTTTTAAACCAACCGCTTTTCTGAACGGCAATTTGTTCCTTATGAATGACCCGACACACAACAGTCGTTCTGAACTAGCGTAACGTTGAAAACAACGAGTTAATAGCATAGAGTTCCCTTTCTACGAAGAGACTGTCAAAAGAAAACTAATGGCGGGAACGTGTACCGATATTGTGAATAAATTTCAACCAAGAAGAGACGGAAACACCCTCTCTGGGGATGACTGTAGTAACAGACAAAAATTGTCTATGACCATTCCGTGTTTTGTAGGCTGTGAATTTTTATGACAGGAGCGAAGGTTTGTGGGCGTAATGCTTGCAGGGTTTTCCCTTGTGACTGTGGAAAGCATTGGCAAACAACAAACATAAGATAATGTCCATCTCATCGTTCATTAACTCACATTTGTCTGGTGCCGGAGGACTTCAAACCAGCGGAAAAGCTGAGAAATAATAATTAATGAATTTTATTTATTCAAGGTAAAAGAGGAATTTATACTATTATTAGATGTGGCAGCTTCGCCACTTCTTCACCACACGTCCCGCAGCCGACACTTCGCCACAGCTTCACCACACGACACACATCGCTTGTTCTGGGGGTTCTTAAGAGATTAATAAGCCTGCAGATCACATAATTACGTAAAGACTTACAAAGTATTGGAGTAAGTCAGAATACATATTTTCTTTCTCTTTGATATCCTCCTCCCACATCTGCTCCGTTTTCTCCTTCTTGCTATTTAACACTGTCTGATTCATTTTATTTTTCGCCGTTTTCTTTTTCGTCTTCCTTTCCATCTCTTTCTCGGTTTCATTCTTCCTCCTCCTCCTCTTCACCAGCATCTTTTCCGTCATCTTCGCCGTCTTTTCCTGTCTCCTGTATCCGTCACTTTGTCCTTATTCATGTCCGTCTTCTTATTCTTGTCCGTCGTTTTCTTCTTGTTAAGGTTAAAGTTAACATTTATAATCTCGTTGTCATTACAACGGGAAAAGAACACGATTGTCTTTTGTGGCGTCAGGACATTCACCTGCACTTCGTTACGACGTCCGATGAATGACGAAATAGCTCTTTATTTCGAATTCAGTTCATGTGAGAATCGACCTGAACATTGTATTTATATTTATTGATTATTTTGTTTCCTCACGTCAAGTTCTCCTATCGTTTGTTGCGAAAGAGGAATGTATGATACTTCTCGGGCTTTGGCGGTGTCCTCCCCCGCTGTAGATTCGGTGCCGACCTATACAGTGGTTTGTTTCCTCCTCCAGGTATCTCTCCAGCGGGACTTTGCACAGTCAGAACAGACTCAAAACTCCCGAATTGTCTTCCGGCATGTGTTGTTCTATTGTGCATAAAAAAGTGTAAGGGGAGAAGAGACCAGGATGAGGAAGAAAAGATCTCGCGCGGTCCGCGGGCTGTTTGTTAGGATATTCGCCTGATATTGCTCGGAGAAACCACCTAAAACTACCGTTAAGATCAGTGACAGCAGAGGATTAATAACGATTTTCTCCCCTTTCTATAGGTTTCATTCGCAGAATTTTTAATACAAGCTTAGATTGCTCTTGGTTACACACTCCAAACGCTCCTCGACTCGAAGATTTCAGTCCAGCACGGCGCGAGGGCCTCAGAGAGAAAAGGGGAAGGAGAGTAAGCGGTTCCAGCTTCGGAGTATTTTCAGGACCACGGTCGCAATGTATCTGGCTCGTGGGGTAGCATTGGTTATTTATTTTTTTTATTTATTTATTTTACGTAAAAAAAACCAGTTAAAAACTGCGTATGACGTGCTATGGGGAAAAGTGAATTGTGTGCACATTTTCAAAATTCTGTGATCCCTACACTAAGTCATATACTACTTAAATTTTGAATTTTGAAAGGGAGAAAAAAAACTCCCATGTAATATAATCTATTTTCAAGGATAAATAAGCAATAAATTTTGGCTCTTATCATGTGCTTCGGAATAATACTTCCTGCAGCGACAACATGGAAACGATAATTTTAATAATTGTATTTCCCACTGAATTCTACAAGACGTGCACAGAAAATGAAGTTACATTTATGTCCAGAAGCAAAACAAGGGGCCATCTCAGCATTTGCTCAATGGATCAGGGAAACTGGACGAAAAACCTGATCGAGATGGGGGTCATTGACCCAGAAACTGCGATACAGTACTTGTTACATATTGTTTAGAATTATACGGTCCAATAGTAAATAATACATTAAATATCACTGTTAAAATTAATGTTACTTTCCATGTGATGCTCAGTATAGGCTCTAATTGTATTGAAACAGTTATGCAGCAGAAACGATTTCACTTGGGATTTCAACTTTTCTATTGAATTTAATCGTTTAATGTCATCTGGCAAAGTGTTGTAAAATAATGTACATGTATTGTATGTATTGGTTGAAACGAATGTGTGAAGCAGTGGCGGCTTATAAGGTAGTGCCAATGAGCCATGGCACCACCAATAAAAAGGAAGGAAAAGAAAATTTTTACCACAAATATGTGTATAAAGTATGGTTTCTTCAAAATATTTTTCTTTGTAGTTATTCACTTAAACGAGCGTTTAGTCCTTCGATGCTCTATCAATATTCTCTTCAAACGCTCACGGCTGCTATCAACCGGTTTCTTTCTAAACCGCCAAGCTACCTACGAATTGGCATCGCCTCTGTCCATTTCACGCTGTATAGGCCTAAATGCGTCTCTTATGAATGAGACGATGCTAAAATCGAAGTAGCGCATCTGTTCCTTCGAGTGCACAAATGGCACTATTCATCGAGCTAACTATCTCTCGCCCTGATGCCCTAGTATTTCGCACACGAAGAGGCGGCGTACGCCGTGGACGTAAGGCTTTCCCTCTTGTTCCCGTACCCTTCTTCAGAGAACCCAGGAAGCTGAGACCTCTTAAGATTACTGTGAGCGCTCAGACTTTCAGACTGACTATTTTTATTTGTTCTTATTATTTTTATTTTGTTTTCAGTTTAATCTTCGTTAAAAATTCATAAACACGGTCACAGAACAATTACATTTTGTTACCCAGAAATTGTATTTTACTGATTATTTACTGAACCAGTTTTGAAACATCGCAACGTGGCATGGTTTTTGATAGATGTTTTACTAACTTGCACCACCAACAGAATTCCCTACCGGCCGCCACTGGTGAGAAGCTAGTGATTAGGAGAGGGCGCCACTGAGGTCATCGAACTGCCTGTTCGGTCGCGTCGCGTGGCGGCCCTTCGATCTTCGAAGAACTTCTCCGCGGCGCCCCGTCGGATCGCGGGGAGGGCGGGGCGGGGGCGGGCGACGGGGCACGGGGTGGGGGCGGCGCGCATTCCGAAGAGCCGCCCGAGCGGAAGCAGGACCACTTCCGGTCAGGGGCCCGTGCCTTGCCGCGCTGCGTCGCGCTCTTCCCCGATCGCGTGGCGGCGCTCCTTGCAACGCTAACGGACGGCAACGGAGCCGCGGCGCGCGCAAATGGGCACCGGATGCGGTCGAGGAAGCGCGCGTGGCGGAAGAGGGGCTCCGAAAAGCGAGGGCGGAATGTTGGCGAAAAATACAGTTCGATCCAAATCGGATGGAGGGAACAAATTTAGAAATGATCACCGGATGCGCTGTAGGAAGAACGCGTAGGGGGAAGACAACGATTTTCTTCTTCTTCTTCTTCTTCCTCTTCTTCTTCTTCTTCTTCTTCTTCAGCGCTACGCCGGAAGCACTGAATGCAAGCCAGTCAGTTTAATCCAATATCGTTTCAAATGATCGAATTGTAGAACAAATCTCGTAACTGGGCACAAGATAGATTGGAAGGACGCATAACTGAAGGAGTCGAAAAATTTTTTTTCCCTTTTTCCTTTTATACCGAAACGTTACAAGTGTTGATGACAAAGTATACATTTTGGTCCAAACTTCACTAAGCCCACACATCTCCAAGCTCGTATGATTAAGTTGGGTGAACGTTTGGGTTGATTGATTAGAGATTCGGGGCGCGTCAACGGCTTAGGTCATTTTCTCCGTAAGAATAGTACATGCGTTTTCCTCGGGAGGAGGCGATGCTCTTCCCCAGCTCGATGGTGAGATCTGGCGCCGATCTGTCGGCTAGTGGGCTTTTCCCCAACCAGATGTCTCCCACCAGCGGGCACCTTCAGCCGGGACAAACTCGAAGCTTCGAACCGTTCGTTCGACGTCGTGTGTGTTAATGTGGTGCATGCAAGTGTGCGTGTAAGTAGGGATGAGGATATGACAAGGAAGGGGAAGCCCTATTGTTAGGGTACTGCTCCGGCATTCGCCTGTTATTGATTGGAGAAACCACGGAAAACTACCGATCAGAGCAATCGGCCGCTAAAATTCTCGTCCAGACAGCGACTGAACTCGATCTATCTAGCTAATGACGAAAATCCTGCCACTGTCCGGACCCGAACCTAGGACCTCCCAGTCAGAGGCACGGCAATGACATCAGTTGATGCCCTGAGCCACCTCTCCCGGTTTGGAGAATAGGCCCTCTTTTTTAAATGAAAAGTGCCAAAAACAGTAAAATTCTTCCCTTTTACGAAACCTAGCGCGGGAATAGCGGAATCGGCCGGAGTGGGGAGAATGCCACACCATGGGTGCCACTAGGTGTTAAGCATCCCAGATAACCTGGCGACGCCACTGTTGTGCCCTATTGAACTGACCTTTCTGTGTACCAATTCCAGTGTAACCAAGTAAATACTCGTCTACCATCTTCATGCAAACAATGTGGTGGTGGCGGCGCAGGACTGCAATTAATTTTAAAACGTAATAGCAAGCCCTGATGAGAAAACAATGTTCAGAAACGTCGGCAACCTACGGTAATTCATCTTGAGAAACCAACTCCTCATGAGAAATTCCAAAAGAATATATACTGACTTTGTAAACCCTTTGGAGTACCTAATTTGTTACAGTTCTTTCAAATCAATACTGTATCCAAATTTCGCATTTCTCAAGTCTACGTTTCTCTACAATCTCGATCATTCTTTGTTATCACTGGCAGGCTTTCTTCAGTTCTGGATCTTCTTCACTGACCTTACGAACTTTTGGACACCATCCTCCCATTCCATTTTGAGACTTTCTTTTTCGTAGATGCAATTGTATGTCACTGTAATAGGGTATTATAACAGCTCGGATCCATATTTTATACGATATTATCAGAATGTATCCTTTCCAGACAATTCTCCGAGATGCATCTTATGATACTCGTTTTTCTCTCTTTCATCAGGGTAATTATTTCATAGTACCCTTCCTTCTCGTACATTCCTTTTTCAAGGTTTTTTTGGAGAACAATATTTCTATAAATACCGTAGCAATGAAATATTACTTCAGTAAATTAAATTTTTTATGTTATTACAATATTTGGAGTCAAAAATATGAGGGTCCATTTAAGATACAAATTCCGCTTTAGTATTAACATTAGCAGGGCATTAAATCATATAATATTATTCATTTATTTGTTATTTAGAATAATCTTTCGGCCAAACGTATCCTATTGCACTGAGAATGATGTAGCGATTTCGAAGCGAAATGGACCGGAAACTTTTGGAAAGTTTAGTCTAGGCTTGTCACGTTCGGTCTCTTTTCACAGAGGGTAGCTGGCATGAGCACGAGATTACCGAAAAAGCAACTCTGGATACGCTACAGTGAGTTTCATTAAAACATTGGATATACCCGATTTGTGGTTAAATGAGGTCATGGCATTTCGTGAATCACGTTCTTAAATATATACATGCAGACACTTGACCGTTTTTCTTTCTAGTACATCAAGTAATTATACAGTTTGAAAAAAATGCCTTTTAAAAGAGTGAGTTCAGAAAACAAATGAGAAAATTTAATGATTTTTTATTGAATCGTTTTCCGAATTTTTTTCGAGTTGATTTTCGAGTCGAGAACTTTTCCCCTGTTACATTTGTTTTAATGACACAAGTAATTTGAAGAACACTGTGTTATTAGAAGGTTCAACAGCATTTCTATACACAGTCCTGAAGTTACAAGAGTCGTGGATATAAAAATGTGGGCTAATGCAATGGAGGGATTCATTAAAATTTCGGACTTCAATTTGACGTCTGAAATTAAGAAATCTAATTCATTAGAAGTAGTTAAATTTGCAATTTTTTTTAGAAGCCGACTATTTTGATTCAAGTAAATTTGAGCGTGAAATTTAACGTACGAATAAAATTCGAATGTAATTGACATGTGGGTGGGGAGGGAGTGGCGTTGTCAAAAACAGCCGCTCTACCGCGTGCTCTTAACATTAACTAGGCAAACGGAAGAAAGCTATGTTCAGAAACTCGTAACAAGTTTGTTCGCAACATTTGTTCGTAACGAATGTAAGATTTGTTTGCTCGTTACATTTGGTCCCTAATTTTAGGTGACAACAATAGGCAAATGCCGAAGCTTCTGATTCGCTGTTCCCTATGTTACGGCGCTGGCGTCATGACGTGACCACGAAATGGCAACTACATTCTAATTTCATTCGGATCTTAATACTTATAATGAACTTTTTCTCTTCAGTATTTCATATAGCAATTTTGATTCAAAAATTCGAATTAAACATAAATGGTGCATTCCCACTTGGCATACTTGAAAAATAGAAATTTAAAATATTAATTAATCGGCGTTTAATAATAAAATTAATAAATTAACAACCTAATACATGCAATAGATTTTAAGCTCAGATTATCCGCGTAGACAACAATGAGTTACGAACAGTGAAAACAACACTAAAAGTAGAGTTGTACACAACTCTCTTCTTCAAACAACCTTTCCAACTCGCGCAATTCAATCTCATCGCAACATTTAATATTCCGGTTCCATAACCTGATCACACGAAAACAGAATGCGTTACGCCGTCTTCGAAGCTCATAAACCGTCATTAGACGCCGTGCAATTAGCACATAAAGCCCGCGAGCGCGTCTATTGTATGACGCTGGCGCGCCTCGCGGCACAGCTCGAGCGCCACGCGAAAACAATTGCCCATTCTTGGCAGACGCGCGCCATTTTGTGACGTAGTCACGTCCGCACATAGCGGGTTCCCCCAGGGAGTGGGGAGAGGAGAGCAGCTGAGAGCAGCGCGAGTATGTAATTGTAAGCGGTACGACGTGACGACGCTGCGATTCCACGTGTGTATGATGCAAAAACTACGAAGGCAAGGTGTAACGTGGGAGAAACGGGCACAAGGGCTTTTATCCCCCTCCTCAACTATTATCCCCCCAGTGGGGCTATTATCCAACACGGCGCAGCGTCCCTACGTACGAAGAAAAGGATCGCTCGAAATAATTTTTTCAACTACAAATAAGAAGATGCAAAACGTACTGCAAAAAGTTGGGGAGGGCGGAGAATGATCTTGTTACAATATCCATCAAGGGACAGATTTCTTCAGAAACCCTTTGCTGTTTGAAGTCTTGGACCTGGGCCCGTTCAACCTAAGTTATTCTCACGAGCAGAGCGCAGTGGCATAAATGTTCAGCGTACGCAAAGCAGCGATTATAGAACAGTGGCGGATCCAGGTGGCACAGGAACAATGTTCACTCCCCTAGTTTCTATATTTATTTAATAATTTTACTCAATTTCTTCGAAACAAAGGTCACAAATTGGTCGCATCACATTTCAAAAGAGTGTTTCCGCATATTCCTATTAAACCAGAGTTGACGTCAGGCTATTGAAATATTTTCAGGATTCGCCCGCGTTACACATTATCTTTTTGCATTTTTCTCGCTAGCGCAATGTATTCAATCGTACTCAATTTAGGACAATTCATAAACATTGTCTCCTTTTGCATTATAATCAGGTTACCTCGTTTAAGATTGCAGGAACTGCATAGGGCATAGCAAAACTATTCCGTATTTTATGACTGACATAGAACGAAAAAGGATGTTCGTCGGAGATCGATATTAAGAGTAACGGACGTGATAGGGTAAAGCAAAGTCTGTTGACTTTATTCCTATCTTTTCAAATGAACTAAACCATTACAGGTTTTGCAAAATGGAGAGCATCCCAATGACTCAGAAAACTCAATTTTTTAAACGAAATTCGTAGCGTCTAAATCGTTCTTTCAAAAGTATTTGTCAAATTCATTTTAGAGCAAATAAAAAAACAAACAAAAAACTAATGGCAATGCGCGGCATACCGAAACTTATCCGCTCCTTACTGTTATTACTCAACAAATAAAAAAAGTGCGTGACATCAATTAAAGATCTAAAATTGAGGGATAAATTGCTCTGAGGAAGAAGCATGTGGCATTCGTAGTATAGGTGTAAGGCAGATTCGAAAACTATTTGAACTTTTGCACTTTTCAAATTTTAGAGATTTGAAAGAAAATTGTAACTATGCCATATTTATAAATACACTTTCCATTATTCTGGCAAAAAGAAAAGTTAAAAGAAAAAATTGCAGGCATTTTTCAGTAAATTTTGAAAATGTTACATAAAGTACTTTCCAATAATACAATATCTTAATAACCCGAACGGCAGAACTAGATCTTACTTCCAATGTATTTACCAAGTTTCAGTTCAAAAGCTTCTAATCTGACAGAGTTGTGACTGACAAATCCATCCGTCGAACGGGACATACCGATTAGAAGATACAAAACAGCGTACAAATCTTTTCGCTACTAGCGCCAATCTAATAAACATTAATCCGGACGTGTTTGCGAAGTTACAGCTCAAAAGAACGTTAAACACAGATTTGACAACTAAAAATTCGAGATTGTATTGTTGTGGAGATTCTAATATAATTAGGAATAATTCTTTATCTTCCTACACAGGAAAAGAAAGAACGAATATCATAAGTTTAATTTCTAGCGCATGATTTGGAGGAGCTGTGTATTATTTGAGAACCATCACAGTCCACAGGGCAGATGCCTGAAGGAAATCTGCGACAAGCTCAAGAAATCTATTTTGTCAGAAAATTGTCCTAATTGGTGTCTAACGATCACAATGAGTCTGTTGCAGAGCCGCTAGTAGCGTTAGTCGCTTGACTTCAAACCCTTGTTTCACGGCTAGTTGATGACAGACCTCGAGTGGCGGAAGAGCACATCCTAAAAGGAAAGCAAGCGAAATGATAGCGTTAGGAAAGAACATATCGTGATCGAATCGATCAACATCCTATTGTTACTACCACTGAACGGTTTTGGTCATGAATATTCAAACAATCTCTCGATATCTAGAGCTTTCCCCCAAACTGTCCAATAATATAAATCCATTATATCCCAGCCTACTATCATACGCTAATTTCTTTAATTTCATTTCCTTTAAATTCCAAAGTAATGAGCCACTTGAGACTACAGGTCCTTGCAAACATTTACAACGGACAACTGCTAAAATTTCTGAATGCAAGGTGTTAATTTAGCTGAGATCGCTAAAGCACTGTACGCATACCGACGCACGAAACACGAGTACCCCGTGATAAATAATGGTAATAAATTTAACACTTAGAGTACAGTTATTATTATTTTTTAAATTATTTATTGATGGATAGGAGAAGTGAAATACTAATCGCGCTGCATAAGGCTCATTGATGTATAGAGTTAGTTTGAAATGTCAATGGATGTGGTCCCAGCATGAGATATTATTATTATTATTATTATTATTATTATTATTATTATTATTATTATTATTATTATTATATTATTATTTCCCAATTTCTGTAGATATACACTGATGCCGGGGTTCTCAAAATCACCCAAGGCAACAATGGTTTGCACGTAAAGTGGAACAAGAATATATTTTGATTTTTATATCAGTCAAGTCAGACTTCAGAATTTACGGACTATATTTGCTGTTCCCAATAATGCGGCTTTTTGAATTGTCCGTATATGCTTTTCAGTGAATTCCAACTTCTTCGCGATCTCTTGCCATTCCTTGGTGACCAATCCATTCGCTGAGACCACTACTGGAAGCACTTCCACTGCGCGCAATCCATACATGTCCTTCAATTCAACAGCCAGGGGTTGGTATTTCCTCTTTTTCTCAGCAACAGTTGTTACAAGCCGGTCATCTGTAGGAACCGCAACATCAATGATGCATGATGTTTTAGATATTTTATCAAAGAGAACAATATCCGGTCTATTTGCTTCCACTGTTCGGTCAGTGAAAATTACACTATCCCACAGAATTCGAGCTCGATCATTGCTGATTACTTGCTCAGGTTTGCACTTATAATATGGTTGTTTTATTAGAACACAATGAGTGTTGTTGTTATTATTATTATTATTATTATTATTAATACTATTGTTATTATTATTTTACTCTTGAAAATAAACTTGCAACATTATTGAACAATTCGTAATTTTTGAAAAGAACCGTATGTAGCATAACACGTTGTGTAATTACGTGAACATTTGAAAGACTTATGTATGATAATTCGACTGAAAGTTATCGGATTTTAACCGAGAGTCGCGCGCGAAATTTTGCGCCAATTTACAATTTTGGAAAGACCGTAACTCAAAAAGTAATAATGCTTCTCGAGTTCATGACGCAAACACAATTTGTTGCATCATCCACGAGCCTGTCTCGAAATAGACATTCCTTGGAAGTTTCTAATGACAAATTTTAGGACCAATTACAGAATCTGTAATTTGTACAGCCAAGAGAAAAGATAAAATGTTCACCTTATCATCTGCTGCTCCAAAGGTTCAGTGTAAGTTTTTAGACAAGCCAATTTCAAGTACGTCAATCATGCTTCACGAGTCCATCTCGGAACAATCATTCCGTGGACGTTTCTAATGAGACGTCCGTTCTGATACGAAACAGTTGAGTTCACTGACCATCGCAGGGGAGTGCAAGGCAATTTGCGAGCAGGTGCGGACGCGAGTGAGGGCAAAGGCGAGCAGGCCCGCGGCGAGGTGGGGTGAGAGGGAGCGAGAGGTGGAGGAAGGAGAGAATGGGTGGTTCGCATGACATTGTCTCCGCGCACAAAGGCCTGTCGCCGCTGGTAAACACGCGCGCCGGCTGTCGGACAGAGGAGGATCCTGCGCCCCGCGTCGTCGCCTGCGCCTCTGCCGCACACTGGTTCCAAACGCACAGATAGGAGGGCACAACAAGTATTTATTTATTTATTTTACGTCAAAAAAACACTTAAAAACTGCATATGACGTGCTATGGGGAAAAGTGAATTGTGTGCACATTTTCAAAATTCTGTGATCCCTACACTAAGTCATATACTACTTAAATTTTGAATTTTGAAAGGGAGAAAAAAAACTCCCATGTAATAAAATCTATTTTCAAGGATAAATAAGCAATAAATTTTGGCTCTTATCATGTTGTGTTTCGGAATAAAACTTCCTGCCGCGACAACATGGAAACGATAATTTGAATAATTGTATTTCCCACTGAATTCTGGAAGACGTGCACAGAAAATGAAGTTACATTTATGTCCAGAAGCAAAACAAGGGGCCATCTCAGCATTTGCTCAATGGATCAGGGAAACTGGAAAACAACTGGAAAGTATGTTTCTATCTAATGAACGTCTGTCCCGCAGCAGTGTGTGCTTCCCTAGGCGCCCGCGATCGTGGGTGTTTCCAATTTAATTCAGTTGCTGCTGCTCTCCACTAACCCAACATCGTAATCCGTACACCTCACTCTTGAGGTAATATCAAATAAAACAAAGTTCCAACAAATCGAAAATATATAGTTCGTTTGATTGATTGATTTTTCGTGTTTCCGGGCGCATCAACTGCTTCGGTCATTAGTCCCGTTAGTGTAGTGCATGTTTGTTTCTCAGGAGATGGCGGTGATCTTCCTCGCTGAATGGCGAGATCCGGCACCGACCTACCGTCGGCTAGTGGGGTTTCCCCCTAACCAGGACTCTCCCACCAGCGGGGCACCGCCCCAGTCGGGACAAGCTCTAAGCTCCCGACCGGTCTCCCGGAATATGTAGTAGTGTGGTGCATGTTAGTGTAAGTGTGTGTGTAAGAGGAGAGGATAGGACAAGGAAGAGGAAGAAAAGATCGCGCGCGGTCCGTTTGTTAGGGTACTGCTCCGGCATTCGCCTGGCGTTGATCGGAGAAACCACGGAAAACTATCGATCAGAGCAGCCGGCCGCTAGAATTCTACTCCAGACAGCAACTGAATTCGACCTAGCTGAAAAGCTAGTGTCGAAAATCCTGCCGCCATCTGGACTCGAACCTAGGACCTACCGGACAGAAGCGCTGCGGTGACATCAGTTGATGCACTGAGCTACCGCTACCGGTATATAGTTCGTAAGTTCTGGATTGCTAATCAATCGGAATACTGTTCCCTGCTCCGCTTTCGCAAATGTCTTGTCTCGTATTCTTGAAGCACCGATTAATTATATCAAATACCTTCCCCCAACGTTTCGCCAATCTTCTAAACTCTTGAACACGCTACTAAAACACACGCTACGGGTATTTTTACCGGAATTTTACTTTAAATATCACGACCTAACCGTCTGGCGTCCATCTCTTTCGAACTCTAGCCAGCATCTCTCAAACAAAATTCGGCTCCATAGCAACCCATTACATACCTCAATTTTTCTATCTCTTACGAGTTGATACACTCGTACCAAGTTCTATTTTTCATTTCGTAACAAAGAGAGAAAGCGAACATATATTTAAAAAATAAAACACGCAAGGAGAGATACGAACAGACGAAAAGGGGGATAATAGTAAAATAATGTTGGCGAGAGCGGAAAAAAATAGAAAATACGAGAAATTAGAGAAAATAATGGACACGGCGCGGTGCGCTCTCCCTATTAGGTACCTATACCTTTCCTTGCGTGTTTAGGAGAAAAAGAATTCCGTCGCTAGCGTGCTCATTCCAGGTTGCAATGACGGCTCTCCCCCTCACACACACACACACACACACACACACACACACACACACACACACACACACACACAAACACACACCTCACGTTTCTTGGGCCAGCGACACTGACTCCTTAGCATCGGAAAGATTTGAGAGAAACCGAACGCTGCTTTGATCACTCGATGCCCCATCACGGAGAAATTCGCTGCTATCACTCCTCCTCTCGCAGTACATCAGGTTTGTTCAGTTTAGATAGCTTGGTGGAGCGAATAATTTGTGGTTAAGCGAAAGAACGGGTCTGACGGCTCGAGCCTCACCGTGTAAATAAATATATTTTTTATTAATTACAGGAGCGTGGCGGGAGTTGGTGCTTCGAACGTACATTCTGGCAGAATAAATTGGTCATAAACATTCAGGAAGCTAATTTCAAGTTTTTGAAATCGGCAATTTGCCGCCAAAATTGAGCATTTTGTCATTATGTCACACTCAATAGACAAAGATTGACCCCTAACAATTCGACGAAGCGGAACCCAAAAACAAAAGCTATCGGCGGATCGTGATTGACAATTAAAAAAGGCTCATAGAAGAGAATATCATTTTCTTGCAAACTCAAATGATAAGAGATCTCAGAGATTCAAGAAATTATGGGAGCTATTACGAAATAAACTAGACGTGCTAAAACAGCACATACTTCCTTGCATTATTTCAAACGTTTGCAATTTTCGAAAGTTCAGAAAGTGCAATGAAAATGAGACGTGCGCCATTTTTAAGTGTTCTTTGCTCTCTTCAAGGAAAATTTTAAAGAAAAACTGGAATAGATTTTGAGAATTAAAAATAAATAAATAAATAAATTGCATACCGATCAGAGCGGCCGGATGCCGTGGTTTCTCCGATCAACACCAGACGAAATTATGCGAAAGCTACTCAATGATTCATTAGTATTTCTGGGCGCGTCAACTGCTAAGATCATTAATCCCATACTCCATGTTTTTATCTCGGGTGGGGGATATCTTCCCCAAGATCCGGCGCTGACCTCCACGTCAGCTTGCGATGTTTTTTCAACCAAGTATCTCCCATCAACGGGTCACCGTGCCTGCCGGCTCCTGACATGTGTGGTAGCGTAGTCAGGAGCGCCAAGAAGGGGTCA
The DNA here is from genome assembly GCA_964035755.1 of Teleogryllus oceanicus. Lineage (NCBI taxonomy): Eukaryota > Metazoa > Arthropoda > Insecta > Orthoptera > Gryllidae > Teleogryllus > Teleogryllus oceanicus. The sequence goes on along the minus strand of CAXIVR010000003.1, from coordinate 112,958,777 downwards.
GATGGGGCAACTTGCCCCAGGCCCCTACTTCTTGGCGTTCGAACATTTCCTTTCATTCAAAACATAAAAAATAAATTAACTTCTAACAAAAACTAATCGCTAATGAAGACTCGGGTGAAGACTTAAGCATGAATTCCTAAATAAAAAGTTAAGTTACATGCTTATTTTATGATAATTTTTAATGAATATTTAAGTAAACTAAACAGTTTTTCGAAAAAAATATTTATTTCACCAGTTGAAAAATAAGTAACTTACTGTTTTCTATGGGCGCCCCTAAGTGTAGTGTTTGTAAATGTAAGTGCGTGCAAGTGGTGAGTATAGAACAGGGAAGAGAAAAGAAAGATTGCGCGCGGTTCGTGACCCATTTGTTAGGGCGTTCGTTGGGGTGCAGCTACGGGACTCGCCAGGTGTTGATCGGAGAAATCGCGGAAAACTACCGATCAGAACAGGCGGCCGCAAGAATTCTCAAAGCTGTGGCTGAATTTCTAATGCCAAAAATCCAGCCACCGCGGGACTGGAACTACGATCTCCCGCACAGAGGCACTGCAGTGACAATTGATGCTCTTAAACACCTCAGCCGGTAAAAACAAGTCGTTTTTTTTCAAAACAATGTACATGAACTGTTTTAAAATCCAATTTTTTAGAAGATTTCTTCTAAGACAAAAATCTCTTATCTCCGATACTTTTGCAATGTTAATTTTTTGCAATTTTCAAAAATACGGCGAAAAATATCTCGTACTATTATTTTTACCTTTGTTTCGTACACAGAAAATTTAAAAAAATAATTGGTTCCATTTTTTAGAATTTAGTTATTTAAAAATATCTTACACTCATATTTCACGCAAAATTACGCGAAAACTACTCATATTTCTGAAAAATTGTACAAGACTTTATTTCAAGATTTGTCTTTGAACAAAAATTTCATTCAGAAAACTAGTGGTGCTAAAATAGCACGTACTTTCTCGCCTTTAGTATTGGTTATGTATAGGGTCCGGATATTTATGTACTAAAAACTGGAAAAATATATACAAAAATATGTACTAAAAAGTTAAAAATATATAACATTAATTCTCATTATATCAATCCCTTTTTATTAAAATACTTTTATAAAAGTGTATAGTGTTCTATTTCATTAACACAAAGACCAAAATTAAACTTATATTCCTCATAATTTTATTATTTAAAACGGTCTCCGTAACAAGAAACAAATACTTGTTTCAAATTTTCAGCAATGAAACTTTTCCTATTATCTTGTAAGAGCCTTGTACTGACTAAAAGAGAGTCAGTACATCGCACAAAGTCACTAGTGCGTTTTTAAACTTGCCGAGTACCACATATCCCTTGGCGTGTAGGCAATATCCAATGTGATGGAATTGTCCTCTCATAGCACTAACAGCTAACTGCGCAAATTGCAAATGGTTTCGAATGGGGGGTGTTCTCCAGAACTGAAGACCTCATTTTCTTCATTAGGTTCCTTTTGATCCTCAAATAATAAATGAACAGTTTTTAAAGAAGCAACTGCTGTTTGGGCAATTTCAAGGCAGCTGGAAAGTTGCAGGAAAGACGTTTCCAAAGATTTAATTGTAGTGCCTACTGAAAATGGGGCAATATAATTTTTCAGCATAAAGCAATTGCTGTGATAAATTTAAATTGATATAACTTGTATGAATAAAATAAACATTTTAAGCATTGTAGCTCATAGAATCAGTTCAGATGTCCCAACTCGATACTTCTTTTTTATTGGAAATCAATGAGTCAACGTCAGATCTAAGCAGTTTTGCAACACAAGTCATGCCTTGCACATGTACGGCGCTGCATTAGTATCAGAAGGAAGACATTACTGTGTTTAACTCCATGAGACCCCAAAAATCCCATTGTATGAACAGTTTTGCAAGTTTGATGGTTGCATTTGGGTAACACTTCACAAGTTATCAAAACAGACTTACACTTGTAACTTCATTAAATCTATTCCAACATTCCGAATTGATTTCCTTGCACATCAGTTGTTTCGTCATTTGATACCCAGATGGGACCATCGCCAATTTCCCATAAATGGAATCCACTGTTTCCAAACAATGAATGGAATTCATGGGTACATACAGTATTTCTTATGGTAGATCTGTGTGGAATTGTTTCATGTGGATATTTTTACATAAATTCATGTGGCATTGGATTGGTTAATTTCCATATGGGAATGTCAGCACAAACCATAACACAACATAAATGAATTCAAAATTTAGATTTCTGACGCTCAATACTTTGGTGATCATGCGAATCAATCAATAAGAACTGTTTTGGGGTTTGGATATGTTTTTTCGAAACTCGTGTTTGATGGCACGACGTGAATGTATGTTGAAAGATTGGAAATCACTGAGCACATACCACATTTATTTTACGTAACTGGCAAAGAAGTGTTTTCCTTGTGTCGAAAAGTGTTCAAATTCTTCCGTGAAGTGCTTCAGTCGTACTCTCATGTCAGAGAGATTTTGTCCTTCGGCATTTTTAAGTAAAATGTAGAATAAGTTATACTAAAAATATAAATTGAATCCACAATGTCGCTGTTCAATATTTCTCAGGGATTAAGAAATAAAAACAATGCTGATTACAATTTTACCAATTGCCTCTAGATCGTTTAAATTCCTCTTAAAATGTTTTTACGACAGGATCTAGGCAGACCCCTGAAAGATGCGTAGTGGGTGCGCGATATCGCTTGCTAAAGGTATCATTTCCACAAACCAAACTTGCGTTCTGTTCTCTGCGATACTCGTCCTGAAAACTAACACACCAGAAGCTATGGATTGCATCGTCGCCTTGCCCTTTTATTTGCAATACTGTCGATAAAATGAAAAGACTCATTTCAACGTGATGCAATAGCGGCATTTTAAAGAAGAGGCTAAAAAATATTGACAATGCTGAATTGTTTGTCTGGGAGATGCTTTAACAAAACATATAAAAAATTGGAGAATTAAATTTTGAAAAATTGAAAAGTTCAATATTATGTAAAAGTATGTTCTTTGAGGTAAAATATGTAAATGTATGTTCTTTGGGGTAAAATATGTAAATGTATGTACTTTTGGGTAAAATATGTAAAACCATGTACTAAAAAGTCAATGTTTCTTGGCACTAACCGACATGAAACGTGAACGTATCGTTGATTCGACTTGATAGAGTTACGATAGGAAAATATATTACATAATTATCCGGGCCCTAGTTATGTTATACTTTTTATACCACAATTTCTCTCTGTATTAACACCTCTCAGTTATCATTTTTGGTAAAACCCATTTGAAATAATAGAACATTAGGTGCGAAAATTAAATAGTTTCAAGCAATATACTTTTTATTCAAAACTAAATGAAAATATATTTCTGGCACTGAATTCATTGTAATAAGGTATGCAGTGTATTTACGAACAAATTCGATGAGTTTTGTAGCCTTCCAACATTCTGCGTAAGCAAAATGCGAGAAAGTAAAATAATTAAAAGTTAATAAATAATACGATACTGATAGCGGTGGCAAATAAATGCACATATATCGAAAAATAAATAATAGTAATTATTAAATACTATAGTATTGAAATATACTCTGAATCTACAAAAGTGTTAGTTTAGATTAAGGAGAAAGAAAGGCAGCGTCATTAACGCCTTCTGTTATCAGTGCGGCGTTACAACGTGTTACAAGCCACAATGACCACTAATTCGTATGGGAAACACATTTTACCAATTAGAATTGTTGATACCGATAGAAAGAAAATGAAAATGATAGGAAATTATAATAATTAAATATAATATTATTATATTCATCCACATTAATCGGTTTTTACATGCATGCTTCATTCCCACATCTTATTAAGCAAAGCGAAATCATCTATTCGTTTGCACATGTAACACAATCAACGGACGCGACTTAAAATGAAATAATATAAATAATAATAATAATAATAATAATAATAATAATAATAATAATAATAATAATAATAATAAAAGTCAACGTAATAATAAATGTCAATAAAATAATAAAAAGTCAATAATAATAAATGAAATATAAAATGATACACAAATTCTAACTTACGTAGCATCCAACTGTGTAGCACTACATGCTATATTTGTAGCCAAATTACACCAAAAATACTCATAATTTCAAAAAATTGTATTTTCATAACTGTAGTTATCGAAATATCAAAGTTTTCAATAAACATGAAACCTGCACCATTTTCTTAAACGTCCTTCACACTATCCAACAAGAAAATTTCATCAAAAACGATGCCGACGTTTCTGAGAAAAAAAATCTTTAAACAAAATTAAAATTTGCCTATATTTCACAAAAAAATACGCGAAAAATTGTACATAACCTTATTTCAAAATCTATCTTTAAGAAACAAATTTTACTAGGGAATATCTCTATCTTTAATACTTTAGTTGTAGGAAGACGCCAAAAACAAATTTTGAATTTTTGGAATTTGCGAAAAATCAGAGATCTCAACGAAAATGAGACCTGCACCACTCTGTTAAACGTTCTTTACACTATCCAACAACAAAATTTGATAAAAACCGATGGAGCCATTTTTATTATTATTTTTTTAACATTTTGCAAATATTCCAGGCGCTTCATGTAAAGTATCCCCCACCCCCAACCAATTAAAATATCGGTTTCAAATTCAAGGGGCCGCGACATCAGCCAGATCGATTGGGGAATATCAATTTTGGAGAAAATCGGATGAATGGTTTAGCCGCTAACGTTGTTCACAGACAGACGTTATGCCATCAATCGATTTTCCAGTATCAAAGACCCTCAAAACATGGATTCTACCTACACCACATGTTAGAGGATTTTTTTTCTATATTTGGAACACTTTTTCGTTTCCAGGGCCCTATAATAAGAATTTTATTACCGAAAATTACAAAACATTCTCTCTACCGCGGTGGCGCCATTTTTAAAGAGTTCTTTAGACAATCCGAAGACAAATATTTATACAAAATTTTAAACCAATTTTGAGAAATATTTGAAAAAGTTGAGACTTTATGTGCAGTACTTCCAAAAAACAAAATATAGGGACCCGTTCCAGGTCGATGGCGGAATGTCAGAATTAGAGACAATCGATTGAACGGTTTACGCGCTTTGACCACAGGCAAAACGGATAGACAGACGTTTTGCTGGAAACTAATTTTTCAGTATCAGGACCCACAAAACGTGGATTCTCACCACACAACGTGTAAGATGAAGTAATTTAATACTTACTTAAGAGAAACAAGATTTATCCACTTTCCGATATCAGGACCCCACAATACGAGTTTTTCTGTCGAAAAAATGCCGATTTTGCCACAGTATTTCAATAGATCACTTTACTATGTAAGGACGTAGTAAGGCGAGAAAGTAAAAGTCCAAGTTCTTGAATAATTTTCTTCTAGAAACGTAGATATAAATAAACCATATTAACTGTATAGAATTTAGGCAAAATAGAATACAATAACTATTCTATAAAATACATATGTGTTGAGCTCCCTTCGCCAGCTAAAGAAGAAATTCTCTTTAGACTGTAAACGGATCACAATGACAAATGTTATACGCAGTTATAGTTCTCAATGTACACTTTTTACATTATATCTTGTGTCTTGTGATTTTATATGAATAAAAAGAAAATGTAAAATAGTAGTGTAGTTCTTTGGAGTGTTTACCTTCTATTACTCAGTTCAAATCTAAACAAATTAAATATAAAATATGTTTTCTTGAAAAGAATAAGTTGTTTCAAAAATGTTTATTATCAAATTTTTTTTGGCATCACTTTCTGAGAAAAAAAATCAAAGAGTATAGTTGAATAAGGTGGTGAAAAGGGCTCCCAAATAAAATATTTTGGCTCAAATTTCAAATTGTTAAACTGTTAAAAGTGGTTTTAATTGTTTTTCACTATGTTCACATTGCTTAAAAATCTGAAAAAAATATATGTTATAGAATGTTATAAGACACATTCTAGGGGACAAACTGAGACAGTACTCCAATGTCAACAGGTTGAAAATAAATTTCCAAAATTTATTTATTTTTTCTATGTGAATTTGGCATCAAAATTGGTTGAGAAAAAATATCTTCAAATTCAACTATTTTCCCCATCTCTGCAATTTTTTTCAGCCTGAAACATGCAATAGAAGCTGAGAAAAAATAAAACATTAAAAACATGTTTCTCATTGTATTTCTGCAACAGATTGTCCTAGGAGATTGATTTTTTGGGAATCAATGATATTTTTTATTCTCTTTCACATGAGCATCACAATTATCGATTTGGTCTGAGGGCACTTTTCATCTATAAATCTCTCTGGGACCTCTGCAAGGGTTAAACCAGAGCTCTTCACTACTGCTCTTCACTACCAGTAATCTCACTCTCACTATAAGTAAAATTCCTAAACTGTTCAAATTTTATATTTCTAGAGTAAAACAATATCACTTACTCAAACATATCCATATGGTAACAGTATATGGATAGATTATCATTGCTCTAAATTTTCAAATGTACATACATTCTTTCCTTAATTTTGAAGGGATTTAACATATTTACAGAAATAAAATGTTTTTGTTTGTCTTTCAAAATTTTACATAGATAATACCATTGACTTCACAAACCACTTTCACTTAACAAAATGAGATTGTTCCACTTGAAAGGTTTTGAGGTTCTTAAGTTTTAAAGTTAGATTGTTTTAAGATTTTCAAAAGAAGTTTGTTCCTGTGTAAAACTGTTTCATTTTTCTTTTATATGTTTTACTTTATAAGCATGCTCTTCCCCCCCACACACACACCCAATAACAACATAGATGATTTCAATTTTGTGTTTGCTTTGAAGAACTAGAAAAGCAACATTTGCATGAAAACTAATTTTGATACTCACAGAAATTTGAACTCCAATGATTTTCAGTTCCATTCTATGTGTCTTCAGATGTATTGGTTTTTTGAAATATAACATACACATGCAATTACAACAGTTAATATCTCATAAAAGTTCTTTCCAAGATAGTTTGAGCCCTGGGGAGATAAAAAAAAGCTACTAAGCATCAGACAGGCATTTTCTGGAATAAATATAGGCAGCTTAAAATATGTCCATTATTCTCTGGAATTATAAGGATAATGAATTTTATAATATTCAGTTCTCTTTCGTTTACTAATCCTCAGTTCTAAAAATCAATTTTGTTGTTAACAAATAGCAATTATTAGGTCAGTTTTGTGGGATAGTCACATACACTAGGGCACAATCACAAGATGTGAGTGACAGCAGAAACACATGTATACAAATACTCAAATAACTCAAACTCACACATACTCAAATAAGAAGAAAGACCTTCAATTTCTCACTTAAGAAATGTAATACATAAATCGAATTGTTATATATTTAATATTTTCCATATAAATGTGAATTAAACATGAAATCTCAACAACTTGTTAAGAAAAGTAATTAAAAATATTTAATTTAATTTTCAGCTGATGCCGACAATCTCTCGGCGACACTGAGTTTGATGGTACCAGAACTCGCAAACGACATTCCTGATAATTGTCCTGGAGAAGGCTGCAATGCTAATCAATGTCTGTATATGGAACAGCTTCTAGGTAAGAAGTTAACAGAAATTGAAAATATATATTGTATAAAAAATGTGAAAAAAGTTAAAACAAATTTTTTTTTTACAGTGCGCAAACATGAAGAGCCAAAAGAAGGACAAGGAAATGTGTACATTGATCGTGGAAATAGTAAAATGCATGTGTAAAGAACTTTCACTGTGAAAAAAACTCTGGAGTCAGGAACAAAAATATGTATTTCAGAGAACAGACATTTTACTAAAGAATAAATCAATTGAAAAATAAGTTAATTTTAATAATAGTAGGAGTAAATGTGTTTGTTAAAACATTAAATTAAATATTCTATATGAAAATTCGAATAATAAATTGCATTATTTTTGAAACTGAATTAATATTGAGATAACATAAATTGAGATACTTCCCATATCTGTGGAAATGTGGATTGATGATAAAAGCAATATCTTGATAAAGCATAAATACACAATGTCTCTTTTCTGCTCAATATTTGTTCAAAAGTTACACTTTTGTTAACACTAAGTTTATATTATGTGTTACTTTTATTCATACATATTTTAAGCTCCTACAAATCTCTTAAAAGCAAGAACAAGTGTAAAGGCAGTATTAAAATAATCATGTTGCTTTCTTCATGGTACAACAGTACAATAAATGAAGTTCCTTTTATCTGTCAAACAGTTTACTTATATGTATTATAGCAAAGGTATTACAATATTTCTTTTAATCTTTTTAGATCTTTGTTAAGATTTATCCAATAAGATTTACATTTAAAATTTACTTAATAAGATTTTTCTTTCATTACTAGAACATTAAGGCAAACAAACAGAAAGAAAGAAAATAGGAAATTCAGCATTTTTAGACATGTAGTAATGATATATTCATCAAACTTTTTCTTTTGTAAAAAGTCATTGAGCTTGTTCACCATCTGAGTTAGACCTTGTTTAAAATTCCATTAGATTCCATTAATCTACAGAAAAGAAAATAATTAATTTCTTCTTTATTTCTTACTTGTAGTTTAATGATAGATAAGAGTGTGAGTTTCGCAATGAGAAACTAGTGGTTTCGTTCTACTTCCATATTATTCATTGTAAATAGTGTCTCACAATGTAATAAATAATCTCTCCAGAAACTACATAGGAGATATTTATTATGTCTTACAGATATCTTAAAGATTATCTTATTATATCATAAAGATTATTTCTTCAATCTCTCTTGAAATATTTTCCACTTTTTTATATCTTCATTGCTACTCTACTTTCAACTGGATAAAGTGGAAAATATCTCAAAAAACCTCATATTTAGCTTTTTGAATCATAAGTTAAAATCATATTACTTCCATAAATCACATACATCCCAACATATCACTAGTGTATCCTTATTTTCTAACACTTTATGATTGAATCAAAACACCATAATAATATAATTTTCTCTGCAGATGATTTTTTATCCCCTTTCCTGAAAACATAATTGATTATTTAATGTGCAAATGTTTTAAAAAATTGTACATGTAGAATATAAAAATATGTAATTATGCAATTGAAAGAAAATCTTTAAGTATTTTTATTACAATCTTTAGGCATAGTAATTTTTTAAGTGTACTGATCAAGGCCACTGACTTGATTTGTATTTAAATCTGTAAATGAATTTTAAAAAAATTTAAGATTATGCATCACACATACATATTTGATTCAAAATTTTTAAGATTTAAGGACTAGTCTGGTCATCAGATAAACATAAATGACAGTGCATGACAGTGTCTCTTGGTGCTAGCTTAGCCTGGAATATGGTTTCATTGTGTGTGGATTACTATATCTTGTAGGACTGAGAGTTTTATTATTTATAGACCATTTAATGTTACCTGCTCTATTGTGCAAATACAATATACATAAAAGAATTTGTTACATTTAATTTGAATAAACATTAATATCAAGCAAGAATATGAGATTATTTTATCACATGCATGGCCAAGATTTCATTTCAGAAGCATGAGGAAAAGAGATCCAATAGTATGATTGTTAGTAGGCATATATTTATCATAAATAATTTTCAGTGTTAAGTAGTACCTCAAGATCAAGTTAAGTTAAGTAGTCAATTGATATAACAATTATTGTTACAGCAATTTTTTCATTTTCTTTTTTTTAGTATCTTCTATTCCTCTAACTAGTGTAGTCAGGTAAGGAAAATAGGGATAATACTATGCCTTTGCAGTTTACAAGGGGACTGATCCTCACCAGTTGGTTATTCCTCAACTACAACGTTAAGTATTTACTGAGGTGGAAAATTAATAACAAAAAAATTAACACGGTAACATTACAGTTAGTTTACAATTGTTCTATGTATTTAGCAACACCTGCAATTTATGCATTACAATAGTAATTGCAAACAGTTAAATGAAAGCAAAATATAATTTTTTTTACACAATGAATGTGAAAAAATCTCGTTCTTAAATTAATTCCCTAAAGATACACACTACAGGATAAACCACAGATAATTACATTTAAAGAGTGAAAAAGAAGATATTCAGATGGCAGTAATTCAAAACATCAATAAATTTTTTTGTGATTGGTGCTTTAGCAAATATATATTTTTGCATAAGATTACTGGAATTACTTTGATGAGAATAAGCTATATGTTTAATTAAATCATAAAAACTAATTTAAATAAAAGTTGAAAAGATAAATGAAAGAAAACCTGGAAATGGATGGGAATCAACTCTGCATATTAATTTTTACCAAATCCAATATTGTTTACCAGTCTACTTAAAATTTAAAAATTCATTTGAGCAGAGAAAATGTGAACTTAGTAAATATTGATTGAAAGAGAAATTACAAAATGAATCCAATTTATGGCATCTTCCTTTTAAAAATGCAGAACTTACATTTCATTACTTGTAAGAGAAGTTAAAGTCTAGTGAACGTAAACCATTTTTTACTGAAAGATGCTTAAATATTAAACAAAAATAATTTAGAGATAAAATCCATTAATTATTTGGAGAAAATGGCTAGATAAACAAAATAGCAAAGGAGTTAATTCACCCCAAGAATAATCTGATGATTAGTGAAAACTACATTTTAAAAGAAAAGAACATACATTGTCATCCTGTGATTATCTGAACTAATTTAGCAACTCAATTTATTTGATTCATCTCAAATCATTGAAACAGTATGAATAAAACAGACAACTCAACTTATCATGTTTTAGAATTTATGATTTTATGAAATTTACGTTATTGTAGATTTGTTAATGCACAAATACCCCATACATAGCAACCAGAAAGGATTTAATTTATCTGATTAGGCATACACGTAGATAATTGCTAGGAGAACTTACTAGTATACTTTCTCTTTTTCAGCAAAAGTTTGGCTATTAATCAGGGTCAAACAATTACTATAACTAAACTAATTCAATTTACTATGAGACAAATTTAAGAAGCAATCTGGTTGCAAAATGATGCCAGCAGAACCAATGCCAGCACTAGGCATGGGTAGTCTGGGCAATCGCCTGGGGCGCCTGGGACGAAAAATACGGTTTCCAGAGGCTTTTAGTTTGAAAAAGGCGTATTTTATGAATAATTTCGCGAATTGCAAGAAAACGAAGCCTTAAACGGAAAAATGACCTGCACCACTGAAATCGCCGTTAAATTTAGAGTCAGGGTGCTGGCTTTCAGAAAAATCCGTGTCCGGTCGAAATTTGAAAAATTCAACAGGGGGGGTACGTTGAACTTTTCCGATTTGGCCAAAGAAATCAGGATCGGCTTTAAACGATCATATCTCCTACAAAAATGCGATTTTTTGCATTCTGAAGCTACGGTTTGGGCTTTAGATTTGGTCATTTGTTAAATTGGACGCAAATACGGTTTCCAGAGGCTTTTGTTAAAATGGCGTATTTTATGATGTTTTCGCGAATTGCAGAAAACGAAGCCTTAAAAAGAAAAATGACCTGCACCACTGAAATCGCCGTTAAATTTCGATTCAGGGTGCTGGCCTTCAGAAAAATCCGTGTCCGGTCGCAATTTGAAAAATTCAACAGGTGGGGGTACGTTGAACTTCTCCAATTTAGCCAAGGAAATCGGGATCGGCTTTAAACCATGATATCTCCTACAAAAATGGAATTCTTGCATTTTGAAGCTACGGGCTGTTCCCCAGATTCTGGGCTTACAGAATATATGGTCATTTGTTTAAATTCGGTAGCAAAATACTGTAATATATTCTCTCATCTCTCTCTATATATATATATATATATAATATATATATATATATATATATATGTATATATAATCCTGCCCACACGTTGGGCGCCACTGTAATATACTCCTCTCCTATTTGTATAATCCCGCCCACACGTTGGGCGCCCAATGTAATATCCTCTTCTTATTCTCCCTCTGCTACCACGACGCCTCACGTCGCTGGTGCCAATGTAATATTATATATTATATATATAATCCCGCTTTTAATTATTCTCTTATAAAATCTCACACCCACTATCTTGCCCTGCCCTAGCCCTAAATTATAATTGGGTGCCACATTATCAATTGCCCGTACCTCTGCTAGCTCGTCCTATTATCTGTTCCTTACCGTGTCGTAGTTCGCGTGCTCACTCCATACGGAGTTGAAGTAAGGGTCCGCTTTGTTCGCGCCTGGGTCAACATTCATACCATTACAAAAATAAAAAAACATGGAATCACGGCAATTATGAGCCATTGGGATGCTCATGCATTTAATTTTGGACTTTCGTGAACACCATCTGCCCCTCCAACTTACAAAACATAACAACACAAATATATATAAACACCCAGGAAGAAAAACATATAAACATACACACTGAAAATACAATACAAAGGAAACAAATCTCATCCATCCATCAGAATGCGCATTCTGTCGTGACCTTATTTATTATCCTTAGCCTAATAGCATAACTTGGTCTTCGACAGAACTTCTTTTGAATGGAGCGTAAACAAACCAAAAAAAAAAAAATACAGTTTTTGCACAATTCGTGCCACTTCCCTTTTCTGCAGCGATGTCACCTTCCATCCGCGCCCGTCGCTGGTAGTTGTCACGTGCATTATTCACGGACGCGGTTCCCCGTTCTGCTGCCACCAGATCCGCTACGGTTCACTTCTCCGTTTAAGACATGCCAATGCATCCACGACTATTGTTTTTCTTTGTCTTAATCGCGTCTTCCTGAACGTTATTTCTATATGTCGCGATATCCCTATATATCTTTCGCGACGCTTCTATTTTCTGACACCTAATTTACGTAAGTATTTCCTATGCAGATTTTTTTTCGTGAATTTCTCAATGAATTTAACTAAATTTTCGATGTACTCGGTTTAAACAATTGTTCCTATGTAACCAAAATAGCCTATTAACGTTTTGCACGACACTTCCGCGAAATTTCTCAAAAATTCAACACAACATAAAAACGTGTGTGATCATCCCCAGATCCGAACTCATTCTGTCTCTGTAACCCAGTTCACATTGTTGGTCCTACAATCCAAGTGACTGTCTTTTTCCAAACATATGCCCATCACCATAATAAATGTTCAACAACTCTTACATTTTTGCTGTTTTCGGGCATTTTGCGTCTTACATAAATTCCCCCCGCACCGTAACTAATTTTGCCCTGCTCTAAATATTTTTCCCTATAATTCCCGTAAGTTTGGCCAAAATCCACCCAGGCATTCACTGGATATTCAACAAAATTCTTCTTGTTATATATTCCCAGGAGTACAACAATGAGTTCCGTCTTTCATCTTCGTCATGTTATGCATGCAATGTATACCATTTATAATATTTACGGAACCCGTGGCTCGAATAACGTGGTTTTTGCTTTAAAATGTTTCTAAATTTAAGTTCTGTTCATCGTTCATCACGCCTATTTCCGCCCCTTATGCTTTCTTGTATCACGCTTTTAATTATGGTTACGCGGCGCTGTTGTCTATTGTGTAACCGTCACGCATCTACCTAACTATTTCGTAGTACGCCGAATTACAGAAGTAAATCTGTTATTTACTTGTTTTGTGACGTGTGATTACACCGTCACACAAACCTGGGAATACCTCAAATTATGGATAATTCCCTATCGGTGGTGGGTTCGTCTTTGCTAACTAATATTCATTTAACAAACAAACACAATTTCATAGTTTTAAAGAACAAGTAACATATATTCTTTCCAATATGATCCTTCGTACACTCACATTCACATATTCTCCTACGTGATTACTTTTCCTTTTGATTACACAATGGTAGCTAACTCCTACCTAAACTGCAGTTTTCTGTAGAATAATAGTGACTCTGATCTACATTTACACGAAACAAACAGTAAATACATATGTACACTTCTCAAAACAAATTATCTCTTAATAAAACCCACAATTCACAATTTAAATAACCATCCTGTAAAAAATACATACAAACAATATACCAAAATTCACTAATACCTTTTCAATCTTAAATAATACTACACTCAATATTTACACTTAATATTCAGCTTCTGCGTGACCTCGCAGTGCAAAATTCTGTTTTACAAAGTCTCTTGACTGTTCATGAAATAACGTTTTACCAGAAACAATTTAACAGCTTTCATTCATATTCAAAACCTTTTTTTACATAGACAATTCCTCTTAAATGATTTCAAATAACATCAAGTCAATTATGTATGAATTTAGATAAAGAATTATACACAAGGACGACTTTTATCAATAAACATAAAAATTATTTAGATCTGATTTCTCTTACGACTGCAAAAATAAATTTACTGGTTATCAAAATTTTTTTAATTTAAATTCTATCTTGAAAGTTTTCAAGCTGCAATTTAGTAAATATTCTTTCTGCTTTTCTGTGACTCACGACCGGCGAATTTTCCAAGCTGATCCCGCGCTGCGTAGACGGCTGTCGAGCGACGTTCACGCCCCAAGGTCGTCGTTGTCCTGCGACGTTTGTGCGCTGCCTACCGCGATGGAATCGGAGTATTTCCGTACGCCTTCTCCTCGTTGTACAGCCCAGTTAAACCACAGCTTACACGAAGGTGATGGTCGCGTTAGAATGCGAGTCCAAAACTCCAAATTATAACTTTGTTTTTAGTGAAAGTTGAGCCAGTTGTTGAATAAATTATGCTTTTCGGAATTATCAAAATTCTCAATAGAATTTTCGAAATGAAATCCCATAAATAAAAAATGAAATAAAATAAAAGTAGAATAAGTAACTGCTCAAAACTAAAACTGAAAAAAAAAGCTGTAACAAAGAAACAGAAACACGTCCTATGTTACAAAAACTCTCTTCTATATTCCAGCAACGAGAATGTAGCAACGTGGTTTTATAAATTTATTTTAGTCCACTACCACCGTTATTCTTACATTCGTTGCATTACTTGTTTAATATTCCTATCGAATTTTACGTAATCTTCACATATCACAGTAATTAATCCCATGAAAAATACTTAGACAATTACCTTTTAATAAAGCTTCATTTCTGGTATTTTCCACGTGTCCCTCGTCGGTTGTGTGGTGGAATAGTACCCATCTACCACTTCAATTAATCCCATGAAAAATACTTAGACAATTACCTTTTAAAAAGCTTCGTTCGGTATTTTGATTGGCTAGGGCGAAAGTACGTTCAGAAATTTGTTTCTAGGTAACGCCATCTCTTCGCTACTCTAGGAACTATTTGTAGGGCAAGATGTCGGGTATTGTCACTTCAATATTTCTTTTGTCATGAGTGTAACCGATGACAAGCGGTTACAATTGTTTCTTTCATTTCTTTTAATTTCTCCTTGCTAATATAAAAGTTCCATGCCTTCTTGCGGGCTCGGCCCCACAGATCATTACAATACGGTTTCCAGAGGCTTTTGGGTGTAAAATGGCGTATTTTATGAATGTTTTCGCGAATTGCAAGAAAACGAAGCCTTAAACAGGAAAATGACCTGCACCACTGAATTCGCCGATAATTTCGAGTCAGGGTGCTGGCTTTCAGAAAAATCCGTGTCCGGTCGAAATTTGAAAAATTCAAATGGTGGGGGTACGTTGAACTTTTCCGATTTTGCCAAGGAAATAAGGATCGGCTTAAAAAGATCATATCTTCTACAAACTAGCGGATTTTTGCATTCTGAAGCTACGGGCGTGTTCCCCAGATTCTGGGCCCTCAAAATATATGGTCATTTGTAAAATTCGGACGGAAAATACGGTTTCCAGAGGCTTTTGGGTTGAAAATGGCGTATTTTATGAATGTTTTTACAAATTGCAAGAAAACGAAGCCATAAACCGAAAAATGACCTGCACCACTGACATCGCCGTTAAATTTCGAGTCAGGATTCTGGCTTTCAGAAAAATCCGTGTCCGGTCGAAATTTGAAAAATTCAAATGGTGGGGGTACGTTGAACTTTTCCGATTTTGCCAAGGAAATAAGGATCGGCTTAAAAAGATCATATCTCCTACAAACTAGCGGATTTTTGCATTCTGAAGCTACGGGCGTGTTCCCCAGATTCTTGGCGTTCAAAAAATATGGGCATTTGTTAAATTCGGACGCAAAATACCGTTTCCAGAGGCTATTAGTTTAAAAATGGCGTATTTTATGAATGATTTTGCGCGTTGCAAAAAAACCAAGCCTTAAACAGAAAAATGACCTACACCACTGAAAACGCCATTAAATTTCGAGTCAGGATCCTGGCTTTCAGAAAAATCCGTGTCCGGTCGAAATTTGAAAAATTCAACAGGTGGGGGTACGTTGAACTTTTCCGATTTGGCGATGGAAATAAGGATCGGATTTAAACGGTCATATCTCCTACAAAAATGCGAATTTTTGCATTCCTAAACTACGGGCGTGTTCCTCAGAGTCTGGGCTTTCAGAATATGTGGTCATTTTTTACATTCGCACGCAAAATACGGTTTCCAGAGGCTTTTAGTTTGAAAATGGCGAATTTTATGAATGTTTTGGCAAATTGCAAGAAAACGAAGCCTTAAACAAAAAAATGACCTGCACCACTGAAATCGCCATTAAATTTCGAGTCAAGGTGCTGGCTTTCAGAAAAAACCGTGTCCGGTGGAAATTTGAAAAATTCAACAGGTTGGGGTACGTTGAACTTTTCCGATTTGGCCAAGGAAATAAGGATCGGGTTTAAACGATCATATCTCCTACAAAAATGCGAATTTTTGCATTCTGAAGCTACGGGCATGTTCCCCAGATTCTGGGCTTTCAGAATATATGGTCATTTGTAAACTTCGGACGCAGAGTACGGTTTCCAGAGGCTTTTAGTATGAAAATGGCGTTTTTTATCAGTTTTCGCGAATTGCACGAAAACGAAGCCATAAACAGAAAAATAACCTGCACCACTAAAATCGCCGTTAAATTTCCAGTCAGGATCCTGGCTTCAGAAAAATCCGTGTCCGGTCGAAATTTGAAAAATTCAAATGGTGGGGGTACGTTGAACTTTTCCGATTTTGCCAAGGAAATAAGGATCGGCTTAAAAAGATCATATCTCCTACAAACTAGCGGATTTTTGCATTCTGAAGCTACGGGCGTGTTCCCCAGATTCTGGGCCCTCAGAATATATGGTCATTTGTAAAATTCGGACGGAAAATACGGTTTCCAGAGGCTTTTGGGTTGAAAATGGCGTATTTTATGAATGTTTTTACAAATTGCAAGAAAACGAAGCCATAAACCGAAAAATGACCTGCACCACTGACATCGCCGTTAAATTTCGAGTCAGGATTCTGGCTTCCAGAAAAATCCGTGACCGGTCGAAATTTGAAAAATTCAAATGGTGGGGGTACGTTGAACTTTTCCGATTTTGCCAAGGAAATAAGGATTGGCTTAAATATATCATATCTCCTAGAAACTAGCGGATTTTTGCATTCTGAAGCAACGGGCGTGTTCCCCAGATTCTGGGCTTTCAGAATATATGGTCATTTGTTAAATTCGGACGCAGAGTACGGTTTCCAGAGGCTTTTAGTTTGAAAATGGCGTATTTTATGAGTTTTCATGAATTGCAAGAAAACGAAGCTATAAACAGAAAAATGACCTACTCCACTGAAATCGCCTTTAAATTTCGAGTCAGGGTGCTGGCTTTCAGGAAAATCCGTGTCCGGTCGAAATTTGAAAAATTCAACAGGTGGGGGTACGTTGAACTTTCCCGATTTGGCCAAGGAAATAAGGATCGGATTTAAACGGTCATATCTCCTACAAAAATGCGAATTTTTGCATTCTGAAGCTATGGGCGTCTTCCCCAGATTCTGTGCTTTCAGAGTATATGGTCATTTGTTAAAATCGGACGCAGAGTACGGTTTCCAGAGGCTTTTAGTTTGAAAATGGCGTATTTTATGAATTTTTTTCGCGAATAACAAGAAAACGAAACCTTAAACAGAAAAATGACCTGCACCACTGAAATCGCCGTTAAATTTCGAGTCAAGGTGCTGGCTTTCAGAAAAAACCGTGTCCGGTGGAAATTTGAAAAATTCAACATTGAACTTTCCCGATTTGGCCAAGGAAATAAGGATCGGATTTAAACGGTCAAATCTCCTACAAAAATGCGAATTTTTGCATTTTGAAGCTACGGGCGTGTTGCCCAGATCTGGGGTTTAGAATATATGGTCATTTGTTAAATTCAGACGCAGAATACGGTTTTCAGAGGCTTTTAGGTTAAAAATGGCGTATTTTATAAATGTTTTCGGGAATTGCACGAAAACGAAGCCTTAAACAGAAAAATGACCTGCACCACTGAAATCGCCGTTAATTTCGAGTCAGGGTGCTGGTATTGAGAAAAATCCGTGTCCGGTCGACATTTGAAAAATTAAACAGGTGGGGGAACGTTGAAATTTTCCGATTAGGCCAAGGAAATAAGGATCGAAATTTCCAGTCAGGATCCTGGCTTTAAGAAAAATCCGTGTCCGGTCGAAATTTGAAAAATTCAACAGGTGGGGGTACATTGAACTTTTCCGATTTGGCCAAGAAAATCAGGAATGGCTCTAAACGATCATATCTCTTACAAAATGTCGGGTTTTTGCATTCTGAAGCTGCGGGCGTATTCCTCAGAATCTGGGCTTTCAGAATATATGTTCATTTTTTAAATTCGGACGCAAAATAAGGTTTCCAGAGGCTTTTAGTTTAAAAATTGCCTTTTTATGAATGTTTTCGCGAATTGCGAAAAAACGAAGCCTTAAAAAGAAAAATTAACTGCACCACTGAAATCGCCGTTAAATTTCGAGTCAGGATCCTTCTTTCAGAAGAATCCGTGTCCTGTCGAAATTGGAAAAAATTAACAGGGGTACGTTGAACTTTGCCGATTTGGCCAAGGTAATCAGGATCGACTTTAAACGATCATATTTCCTACAAAAATGCGAATTTTTGCACTCTAAGCTACGGGTGTGTTCCCCAGATTCTGGGCTTTCAGAATATATGGTCATTTGTTAAATTTGGACGCAGAGTACGGTGGCCAGAGGATTTTAGTTTGAAAGTGGCGTATTTTATGACTTTTCGCGAATTGCATGAAAACGAAGCAATAAACAGAAACATGACCTGCACCACTGAAATCGCTGTTAAATTTCGAGTCAGGATCCTGGCTTTCAGAAAAATCCGTATCCGGTCGAAATTTGAAAAATTCAACAGGTGGGGGTACGTTGAACTTTTCCGATTTGGCCAAGGAAATAAGGATCGACTTTAAACGATCATATCTATTACAAAAATGCGAATTTTTGCATTCTGAAGCTACGGGCGTGTTCCCCAGATTCTGGGCTTTCACAGTATATGGTCATACTATCATCTTCTACGTCTTTCTACGTCCATCGTCTTCGTCGTTCATCTTAGGGTATGGTATGGTATTTGTAAAGTTACTGATACAGTATGAGAATATAGATTAGAATCTGAAGACGGAGTGTATATTCCACGCTTTTTTCATGTTCTTGTGTGCGCCGAAAAATTTCCTTATTGTAATAAAAGAAAGCTGGCTACAAGCCAGTCCGTCAATAATTCCATCTGCTATTGCACTACTGATCCATCTCTTCTGGCTGAAAGGCTCTGAGGAAGGGGTGTTTGTTGATTGTAGATGTAGATGTAGCCTGCATTCTTTTATCACAATTAGTAAATTTTTGTGCACACACCAAAACTTGAGAAAGGTGATAAATACATATACCACGTCTTCAGGTTCCGTCATGTCTAATTGTGAAGGAATGCAGGAAATGAGGCCACATATTTTTTGTCTGATCTTTTGCATTACATATCCACCTCTTTCTGCTGGAAGTGTTCGAACACAACCTGTTGAACGTGTGATTGTTCCTCGCTTCGACTCATGTTCTTGTAAAACCCGAACATTTCTTAATTGTGATAAATGAACTTAACCTACATCTCGTACGTGAATTATACGATTTTCTTTGGCATTACATATCCATCTCCTTGTGCTGGAGGACATCGAACCGAACCATTGAACGCGGTGTTTGTCCCTCGCCTCGTATCAGGTTTTGGTGAGATCTTAAACATATCCTAATTGTTATAAACGAATGCTGGTTACATCTTGTAGGCAGATAACCTTCTTTTCCATTGCAGATGCACCTAATACTGCTGGGAGAGTTAGAACAAAACCAGTGGACGAGGCATTTGTTCCTCCCTTCGTATCATGTTCTGGTGAGAGTACCAGCATTTTCTAATTGTGATGAAGAATTGCAGGCTACATCTTGTATGTCAAATATTCCATCTTTTGCATGGCAGATGAACCTCTTTCTGCTGGAAGTGTTCGTATAACACCTGTTGAAGTGTGATTTTTTCTTGCCTCATCTCATGTTCTTGGGAAACCTAAACATTTCTTAATACTGATAAAGAATTTAACCTACATCTTGTACGTCTAATTTACAAACTTCTTTGGCATTACAGATCTATCTCCTTCTGCTGGAGGACATCGAACAGAACATATGAACATGTGAACGGGGGATTTGTCGCTCGCCTCGCTCTGATGAGTGCACAAACATATCCTAATTGTTATCAACAAATGCAAGCTGTAGCTAATTGATATAAACGAATGCAGGCTACATCAAATTTGTCAAATATACCTTCTTTTCATTTACAGATGCATGTTCTACTGCTGGAGGAGTAAGAAAACCAGTGGACGATGTATTTGTTCCTCGCCTTGTATCATTTTCTCGAAATGCACAAACATTTTCTAATTGGGATGAAGGATCCACCTTTTCCTGCTGGAAATGTTCAAACAGGATCTTTTGACGGGGTGATTGTTCATCGCCTTCATATATGTTTTAGGTTAGTGCACGAATGCAGGCTACATCTTGTACGTAAAATATCCATTACAGATGCATCTCCTAGACCTGGAGGACTTATTCCTGCAACAGCTGGAGCGCAAAACCAGTGGACGAGGTGTGTGTTTCTTGCCTCCTATCATGTTCTAGTGAGAGCACAAGCATTTTCTAATTGTGATGAAAGAATGCAGGCTACATCTTGTATGACTAATATTCCAACTTTTGCATTACAGATCCACATCTTCCTGTCGGACACTCCGAACCCGTGTTCCCCGGGCCCTTCTTGGCCCGGGGAACAACATATCGAAAGATGGCGAGACCTCTTTTGGAGGTCGGACTTTGAAAAATATCGGCCGCGGAAGAGAAAGAGCACACGCGAATCGGGACTTCACGGGGACGGAAGTCTGGACGCCGTTGACCGAGGCGCCGGTCGGTAAGGAGACGGTCCACCTCCTTTTAAAGAAGCTCGTGTGACTTAGAGCCCCAAAAGTTAGGGGGCCCGGAAAGCACTCGCCTCGGAAAAGAAAAGTGCACATGTGAATCGGGACTTCACGGGGTCTAAAAAAAGGCTCCCGGCCGCCGAAGCCTCGGTTGCCGGGGGAGTTAGGCAACCTGCCCGGCGCTCAACCGCGGCCGGTATTTCTCCCATTATATGGTTCTGAGCGCGCGACCCCTGCCGGAGACCAAGTCCGGCGCGCCCCGCTCGCAGTGAGCTGAAACTTGGAAACAAAACGCACCCCGAACCCGGGGCTCGGGGAACAACATATCAGAAGATGGCGAGACCGTATTCGGGGTTCAGACTTTGAAAATATCCGCCGCGGGCGGGACATGAAAAAATTTCGCCTGAGCGGCGTCGTGTGGACGGCGTCGAGACGCTCCCGCCAGGCGACCCGTCGCCGGACCTCGACGTCCTCGACGTCCTGAATGCCTTTAAACCAATATATACAAATACATGCCTGTAGATATTTATTTTTGAATATTTTGGCTGTGTTGTACACTTGTTATAGTTTGCAATATATTTATTAAACATAGCATATTGACAAAATTAAATAAAACATCTCAATTAAATAAAGCATCATTTCAGTTTTACCCCAAAAGTTTCCTTCTTTGGTTTCTGTACCTTGCATTGCTATGGAGAAGTGAGAGTATAGTGTACCTAGTGTTTCAGAGACAAACCCAGCTAGTTTTCGAAGTTTTTAATCAGAATAATTATTTAGAATTTTAATGTTATCTGTTTAGAAAAAAATTGTATTAAATATTGCAACTAACGTTTTGATTCAAAACTGACTGAAAAAAGATAAAAAAAAGGTTTGTCATTTCGAGTTTGGGACCAACGTTCATCACAGAAGAGTTCATAAAAAAAGAAACATTGAGTTAGTTAAATTCTTTACCTTATTACTCAAACCAATAGTGCCCTTATTATTTTTGATATGATAGTCAAAAAATTCAAATAGACCATACAATATAAGCATATTGAAGAAGTATTGTAGAATATTTACGATGAGAACTCTTAATATTATAGAGAATAGTGCATAAGTGATGGAAAATGTTCAATGTTTGCGGCAGATTTTATTTCATATCATCTTTTTTACTCGTTTGAAATTTAATTTTGATCCATCACAACTACCTATTTGATAATTAGAAATTAAAATATCTAAATGTTGTTTCAGATGAACTTGCGAGAAACACGTTGGGCAACATATGAGATACACATAGGTAGCAATTAATGAAAGATAAAAGATGGAGTGGTGATGGTTTAAACCGGAGGAGATGGAAGTATTTCGACGTAATGAATTTCTTCCATGACGTACTCCTGCCTCGGGAAACGATGCCTAATAGTTAATCGCAGTAGTCTGCTCCTGGTCCCCAGAGTGATCTGGGAGTCAAAAACCATCACATCGCCGTAACTGCATTGAATGATTGCGCTGTGGGAGACGAGCTGGTTTCGAGGTTCCGACAACCGGCAATGGGCGCGCTTCAGTCGCAGGAGCGATCGCAGGGACGTCACCAGATGAACCCCTCCCACGCGCTCTCATTCTTTCCTCCGCCGTGAACGCACACGCACGGGGTGGCTGTGCTTGCAAGGAACATGGCGATGGGGATGCGCGTGTTGGCCAGAAGGGCACTCGGTGAATTGCAAATCAGATGCAGTCCCATATTGTGATGTGGGTGTGCTATGTGACGAGTCAGGCCATACTATTCGAAGCTTCGAGAGAACAGAAACCTCCAACGCTGGGACCACCCAGGTTCCTCCACGTGAGGAAGGACGGAGCGTCGTGATACGAAGCAGAAAGATTGCCAACACAGCGTCATGCCAAGGTAAGGTCGTCGAGATTTTAAAATGTTGTCTAATGAAAGCTTACGCTAGTTCTCTATGCGAACGTAATTTTAAACAAAGGGGATGGGTAGTTAAAATAGTGCGCATTTGAAGTCCTGTCTAAACGCTATATTCTCTTCATTTACAATGAGTTTCTACGTATTTTTCACGCATTTTGGAAATATTGAGCTTATTTATTTCAAATTTGAATGTGTATAAAAATCCATGTAAATATATTTGCCCCTAACATGATACTCATTTCAGAGAGATATTTATCAGAGTTGAGTATAACTATAGGAAATTTTACCTTTACTATTCACTGACACACAATACAAAATTTCACATTTTATTAAATAGTTTTTGGGAAAATACATGTTTTGGTGAGTGCAAATACTTGTCCTAATTGTTATAAAAAGATGCAGGCTACATTTTGTACGTCAAATATTACTTCGTTCCCATTACAGAAGCCTCATGTATCGCTGGAGAAGTTTGAGCAAAACCTGTGGACAAGGTATTTCTTCCTCGCCTCTTATCATGTTTTGGTGTAAACACAAACAAATTCTAATTGTTATAAAAATGCAGGCTGTAGCCTGCATCTTGTTTGTCATTTGCATTACATATTGAATCTTTTGCTTCTCCTCTTCCTGCTGGAAGTGTTCGAACACGACCTGTTAAACGGGTCGTCGTTCCTCGCCTCGTCTGACAATCTAGTGAAAGTCGCATGGTCTGGTGTGTGCACAAACGTTTCGTAATTGTAAGAAACGAATGCAGGCTGCATCTATGTCAATTAGACTATTTGTAGCATCCATGTGGTATACTATTTGTAGGATCCATCTTCAACTATAGGAGAAGATTGGAGTAAACCTAATGGTGTGTGTATGTTCATCGTTTCGTTAATGTTTTGGTGTGTGCACAAACGTTTCCTAGATGTGATATAAAAGAAGGCACGGTACATGTAGCCCGTCAGTAATTCCATTTTCTGTTACGATACAGATCCATCTCTTCCTGCTCAAGGGGTTTGATCCGAACCTGTGGACAAGGTATTTCTTTATCGCCTCGTCTCGTTTGTAAGTGCACAAATATTTCCCAATTGTCATAAAATAATGCAGAATGAATGAGGAGAAGAGCAACAGAAGCTGATGAATGGGTGTAGAATTTTAGCCATGTCTCATGGTCTAGTGTGTGCACAATATTTTCCTAATTGTGATTAAAGAATGCAGGCTACATCTTCTACGTCATTTATACCATTAGTAGCGGTACTAACACATCTTAATTTATAGGCGTGTAACCTGAAGGCGAGGTGCAAAATCCTCGCCTATCTCATCTTCGTAATGATAAAAGAATGCTGGCTACATCTAGTCCATCAATAATTCCATCGGCTTGTGCATTACTGATCCACCTCATTCTGCTGACGGGGTCTGATCATAACCTGAGGGGTGTTTGTATATCAATTTGTCTCGTTCTGGTAAGTGCACAAACGTTTCCGAATTGTCATAAAAGAATGCAGTATACATCTTGCACGTCAAGTATACCATTTTTAGCTTTTCAGGTACAGCTTTAGCAGAATTCGGCCGGTATTACGTAGCAACACGTGGAAGCCATGAAAATCCTTCCGGTACCCAAAAATTTGAAGGACCTTCAAACCATGGTAGGAAAAATCAAATATTACAAGTTTATTAAAAAATGTTTTTCAATTTCAACCATCTATGAATGTTTTAATTATGGGAGTGAAATTCGTGTGGTCGCCAGAGTGCGAAGACAAACTTGAAGAAAGCGATCGTAAAAGCGATACAGCTCAACCACTACGTCCCTGGTAGGGTAACGACGATCGCGACTGTCGCGTCAGATTATGGAGTGGGGGTGGTAGTGTCGCAAAAAGATGAAGCAGGTGTAGAGCGCCCCATCGCTTTCGCGTCCATATCCTTAAACAAGCACCATAAGAATTACTCACAGATAGAGAAGGAGACTAGCGGTAGTTTTTGGAGTAAAGAAATGTAATAAGTTCATTTATGGCGCGAAGAGTCATATCGGAAAACTGCTCAAACGACATCGACGCTTAGGTTAACCCGGGACCGGTGGCGCGGGTCAGCGTGACCCGCGGCTGGTATTTTCTTCTCTGCCTATCTGTCATCGGTTGCGATAGAGACGTGCCGATTACTGTAGCTTATCTCCGTTTCCCCCCTACATTGCGTGGTCGTTTCTCAGATTGCTTCTGCAGGCGAGGAGGGAAACGTCGTTGCGTGTCACAGGGACACACCGCGACCACTAACGTTGCTCCTTACATTCCAACGTTATCCTCTGTTTGAAGTGTGTGATAGTGCTAGTGTGAAGCGTTTGGTCTTCATAATGAATGAAAAGGATGTGGATAGAATACGTCGCCTTTTGGACGAGATATAATCAGACAGTGACGATATTTTATGCGGTGACGAGAGTGATCTTGGAAGTAACGTGCGAAGAAGAAAACCAAGAAAATACCGAGCACGATACCGAGACGGAACAAAGTGACAGCGATGATGAAAATACAGATTACACGACTTGAGATGATGACATTCCGTTAGTTGACAGGGGTTGCTATATAGGAAATGACGCCTATAGATGGAAGATGGACGAACCATGTTAGTCGTTGCGCACGAGAAGACATTGTTACAGTGCTAGTTGCACCCTTCCAGGTTGCAAGGGTGACGCGAAAAAGGTAAACACGTGCTGGAGACGTGGCAGTGCTTTTTCCGGATTCTGTTCTTCTGAAGATAGTGGATTACATTGGTTACATTGAAACAGTACAAAATAATTACTCACGTGAAAGAGGTGCAAAGAAAACTGATTTGGTGGAGATCAAAGCTCTTATTGGCCTCTTGTATTCTGGCGGTGTGTTGAAGTCATCGCACGTGAATACTGAAGAGTTGTGGAGTGATGATGGAACAGGAGACCCTATTTTTTGCATCGCCATGAGTCAACAGAGGTTCAGATTTTTGTAGAGAATGTTGCGCTTTGATGACAGATGAGATCGTCAAGTAAGAATGGCACTTGACAAGTTTGCTCCTATACGAGAGATATTTGAAAATGTCGAAAATTGCAAAAAGAATTTTTGTTTAGGGGAGTACACAACCATTGATGACATGTTATGGGGCTTCAAAGGCAGATGCCCATTTCGTCAATATATGAAGAGCAAGCCTGCTAAGTATGGCATCAAAGTTTTTTCTATTGTTGACTCACGGACCTACTATGTACACTCCATGGAAGTCTACTTAGGAAAATAGCCCAATGGCCCGATTTCTCTAAATCAATTGCTTAATATCTAGTTTAATGACAGTTACTTTAATGATACAGTTGGTCGTTGAATTTTACTAAGTTTTGTGGAAATGGTCACCTATAGATTAAAAAAAAACTATCGATTCGAGAAAGACAGTATTTTGCATTTTTGAAAATTTAATAAACATATGAACAATCGCAAAAACGCAATTATAGTAGTTTTTATCAAAAATTCTGCAGTAAACTGGACAATCGATAGTTCATGAATTGCATATGGACAATAATATTGAAAGAAAAATGTGTAAAGAAAATAATTTAGTCTACAATTAATGTTATTTTATCTGATATAATGTGTATCAGCCAAATATTTCTTTTATTAAAAATATTTCCATATCTAGCGGCCAATTTATTAGGGCGTTGCGATTAGCTACAATGGTTTGTATGGCTTTGCCTACGACGTTTCGTCATGACAACGGCTGCCGAAGCCATGCCAGAGCTGAACTTGGCCGCAGACGTCCCCAATCAATACGTGTACACGTTTTAACTCTATTTAACTATACACGTTTTAACTGTATTTGATACGCAGATACGCAGACGCTGATATATCAGCCGAATTTGCTTTAAGGGATTTATATTTTACCAAATATTTTTATATTTGTAACGAACAGATGTAGTGCACTGTCGAACGATTGTCGTAGCATGTGGATATGTTCATTAAACAGATCCAGAAGCTACGACAATCGTACGCTTTTACTTACTTTTTAGCTTCAAAACATGACCGAATCCTTAGGGAGCCGGTTGACTAATGTCAAAATATGACAACTAATGTCAAAAACGTGGCAGCGGTGGGAACCGAACACACGCCTTCAGAGACATTGGTGCCTTAAACCAACGCCTTAAACGCACGGACCACGCTTCTCTTTCTGTGATTTCAAGTTATATATATCTATGATTAAAGTCGCATCACACTAGAGAAACAAAAACGTAACAGCGGTGGGAACCAAACACACGCCTTCAGAGACATCGGTGCCTTAAACCAACGCCTTAGAACGCACGGACCACGCTTCCCCCTCTGTGATTTCAAGTTATATATATATGTATGATTAAAGACGCATCACACTAAAGAAACAAAAACGTAACAGCGGTGGGAACCGAACACGCCTTCAGAGACATTGGTGCCTTAAACCAACGCCTTAGAACGCACGGACCACGCTTCTCTTTCTGTGATTTCAAGTTATATATATGTATGATTAAAGACGCATCACACTAGAGAAACAAAAAACAGCGGGAGGAATTTCCATGAACAAAAACATTGCAATCGAAACATTATGTAGCTTTACACAATCGCAGTAAACTGGACACGTTTCATGTGAATTGATATACATATATTGAAAGCATTAAAGAAAATAATTAGTACACGTAATTAACTTATTTTTCAGATATGAAGTGCCTAAATAATTCTTATAGAATTTTCCATACGGCGGCCAATTTCTGCGTTGCGTTATATATGTTTGTATGGCATTAAGCGCATCACACTTTCGAGACAAACGTGCCAAGCCATGCAGGAACCGAACGTCCCAATAAATAGGAGACAGTGTTTGACTTAACTAACGACTTTCTGTAGACGCAGATCCAGACGCTTATATCTGCCGAATTTCAAGGTTTATATTTACATATATATTTAAGACGATTACGTGAAACTAAACGTTGCAGCGTGGGATATGTCATTTAAACAGTGGTACTGTAAATCAACGCTTCAACACTTTAGCGAACACGCTTCCTTCTGAGGGATTCGTTATAATGTCAAAATATGATCAACTAAGAAAAAACGTGGCAGCGGTGGGAACCGAACACACGCCTTCAGAGACATTGGTGCCTTAAACCAACGCCTTAGAACGCACGGACACGCTTCTCTTTCTGTGATTTCAAGTTATATAATCTATGATTAAAGTCGCATCACACTAGAGAAACAAAAACTGTGGCAGCGGTGGGAAACCGAATCACACGCCTTCAGAGACTTTGGTGCCTTAAACCAACGCCTTAGAACGGACGGACCACGCTTCTCTTTCTGTGATTTTAAGTTATATATATGTATGATTAAAGACGCATTACACTAGAAGAACGAAAACGTACCAGCGGTGGAACCGAACACGCCTTCAGAGACATTGGTGCCTTAAACCAACGCCTTAGAACGCACGGACCACGCTTCTCATTTCATGATATTTCATAGTTATATAATGTGATTTTATGATTAAAGACGCATCACACTAGAGAAACAAAAACGTGGCAGCGGTGGGAACCGAACACACGCCTTCAGAAACATTGGTGCCTTAAACCACGCCTTAGAACGCACGGACCACGCTTCTCTTTCGGTGATTTCAAGTTATATAATGTATGATTAAAGTCGCATCACACTAGAGAAACAAAACGTAACAGCGGTGGGAACCGAACACACGCCTTCAGAGACATTGGTGCCTTAAACCAACGCCTTAGAACGCACGGACCACGCTTCTCTTTCTGTGATTTCAAGTTATATATATGTATGATTAAAGACGCATCACACTAGAGAAACAAAACGTAACAGCGGTGGGAACCGAACACACGCCTTCAGAGACATTGGTGCCTTTAACCAACGCCTTAGAACGCACGTACCACGCTTCTCTTTCTGTGATTTCAAGTTATATATATGTATGATTAAAGCGCATTACACTAGAGAAACAAAAACGTGGCAGCTATGGGAACCGAAAACACGCCTATAGAGACAGTGGTGACTTAAAACCAACGCTTAGAACGCACGGACCCGCTTCTCTTTGTTATATAATGTATGATTAAAGACGCATAACTAAGAAACAAAAACGTGGCAGCGGTGGGAACTGAACACACGCCTTCATAGACATTGGTGCCTTAAACCAACGCCTTAGAACGCACGGACAACGCTTCTCTTCTGTGATTTCAAGTTATATATATGTATGATTAAAGACGCATCACACTAGAGAAACAAAAACGTGGCAGCGGTGGGAACCGAACACACGCCTTCAGAGACATTGGTGCCTTAAACCAACGCCTTAGAACGCACGGACCACGCTTCTCTTTCTGTGATTTCAAGTTATATATATGTATGATTAAAGTCGCATTACACTAGAAGAACGAAAACGTACCAGCGGTGGAAACCGAACACACGCCTTCAGAGACATTGGTGCCTTAAACCAACGCCTTAGAACGCACGGACCACGCTTCTCTTTCTGCGATTTCAAGTGATATATATATATATATATATAATATATATATTTTGATTCAAGTTATATATATGTATGATTAAAGCGCATACACTAGAGAAACAAAAACGTGGCAGCGGTGGGAACCGAACACACGCCTTCAGAAACATTGGTGCCTTAAACCTACGCCTTAGAACGCACGGACCACGCTTCTCTTTCGGTGATTTCAAGTTATATATATGTATGATTAAAGACGCATCACACTAGAGAAACAAAAACGTGGCAGCGGTGGGAACCGAACACACGCCTTCAGAGACATGGATGCCTTAACCAACGCCTTAGAACGCACGGACAACGCTTCTCTTTCTGTGATTTCAAGTTATATAATGTATGATTAAAGCGATTACACTAGAGAAAAAAACCAGCGTGGGAATCAAACACACGCCTTCGAGACATTGTGCCTTAAACAACGCTTAGAACGCACGGACCCCGCTTCTCTTTCTGTGATTTCAAGTTATATATATATGTATGATTGAAAGACGCATCATACTAGAGATACAAAAACGTGGCAGCGGTGGGAACCGAACACACGCCTTCAGAGGCATTGGCGCCTTAAACTAACGCCTTAGAACGCACGGACACGCTTCTCTTCTGTGATTTCAAGTTATATATATGTATGATTAAGAGTCGCATTACACTAGAAAACAAAAACGTACCAGCGGTGGGAACCAACACACGCTTTAAGAGACATTGGTGCCTTAAACCAACGCCTTAGAACGCACGGACCACGCTTCTCTTCTGTGATTTCAAGTTATATATATGTATGATTAAAGTCGCATTACCCCTAGAAGAACAAAACGTACAGCGGTGGCACCGAACACACGCCTTCAGAGACATTGGTGCCTTAAACCAACGCCTTAGAACGCACGAGCCACGCTTTCCTTTCTGTGATTTCAAGTTATATATCATGAATTAAAGACGCCTCACACTAGAGAACAAAACGTCAGGTGGGAACTGAACACACGCCTTCAGAACATTGGCCTTTAAACAACGCCTTAGAACATTGGACCACGCTTCTCTTTCTGTGATTTCAAATTATATATTCATGTATTCCTGTTAACGACTGTACAGACGATAGGAATCGTAAAAAAACGCTCAAATATGTGGCATTTGGCTGAAATGGCGATTTTATTAATGTATTTCAGTTATAATTGTAAGATTAAATGCTGCATCACATTGAGAAACAACGTAAAGGGTACGACACAGCCTTCAGAGAATCGTGGTCCTTTAAACCAACGTTGAACGCACTTTGGACCACGCTTCTCTCTGTGATTCGTATATATATTATGTATGATAAGACGCAATCCTAGGAAACAAGACTAAAGCAGTGGGAACCGAAACACGCCTTCAGAGATTCATTTAAGCTTTCAAACCAACGCCTTTGAACGCACGGACCACGCTTCTCTCGTGATTTCAAGATTATATATTCATGTTTCTGTTAACGAAACTAGGATACATGACGAGTAGGGAATCGTAAAACACGCCATTAGGTGGCATTTTGGCTAAATAGCGTATTTCATAATTTTCGCAATTGCTCAGATACAAGTTTCAAAGAGAAAATGCCCGCACCATTGAAAACAACGTAAATTCCGAGTCGGGCTGGCTTCAGAAGAATCGTGCCGTCAAAATCCTTAAACATCAACGTTGTATTATCAACTTTATATTTGAAAACGACCATATCTCCTAAAACGAAGCGAAGCGTGGCATTCTGAACACCGCGTTCAGAGACAAGGGCTATCAAAAATGCCAATCGTCACATCCGCATACTTTCTGGTTTTTAATATTATTTAAAAGCATCATATTTCAAAATAGCCATCGTTTGACTGCAGGCATCTTCAAACTATTGGTGCTAACGACGCCTTAAACCGCACGCTTTTTGATTAAAATATTTTCTATGCATTCCTGTTAACGACTGGTACATGACGATAGGGAATCGTAAAAAAACGGCACAATATAGTGGCATTTTGGCTGAAAATGGCGTATTTTATTAATGTTTCGCAAATTGCCAGAAAACGAAGCCTCAGAAGAAAAATGACCTGCACCATTGAAACCGCCGTTAAATTTCGAGTCAGGTGCTTGCTTTCAGAAGAATCCGTGTCCGGTCAAATTTGAAAATTCAACTGGGGTATTATCAACTTTACGATTTGGCAAAACGACCATATCTCCTAAACGAATGCGAATTTTGGCATTCTGAAGCCACCGGCGTGTTCCCGGGATCAAGGGCTATCAGAAAATGTGTCATTCGTCCAATTCGGTCGAAAACTACGGTTTTTAGAGGGATTTCCTCATTTTAAAGCATTTTCAATATTTCCAAAATAGGCCATTTTGACTGCGTGCATCTTCTAAACTATTAGCTATACGACGCTGAAATCCGCACGTTAATTAAAGAATACTTTTCTCTATGCATTCCTGTTAACGACTGGTACATGACGATAGGGAATCGTAAAGAAAAACGGCGACAATATAGGTGGCATTTTGGCTGAAAATGGCGTATTTTATTAATGTTTCGCAAATTGTCAGAAAACAAAGCCTCAGAGAGAAAATGACCTGCACCATTGAAACCCCGTTAAATTTCGAGTCAGGTGCTGGCTTCAGAAGAATCCGTGTCCGGTCGAATTTGAAAATTCAACTGGGTATTATCAACTTTACGATTTGGCAAACGACCATATCTCCTAAACGAATGCGAATTTGGCGTTCTGAAGCCACCGGCGTGTTCCCGAGGTCAAGGGCTATCAGAAAATGTGTCATTCGTCCAATTCGGACGAAAACTACGGTTTTTAGAGGGATTTCCTCATTTTAAAGCATTTTCAATATTTCCAAAATAGGCCATCTTTGACTGCGTGCATCTTCTAAACTATTAGCTATACGACGCTGGAATCGTAAAAAACGGCCAATTAGGTGGCATTTTGGCTGAAAATGGCGTATTTTATTAATGTTTCGCGAATTGTGAGAAAACGAAGCCTCAGAGCGAAAATAGACCTGCACCATTGAAACCGCCGTTAAATTTCGAGTCAGGTGCTGGCTTTCGAAGAATCCGTGTCCGGTCAAAATTTGAAAATTCAACATGGGGGGTATCATCAACTTTTACGATTTGGCAAAACAACCATATCTCCTAAACGAATGCGAGCTTTGGCATTCTGAAGCCACCGGCGTGTTTCCGGGATCAAGGGCTATCAGAAAATGTGTCATTCGTCCACGGACGAAAACTACGGTTTTGGAGGGTTTTCTTATTTAAAGCATTTTAATATTTCCAAAATAGGCCATCTTTGACTGCGTGCATCTTCTCAACTATTAGCTATACGACGCTGAAATCCGCACGTAAATTAAAGAATATTTTTCTCTATGCATTCCTTTTAACGACTGCTTCATGACGATAGGGAATCGTAAAGAAAACGGCGACAATATAGGTGGCATTTTGGCTGAAAATGGCGTATTTTATTAATGTTTCGCAAATTGCCAGAAAACGAAGCCTCAGAGAGAAAAATGACCTGCACCATTGAAACCGCCGTTAAATTTCGAGTCAGGGTGCTGGCTTTCAGAAGAATCCGTGTCCGGTCAAAATTTGAAAATTCAACATCAACTTTTACGATTTGGCAAAACAACCATATCTCCTAAACGAATGCGAACTTTGGCATTCTGAAGCCACCGGCGTGTTTCCGGATCAAGGGCTATCAGAAATGTGTCATTCGTCCAATTCGGACGAAAACTACGGTTTTTAGAGGGTTTTCTTCATTTTAAAGCATTTTTAATATTTCCAAAATAGGCCATCTTTGACTGCGTGCATCTTCTCAACTATTAGCTATACGACGCTGAAATCCGCACGTAAATTAAAGAATACTTTTCTCTATGCATTCCTTATAACGACTGCTTCATGACGATAGGGAATCGTAAAGAAAACGGCGACAATATAGGTGGCATTTTGGCTGAAAATGGCGTATTTTATTAATGATTCGCAAATTGCCAGAAAACGAAGCCTCAGAGAGAAAAATGACCTTCACCATTGAAACCGCCGTTAAATTTCGAGTCAGGGTGCTGGCTTTCAGAAGAATCCGTGTCCGGTCGAAATTGGAAAAATTCAATAGGGGGTATTATCAACTTTTACGATTTGGCCATGGAAAACAAAACGACCATATCTCCTAAACTAATGCGAATTATGGCATTCTGAAGACACCGGCGTGTTCCCGGATCAGGGGCTATCCGAAAATGTGGCCATTTGTGCAATTCGGACGAAAAGTACGGTTTTTAGAGGGTTTTCCTTATTTTAATGCATTTTCAATATTTCCAAAATAGGTCATCTTTGACTGCCTGTATCTTCTAAACTATCAGCTATACGACGCTGAAATCCGCACGTAAGTCCAGCAAACATCCGCTCAATCATCTGCGCAATCATCTGGCAATCATCCGCGCAATCATCCTTCCAATTATCCGCGCAATCATCCGGCAATCATCCAGGCAATCATCTGCCTAATCATCCGCGCAATCATCCAGCAATCATCTGCGCAATCATCCGCGCTATCCGCGCAATCTTCCGCTTAATCATCCGCGCCATCATACGGCAATCATCCAGGCAATTATCCGCCCAATCATCTGCGTAATTATCCGGCAATCATACGCGCAATCATCCGCGCAATCATCCGCCCAATGATCCGCGCAATCATCCGGCAATCATCCAGCAAACATCCGCCCAATCGTCCGCGCAATCATCTGACAATCATCCGCGCTATCATCCGCGCTATCCGCACAATCATCCGCCCAATCATCCGCGCAATCATCGCAATCATCCGCGATATCCGCGCAATTCCGCGCAATCATCTCGCAATCATACGCGCAATCATCAGCAATATCCGCCAATCATCCGCGCAATTATCCGGCAATCATCCGCGCAATCATCCGCGCTATCCGTGCAATCATCCGCCCAGTAATTCGCGCAATCATCCGCTCAATCATCCGCGCTATCGTCCGCGCTGTCCGCGCAATCATCCGCTAAATTATCCGCGCAATCATCCACACAATCATCCGCGCAATCATCCGCGCTATCCGCGCATTCATCCGCCCAATCATTCGCGAAATCATCCGCCAATCATCCCGCATCATACGTCAATCATCCGCGCAATATCCCGCAATCTTCCGCGCAATTATCCGCGCTATCCGCGCAAACATCCGCTCTATCATTCGCGAAATCATCCGCCTGTCTGTGTGTCTCTTTCTGTGTCTGTCTGTCTCTGTCTATCTGACAGTCTGTCTCTGTCTGTCTGTCTGTCTGCCTGTCTCTGTCTCTCTGTCTCTGTTTCTGCCTTCTCTCGGTTTCTGTCTGTCTGTCTCTCTGTCTGTCTGTCTCTGTCCGTCTGTCAGTCTCTGTTTGTCTGTCTGTCTCTTTCTGTATGTCTGCCTCTGTCTCTCTCTGTCTGTCTCTCTGTTTGTCTCTGTCTGCCTGTCTTTCTGTCTCTGCCTTTGTCTTCTCGTCTGTCTGTCTCTCTGTCTGTCTCTGTCTGTCTCTGTCTGTCTCTGTCTGTCTTTCCGCTCTCTCTCTCTCGTCTCTCTCTCTCGTCTCTCTCTCTCCGTCTCTCTCTCTCCGTCCTCTCTCTCCGTCTCTCTCTCTCCGCTCTCTCTCTCCGTCTCTCTCTCTCTCCGTCCTCTCTCTCCGTCTCTCTCTCTCCGTCTCCCCTCTCTCCTCCGTCTCTCTCTCTCCGTCTCTCTCTCTCCGTCTCTCTCCTCTCTCCGTCTCTCTCTCTCTCCGTCTCTCTCTCTCTCCGTCTCTCTCTCTCGCTCTCTCTCCGTCTCTCTCGCTCTCTCTCTCCGTCTCTCTCGCTCTCGCTCTCTCGCTCTCTCGCTCTCTCTCGCTCTCTCTCGCTCTCTCTTGCGCCATTGTTGGGCAGAAGTGAGGTTAGGAGCAGAATCATTCCCCGAATCTGTTCTTCGGAGAGTGCTCCCAATTCGCAAGTGCTTTGACAGCGGAATTCGCCGAGCGATTTGGCATTAAACTGGTGAGAAGTTCGCCGTATCACCCTCAATCAAATGCAGTCGAAAGAATGCATCGAACTATGAACCGGCTTATGAAGGTTCTGTGTTTAGGGACTGATTGGGAATGCCAACTTCCCGCTATTATGTTCGCCTTGCCCACGAGTGTGCACGAATCATTAGATTTCTCTCCTGCCGAATTGGTGTACGGGAAGAATCTCCGTACCCCATGACACTTCTTTATGAAAGGCTTGCGGGAACTGCGGAAGGTGAAGAAAATTCTGTAGTTGAACTCGTATTCAAATTAATCAATCGTTTGAAACGCTCCCGTGACCTAGCTCACAATAGAATGGCTGAAGAACAGCAGAAACGTAAAGTGTGGTATGTCCGGAAGGCGGTCTTACGTACTTTCGAGATAGGCGCTAAGGTGTTGGTTCTCGCACCTAACAGGACGCGGAAGCCCGCGGTTCAGTGGATAGGGCCGGGCGAGATTCGCGAGAAAATTTCGGAACATTTAACTATGTGGTCCAGATGCCGGGGCGGAAGGAACCCCGCGTCTATCACATTAACATGCTTAAAAGATACCACCAGAGAACAGAGTACTTGAATGTGCTTGGTTCTACGACTGTGACAGACGCAGGTGACGAAGACGCGCTAGATCGCTATGCGCTTAAATTGGATTGTTGCGACTTCGACGCGGAAGAAATGCTGAGCGGGACTGAGGTCGAACCTGAGTTTCGCGACGCTCTGAAAACGGTCATTTGTAAGTACAGGTCTGCTCAGAAAAGGTTAATGTAGATGCGCTTAGTCGCATGTTTGATGATGTGAATTGATCCACCGGCGAGAATAGAGAACACACACTTCATGACATGTATAAATGTCGGTGAAATTCAATGTAAATAATATGGTAAATTCAAGGGTAAAATTGTTTTGTTATTTTGATATTTTTATGTGGATACATACATGTGTCAATAAATTCAGTTAAGAACGGCACATGTTGTATATAACGAAGCCCACAATTATTATGTAATACTTCAATGCAAGGTGAATGTTTTCTATTTTATATTTCAGGGTTTCATGTAATACAAGATGCGCCAAGAATTGTTATGTAAAATTTCAATGTAAAGTAAATGCTTTGTATTTCAGGGTCTTATGTAATTCAAGATACGTCAAGAATACTTATGTATGTATATAGGTGTCATGTTTAAATGTAAATGGCAACATAGCTTAGGTGAAAAGGAAGGGGGGACAGCCCACAGATTTAGTTAACATATTTCGACTAAATAGGGTTTGATATTCCGGTAACATCATGTTCATGTTCAAAAAAAAAGGATGTAGAGGTCTCACGACCAGGTAACTTAGCAGAATTTTTTTTTCCTGGGCATATTTTGCTGCGAATAAAAATTCTCACCCCCCGGCATGGGAGGGTCTGTGGCGTCGCGGGGTGCGGCGCCGCTGCGGCGGGCCGCTTCGGGGAAACCCGCTCCTAAGCCGGAGGTGGAATGGGGGTGAAAGGCGGCGGCGCCACGCCGGCCGAAAAAATCCCAGTACGCAAATAACTGGGAGAAATGGACGCGCGCCGGCGCGAGTCTTGTGATGTCGGTTGCAGCCCTGGAAGGGCTGAGCGAGCCGAATGACGCCCGCCGCTTGTAGGGTGGGGGCGAGCCGGCGGATACTTAAGGCTGCGCCGACATGCGCCTCCGCTCCAAAAGCTGAAAAGCTGGAGCTTATGTATCCGGAAATATAAATAAATTCCCGCCTCGCCAAGGGTATTGGCGTGGGGAAAATGAAAAAAAAAAAAATAAAGCCTCGGGGGATACGCAGAGTGTCGAAAGACGAGAGGTATCTCCAGTGCAATCTTTGCACGCGATCTTCAGGTCGAAGATCGGTTTGGCGACAGGCCATGTAACTTCGGTAGTTACGGGACTCTTATGTCCGACAGCTTCGCACCTCGCGTTGCTTTTTGCTGCATCTGAGCAGTGGTTCTGGGCTAGGCCTAGGGACGGTCGCGGGGTTTCGCGGCTAAGAGAATAGAAAGGTTTCCAAGGGGTAAATTTTGTATTATAATATTTATACATTAATTGTAAATATATTGTAAATATCAAACAGAAACAGTCGTATGTGTTATTCTTTTCTAGTACGTCACAGTAGCATCCTAATTTGAAATTTAATTGTGATTACAATGGTAGAGATCATTTTTCTGAGGTTTCGTTTTTCCGAAATTTGCGAAAACGTTCGTAAAATACGTTTTTTTAGACCAAAATGCAATGTATATTTTCGCCGTTCTTTTTCCGTATCCCGTGCTTAAATATGTGACGAAAAGTTTTGATATTTGTTAAGATTTCAACCGTTCGCAGAGATGACAAATTTCTGAACAGTACATAGAAACATATATAATTACATTAGAATCCAGACTTTAGCCTGAGGTCGTCGGGCAGTACCGCGAAACAGGATTTTTGACATTACTGAAGATTTTCTGTTTTCCACATTTGTCTATAGAATTTTATTTATCCTTTTTGTGTTTGATAGGGCGTTGGATTCTGGAGACATCTCGCCTGCGTGGTATTTTACCACTTTTTCAAATTTGTCCGAAAGTACGAAAACAGTTTTAAAATTAGCTTCGGCGATTTTACTTGGAAAAACAGATTCATCAGGTGAAATCTATCAAGGAGATAAACGCCATTTTGAGATCAAAAATCGAGTCGCAGGATAAAAGAGCCCGTGTGTAATCTCAGCTCATTCTTTCTGGTAGTGGAATGATAACGGAAGATCTTAGAAGTAAAATGTATGTAAAATAAGATGTTAGTACATGGAATATGGGTGATAGCTACACAATTAGTTCAATTTTCTTTTTGAAATCAGTTTCCAAATCGGAAACGATGTTTTGAGTAATGCCTCAAATAATTTTTAATGGTATTCGAAGGAAGACGGAAATATGTGAACGAGATATGTACCTACAAAATACGACTATTACAGATAATACGAGACCGTTTGGTTGTGTTACAGCATCACTAGTTTGATATGTGGAGAAAAATGGATTTAGATTGAAAGGGACGAAAACATAAACCGACTGCCTGGCTTGCCTGCCTAAAGGTTCGGCCTCCTTTAGCGCCGCAGGCCG
Source organism: Teleogryllus oceanicus (assembly GCA_964035755.1). Classification (NCBI taxonomy): domain Eukaryota; kingdom Metazoa; phylum Arthropoda; class Insecta; order Orthoptera; family Gryllidae; genus Teleogryllus; species Teleogryllus oceanicus. Next base: position 112,920,057 of record CAXIVR010000003.1, on the reverse strand, counting down.
CCGGGTTTGGCCGTTCGGCTGCGTGGAGGGAGGGCCCACAAGGGTCGGGTGACGCCACGGTGTAGATCGGTGAAAAGGGGAGGGAGGTGTTTTTCAAATTTCACTTTACGCCGCTCGTATTCATCCGATTTGCATGATTGATACGGCGTTGGATTCAGGAATCACGTCGTCATCGCGCTATAAGCCCACATTTTTTAATTTCTTCCCCGGAACTATGAGAATTTTTTTTGTTAATATTTTTTGAAAAACTGCTTTGTATCGTAAATTCTATTTTAAAACGGAGTCCAATGCCGTTTACAGATCGAAAATCGGACTATCTCTTCAGACTTATCGGTCTAGTAAATTCCCTGTGATTGTGCAGCGATCTATTGATTTTTCCTATAAGATTTCAACTTTATTTATTTATTTATTTTATGTCAAAAAAAACAGTTGAAAACTGCGTATATCGTGCTATGGGGAAAAGTGAAAAGTATTTTTCGGTACATTTAGCCTTAAGAAAATGCCCACTTAATTCTAAAGAACACATTTAAATATTTTTGGCATGTTTGTACGAGTCATGAAAAATTAACACTTCTGACATTCTTTATTTCTTCTATTTTTAGTAAGTATATATTAGGCGTATTTAACTTTTTACGACTTTTTCATGGAATTTGTTTTCTTCTAATCTTGGTTAAAAATTAATGTTTACGTTTTTTCACCTTTACTAATTTTAGTCAGACTGAAGATGTCATGTGAGTTTCAGTATGACATTCTATATCTAGAGACAAACATATTCTTTGATCGTGATTCTTCATACAAATAAACCAGTAGTGCTCCTACACCTATTATGTGAAACGGCTACGATTGCCTAATCGAGAGTAAAGGGGTCTAATCGTCAGTAACGGACGGATGGACGAGCAGATGCAAGTTACGCGAATACTATTTAAGGATAATTACCAATGTAACAAGAATTTATGATAATTATTTAGTGTATTTTTTTTTTTTTTGTTTTGTTCAACATTATTGATCTTGCTAAAAATTGCTTGCTATTTTTAATTACTTTCCAACTTTTATTTGCCTTTAATTATTTCAAAAATATTGTGTTTTGTATTTCTCCAAAACTGTTTTGTTTTTCTATCCTAAAATTCTTTCCAAATCAAGTTATTTTCCAACGCATGAATCGATTTATTGACTCTGATTTCTCTTTCGATTATAATTAAAGAATTACAATTAATTTAAAGAGTTTTATATTACTACTCGCGGCAACTTAAAATCTCGAGGGGCCGAGCCCCTGGCGGTGGTCGAGCCAGTGATGGATCGGGGGGTGGCAGGGGGTTACCCCCCCCCCCAATCGAACGCGTCAGATAATTTTCTGTAAAAAATATGTTAGTTTTCCAGCGCATAACGAATGTGCTGCTTGAAACGTGAGCATAATCGTAGATGAAATTACGTTTGTTCACAGAAATCTGCTCATTCTCGACCCCGACTACGCAGTAAGTGCCGGGGGAACGGAGGGGGGGGGGAGTTATGGCGAAGATATTGTCATAGAAGCCCTGCAACATTACATTTGATTTTTAAGAAAGATCATTCCGTAACATACAATGCAAACGCATGTATCTGAAATGTTCCGTTTCGACGTATAAATATATATAAATTTAACGAAATATGTAGTCGTTAAAATATGCAAAAATGTGCAATTATACCAAAATATGTAAAATAAAAATAGTTCCAACGCATTCAAAATGTACTGTAAACTCGAAATATTGAATGCAGTGATCTAGTTGCAGTAAAAACATGTATTACATGGAAATCCGTTCCCTAATGATTACATTCATAGGTTGCAGGAAACTAGGGTTAAGATTTTAGGGAAAAATCACAGTATTTGTTTTATTAACAACTTTATAAAATAAAAAAATATTTAAAACCATCAAATTTTATACAATATAATTCAATTATACGTATTTTAAATAATAGACAAATGTAATAATGTTAAAATCAAATTAAGGCACACCTTCTGGTAAATTTGGGGGCTGGTTCTAGTAAATTTAGGGGCAATTTTCAATACTCCTCAAAAAGAAAATTCTTTCAAATTTATGAATTTCACACTATTAGCATAATAAATTAAAAACCTACAGGTTACATAACTAATGGAATTTGCACAAGCAAAACATTTGTTACAGTTATCCACTGGATCAATTTACTAATGGCAATAGTTTCTTTTCCAATGGTATTTAATAATACAACTCAAAACATATACTGCCAAGCAATATTTTGAACAAATGGAAACATATCTTTGGTGAATGTTACTTTATTGCTATATCCAAACACTAATATACACACCACTTGCTTTTATTAATCTATTTATTTACCACTTAAAATGCATTCTCTCAATCATAGAGCAAGTAAAGTATAAATTGATAAACTGATAAAACTGGAGTCATGGAATTAATATCGACTGCAACATCTAAACAAAAGGTTTAAAATATTTTCATTAAAAACATATTTTAAGGGCTCTATGAGATATGACCATAAGCCACATTCTGCAGTTTTGAAATACAGCTCAATTAATGTTTGGGAAACACAGGCAAATCAAAGGAAGGCCAAGATAATCAGACAGCCATATGGCTAAAAAACAGAAATCTGTAATACTGAACGGGAACAGTGTTGCTTAAGAGAAAATCTTATGGAAAAAACTCAAAATTGCAGCTGATGACAATTTGTCACTGTCACCTTGATAAATAAACAAAAACATTACTCTTAGTACTAAAGTCTAGATAAGTTATATTTCTGTCTGCAATCACTCATTCAAAATTTCACTTGTTATTATGCTACATTATTTAATTTTCTGTAAATTGACAAGATCTTTTTTCCAATCATCTGGTGCTTTTTGTTAATATTTTCAAGGTGACATTTTTAAATAAACAATAAGTCATTGAAAACTCTCTGTATTAGTTATTTAATAAATCAACGGTTTCTAATAGTGCCTATTTCAACATGTCATACCAACACCTTCATATTTTATCACTAAACTTCGAATATATTCAATTGTCTTTTCATCTAAACCAAATTTTCCAGCTTCTTCATCAAACTGATTAACACCACCAAAACCAACAACATATCCATTAAGTCTTGCAGCAAGATGAGAATCAACCAACAATTTTGAGCCTTTTTTGATGCCGGTAGCCTCCATTAACTGTGAATACTGCTGAAGCCTGTATTTCTGATGATAACTAAAATAGAGAACAACATTGCAAATCAATGTACAAAACCATTTCTTATCCACACCCTCATTTCAGATTTTTTTCTAAAAGATTAATACAACTGTACTGTTCATTATATTGTCCTTCACAAGGGTAATGGCGAGTTCAAAAAATGCAAAACAAATGTACCAAAATAATAATCCAGATAACATTGAGTAGTTAAAAGCCAAAACACCTTTTCTATCTTAAGTAAAAGTACTTAGGCCATGTCAATGTTCAATGAGGGTAAAGGCGACTGAATCTGAACTTGCCTTTAAAATATTCTGCTTTTAAGAAAACAAACATGAATGCTATATATTTTTATAACATTTATCTTTAATTGTTTGTTGCTGTGAAATTTATGGTGCTAGTGTGTCTAATGCCAATCTGTGAAACTAGTATTGTAATAATAGCCAAAATTAGTAGTGGAAAAAATTTAATTAATATCAAAAAGAGAAAAAGATCTCCAAAGTTATCAAAACAAGTAATCACAAAATGAAACAATACACATTTTGTTACATTTATTAACAAAGGAAGACAATTTTTACTTTGCATTAATGAAATACAATGAAAATAAATTATGTAAAGTGTTATCAACTAAAATTTGACTTTAATTTCATAATATAATATGTCTTCCTCTTATGATCCTGTAAGTAGAAATTTGGCTGCACATAATTTTCATTAAAACTTGATTAAAAGTTATTGGTTAAAATGGATAATCTGGTACACATGCAGAGAGTAGTGATTGGGAGGAGAGGGGATGAAGGTGGGAAAGGGGATGAGACGGAGTACACTTGCAGTAAAATAACAAAAATCAATAACCTGGAAATTAAGAAAACTTACATAATCAGCACTTAGGTTTTCGAGATAACTGCAATAAAGTAGCTTGTGGTTCTGTACCACACATATGGAATGTCTATAAAATATTGAATATTTCGCTTGCTTCCCAAAAGCAATTTTACTTGCATTTTTATGCCAAATGACTTTTATGACCACAATGACACTTCACTACACATTTCAAAGTTGAGAACAATGTGATTAACATAAAACATCCTCGAATCTGGGGAAAGCATAATTAAAAAGGTATTTTGTCATATTAATACTTTTAGTATGAAAACTCACTTCAAATCAGTTCGAATGGTAAATATGGATAGCTTTTCTGGTTTCTGGAAAGCACTCCCTTTGTAACTTTAGAAATCCTATTACAACCCTCTTACTGTTTTGTCATATTTCATTAAAATTAAACCATTTCCCATAAAACTTCACAATGAACAAAACAATTCACAGCAGACAAGTCACTATCCCAAGTATTAAAAGCTACCCTTCAAAACCAAACTTCTCCTTGTCCTCTTTACCATGGATTTCTCCTTTGTCTGAGCACCATGAACTGCCTGTTTAAACCCGTAAGTTTGTATCAAACTCTCTACTTCAACTGATATTTTATTTCCTTAAGAGGCGGGGGGACTTATAGCCGAATAAAATTTTTGAATACTAATTTTTGCCTTAAAGAACCCAATTACCTTTTAAAAAGAATGGTCATAAATTACTATTAATGCTTTTTCACAAAAGCATAATGGATAATCTCACTCTTACAAACAAATACATCATTTAGTTTCATTTGTGGCAAATATCTTACATATGTTTTATGAAATAAATACATATACATGTACACATCACGTTTTCTTTCAATTATTTTTTTCTTTATCAAAACTTACTCCTCAGCATTAAAAAATTCCTTAAATGGGATGATTCTTGTGACAACTCCTTGCTTGATGCTTTCTTGTTCCTTCAGAGATTCTTCTGCAATTTGCTTTTGTTCATTATCATGATAAAATATCAGAGATGTATATTGAGGTTTTGTTTTAAATGTGGGATCATGATTGGCCCAGAACAAATTCAATAACTCACTATATGAAACTTCATCTGGATTGTAGTCTATATCAATAGATTCCGTGTGGTCACCTCTATAAATATAAATTATAAAAACAAAATGAACATTATTCCTGAATCATGTACATTTGTTACATTAAAAGTCATACTTACATAGAACGGTAAGTGGGGCATGGCTTATCACCACCTGAATAACCAACACGTGTTCTTACAACACCTTTGGTAGTTCCAAATAAGGAGTCAGGTCCCCAGAAACACCCCATTGCAAAAGTGGCTTTCTTGGTGTTGACATTCAGATCATGTAGTAAATTTGCCATTTTCTATAAACACGATAACAACTCCAAATAATTATACTGACCGTAGTAAAATATATTATCAATCCTTTCTATACACTTACAGAAGATGAATGTGTCTGGCCCATTTCATTCACGCTTTATGTATATATACCAGATATCTACCTTGACTGATAGTGAATATTTTCTGACGTAACTTTGCAGACAATAAATATAACTACAGATAAATTGATATTGGCCTCTTATTAAAAATAGGTCAGAGAAGTCACTCACTGAACACGTGCATTCGCTTAACACTGATAGCAAGTCATGCTGTTATCATTCATAAATTTCATTCTTACGTTCCGTAAAAACCGGTCACGCGTGCATTCTGGTCAATGACCGCCTAATCAACAAAAAAAAATTCCTCTATAAAAATATCAACACGGGTATACGATCAGTTCATGACTCACCAACATAGAGTGTATACCTGGTATACCCCCTCCTTCCCACCTGTTCCCACCAATACCACTTCCCCACTCACCTGACTGAACTAATGTTTATATACAAAGAGTCTGGTCGCACCGATCAAAGTGTAACGTGGAGTATTATACAATGGATGGAGCTGATTGACACTGGATGGCTGGACCCTGCGGGGGCCGAGAATGTCACTGTTCCAACACTAATAGAAAAATATATAGATATCCCGGTTTTCCCACTGCCAGCTGGCTGCTAGTCCTGCAACGTCACTCATCCTGATGTTGGTATGCAGCACGTGCTTCGAATGCGATGTTGCCAATGCCACGCATTGGGCACAGTTTCACTGGCATGCAAACATCTCCACGCACGCACGCACGCGTAGTGCCTGGTTCCCTGGACCGGATCTCCGCGCGGGATTGGTTCGCAACGCACTGTATAAACTTCCTGTTTTTGCCGCTTGTCGTTGCGTCGGCGGCCGAGTAAAGTACGACTTCTGGCAGCTGAGTTTAGGGAGCGGCTGGGTTTCCAAGAACCGAGAGTTACAAATAGAGTCGGAACTGAAGGCAACGAGTCCACTTCCTCAGTTTAACTGAGCTAGTTTCCCGCAAACGTGTGATTAGCGTGAAAGGTTGTTTTGTGATCAGATAAAAAAGTAAGTAGTGATTTGTTAGTCTAAAAGGATAATTGAACGCTACAGAGAAAAACATGGTATTTTTCGAAACTTGTGGACCTAATGAAGCTCTTGTTATTTCTGGATGCGGTTATCGTAAACCTTTGTTGATACCCGGAGGGAGAGCTTTCGTATGGCCCGGCGTCCAACAATGTCAAAAAATTTCATTGAATACAATGACATTGCAAGTGGATAGCCCGAAGGTGTACACTTGCGAAGGAGTACCGATCTCTGTTACGGGTATTGCGCAAGTTAAAATTCAAGGGCAAAACAAGGAAATGCTAGCTACAGCCTGTGAACAATTTCTTGGAAAAAAAGAAGCCGAAATTCGGCAAATTGCTTTGCTTACATTAGAAGGCCACCAGCGGGCAATTATGGGGACCATGACAGTGGAAGAAATCTATAAAGATAGGAAAAAGTTCAGTAAACAAGTGTTTGAAGTTGCATCATCTGATCTTGTCAATATGGGGATCACAGTTATTTCCTACACTTTGAAAGATGTCAGTGATGATCAAGGATATTTAATGAGTCTGGGCATGGCTAGGACAGCAGAAGTAAAGCGTGATGCAAGAATGGGTGAAGCAGAAGCTAGGAAGGATGCCAAAATTAAAGAAGCTTATGCAGAACAGCAGCGAATGGAAGCCAGATTTTTGAATGATGCTGAAATAGCCAAAGCTCAACGAGATTTTGAATTGAAAAAAGCTGCATATGATACTGAAATTTTCACAAAACGTGCTGAAGCTGAGCTGGCATATGATTTACAGGCTGCTAAAACAAGACAGAGAATTAAAGAGGAACAGATGCAAATTAAAGTTGTTGAAAGAGGTCAGGAAATAGCTGTTCAGGATCAGGAAATTCAACGCAAAGAAAGGGAATTGGAGGCTACTGTACGTAAGCCCGCTGAAGCAGAAAGATTCAAGTTGGAAACACTAGCCGAAGCTCACAAGAAACGTGTTGTTCTTGAAGCTGAGGCTGAAGCGGAAGCAGTTAAAATAAAGGGTGAAGCAGAAGCTTTTGCAATTGAAGCAAAGGCAAAAGCAGAGGCAGAGCAAATGGCAAAGAAAGCTGATGCATGGAAGGAATATCAAAAAGCTGCTATGATTGACATGCTTTTGGACACCATACCAAAGGTAGCTGCGGAAGTTTCTGCTCCAATATCAAAAGCCAAAAAGATAACTATGGTGTCTTCAGGGAATGGGGATGTGGGTGCATCTAAACTCACATCAGAAGTTCTTGATATTGTTTCAAAAGTACCAGAAGTGGTGAAAAATATCACTGGTGTAGATATTGTGAGATCTGTACAAGCAGCATAATGTATTGAAAACTGGAGAAAGCAGATCTGAAACCAACACACTTATTAATTTTGTTATGCGTAATTATAATTATTAATAATTATAATTGCAGAAAAGCATTTGTTATTCTTCCCCTGATTATTCTATCACTGTAATTACTGATAGTAGTGTTTATTTACTGGCTGAAAAAATTATTCTGAAAGTTTGCCAGTTTCAAAGGTTCAGTATGTGTTAAGAATTGATCATAAACATATTTTTTAGTTCTTTTAAATTAACATAATTTCTTGTGTTTGTAACTGTAATGTCACACTCTGCTGATGATGATAATTGATATACAAGATACTTAACTTGTTAAGCATGCTTTATAGTTTGTGAAGGTTTATGAAAATTGAATTATAAGTAGTTTAAAAGTTATGTGCCAATGATCAAGCGAAGTTTAAATTAAATATTTTATGGAAACTAGAATTTTTAAATTTCATCAGAAAAGTTGTTGACTAATAAAAAGGATTTCATATTGTTGAATACATAAACAACTGTGTAAAGCATTGCAGTTTATGATTGTAAATATTAGGACATGGTTTGAAGTAAACACCAATTGCTGGTTTCTATGGAGTTAAGTCTAAACAACTGATAATATTCATTTTGTATCTCTTGAATATTGTAATTTTCTAGTTTGAAACGAAAGGGAAGGTCAGTCTTGTATTTCACTAAGAAAATATTAAAATCCTTAGCAAAGATTAGATAAATAAGTACAGACAGTGCAGTTGTCAGCATGTTAAATTTTATAGCATTTGTGAGAAAAGTTTTTTGTACTTTTCTATCATTGTTGTGTTATTACCCTGTTGTTAATTATATAGAATGTTCAAAGTTTCTCTTAATAAATCTTGGATTCTTTCTTTCAGACTTTTCATGTAGTATAATAAATCACCAATGATAATTTTATTACCTTGAAGACAAAAAGAAATTTTAACTAGTCACTTTATGTAATGGATTTGTTTACCACCCAAGTTAATGAAATGCTATGCCTCTTAATAATTACAAAAATAGTAATTGTTATCATGAGCGAGGATAAATTTTAATTTCTAGATTATTTATGATTACATAGTATTTTTAATTTTTGTTGGCTTTTTAGTATTAAATCTAATATTAAGGGTTTGAAATGAATTTCATGAAAAGTACTTAGCCCTTTATTTTTCTCGAATAATTCTTTTTAATTTTTGATAAAAGAGTACTTAAACAAAATTTTTACAGTATGCTAGATTTTTAAAGGATGAAAACTATTTTAAGTGAAGAATCATGTAATAGATTTGGAATTTAGAAAAGTTAGGTACAATACATAATAATAGTAATAGTCAAATAATTCAGACCTGTCTATTCATAATTTGTTTTTGGAAAATACAAGGAGAGGGAAAAAACTAAATTGATAATTTCTACACAATAGTTCTGCAAGAGGAAAAAATCCAAAGTTCACTATGAAAGCAATTAAAGACGCTCACAATTTTATGATTTTGAAAGAATATAATTGTAAATCACAAATTATGTACAACTCGTCCATTCCTCAATGAACCATATATCAATAGATAAATTAAAAGGAATAATCTTACTTCAAATAAGTCTACTTTTACTAATTTGTCTAGGAAATTAGTTTTTGACATTAAAAATCTCTTTCACTTATAGATCCATTGCAAGATTCTGAAAGTAAGCTTTACATCCTGTTTCTAATGGTTTACTGCAGTATTCATGGCTATTAGTCTTCCAAGAGTTCCTGCAGTTGCCATTTCTTTTCTGGTTTTCCCATATCTCTGTTCCCTCTTTGTTTGTACATCCCGACCAGTTTTGCCAGTATGTTGTTCATTCTCATTGAGTAACTTTTCCATTTCCTTTGAAAATATTCTATTTGAACTATTAAACATGGTTTTAACAACGTTCAAAAACTGAAAAAAGATCTTTGAAACGAGTGATATGACAGAGAGACAAATTTCTTATGAATTTCTTTGGAGGATACACGTATCGTTTAATGTTTGGAAACAGAATATGCTCCAAAGTCCAATTCCACTCTTGGGTATTTTTAAACTGATCCTGAAAGCAGTAAAATTAACATATTGTAATGACAAAAACAATATTAATAAATGTAATTAATTGTGATTGTAAATCTTCAATAATAATTTCATTAAGTTTTATTCAATAGATTAAATGGTCTTTGCTTACCTGCTTTGAAGGAATCTGACTGTAAAACCAAGCTGTTTTTCGACATATACCCTTGAAACATGAAAGTTCATCATTCCAATTTACCTCTGTGACTAATTTTAATATATATTCAGGTAAGTATGACACACAAGGAGAATACTGTTCTGAAAATTGATATAAGCATATTAGAATTACATTTAATGTCAATTTTGTTGCAAAGCAATTTTAGTAGGATATGGATCACGGCATCGGTCAATTAATGAAATACATTAGTTTGCCAACATTTCGGAATATTTAATTCCTTCATCAGGGCTTATTACGGAATTGAATATGAATGAAGGAATTAAATATTCCGAAACGTTGGCAAACTAATGTATTTCATTAATTGACCGATCCGTGATCCATATCCTACTACTTATTAACGGTCATGATTTCTACAATGGTCAAAGCAATTTTATTTACTCACGGAGAAGCCATGGAAAACTTAAAATGTTGCCATTTTGGTCAATTTTGATTGAGAAGTAGTCTTCAAGCATAACACATCTTTCTATTATTTGGTGACTCAGAGCTTCAACTTCTGAATAGGAGAGTGATGAATCTTGCACTGCACTTTTCAACAAAGATGACAAGGGTATTGGTTGCTCCATGAAATAATGAAGAAACAGGCAAATGTAAAATAATAAAAAAACAAAAAATGGGCATGACACGTGTTGAAAAGCCAGAATATAAACACTAACATGTAGATTATATTATATGATGTAATATTATAATATTATATTCAAAATTTATAAATGATACTTACAGATAACTTCATAACCCCAAAGTTGCCAAATTCACACAACATTATCTGGTAAAAAAATTCCTCACTGAAAAAACCAAAATGAACTTCTAAAAAATTGGTAATGCGTATTTGAATAAACTGTACAGGACTAGTAACTGACCTACCATAAATCTTTAATATCACACATATACAAATTGGTACTGTGCTGCATCAACATGTATCTATATTCTAAGCATCCAACAAACAAAGCAGATCTTAGCACACGCTTCAGTTCATGATCACATTCATCAACTACTTGCTTTCTGAGTGTTTCTAAACTTGTAAATGAGAATTCTCGTCTATTAGAAAGAAAAGAAAAAAATTACAATAAATGTGCACATTAAACATGAAATTACTGACATATAAGGCTCAAGTGTTTTTAAATTCAATTCCAATTTATTGCTTATTTCCCTTTATATATATTAATGTTTCAAAAACATAACAAAAAATCATATATTAATTTTATTGTTTTAATGTCCAAGAAACAATTATTTTTAACTAAGGATTGTGTTAAAATTTCTTAGTAGGGATTAATTCTAAATCAACTTGCATTATGTATCCTAATTTTTTTTCCTCTCCCCCCCCCCAGTTCATCCACAAGATTGTACATTATTAAAAATGTCCTTATTGATTACTACTACTACTTTTTTTTTTGTACAAGTTGTAGGCTTTAATAAACAAACCAATAGTTACGGAAATAAGACATTATAAAGTAAAAGAAAATACACACCTTTCTTCCAGTATTTGTGCAACTTCTCCCATATCACAGAGTTGCGATACAGCACTAGTTGAACATTCCATATTATCATTTGCATTACCACTTATTTCAAGATTTGTTTCTATAGACACATTTACCTCTCTACATATTTGAGGATCACCTTGAAAATTAATTTCAGGGGCAGAGTTTGTAGTTTCTTTTTGTTTACTTTCTCCAACACTATTGCTTGAAGAAGCAACACCAGTGTTCACATTCCCAAAAGACTTGGATTGCTTTTCTGCAATCTGTGATAGAGATGGAACACCTTTTTGAACTACACTACTAACTAGATTTCTGTTTTCTCACTTGGGTTGAAGAGTGATAAGCTGGAGGGTTCATCAACCTGAATGACATTTGGGCTATGATTTCCTGATTTAGATAAAGGTTGAAGAAAACGATCAATTTTTTGATCGGATGCATCTATTCGTACTTTTTCATAAGGGTAAACTTCTGGTTTATTTTTCACTGCAGATGTTTCATGGGCCAAAGGATTTGTGACAGAAAGGGGAGACTGTAAAGAAAAACAAAATATAATGTGCTAAAGTATCAAATGCACACACACAGTCAAGGTATAATTAAATAAGTAGCTATGTTTAAAACTAATACATTGAAATCTTTGTAAACATACAAACACTTGAACTGAGAAATTTCTTGTGCCTTGCTTGCCAAGAATTAATTGTTGAAGTGTTAGCCTAATTTTCTTATTTATTGCTTCTTCATGTAAATAAAACACACTGTGTTTTGTAGGATGTACATTGACATCTACATTTTCTGGAGCCATTTCTAAGCTAATGTAGATGAATGGGTGTGTTCCTACAGGGAGATATAAGCCATAAAGAAGATCGAGTTCCTTACGCAAACCTTGAGACAAAAGAAAAGCACAAACATTACTTAGAATAACATTAATACAATGAAAACTTATCCATAAAAACTAATAACTATACCTTCTGCATCAACAAGGCGATGATTTATAAAAAGAAGAAATGTCAGCTGAGGAGCATGATAATCTAAACTTGTAGATAAAATATGAAATTTTAGCTGCAATGTTTCATCAGTTTCTTTGGCTTCCATTAAATCTCTGTGATAAAAATCCAACATGTTGAAATAAAACTTCATCCAAGAATATATAATGGTCCATTTCACACATAATACAGTAATTACCTAGCAATTACATTTCCATAGATAGAACGAATATTGTCGATGCATGTTGAATTTGCTAATGTCTTTACATGCACATCATCACGACCATATTTCTTGAGTGAAAAACCAACATTAGCATTATGAATAGCATAACGAGCTACTACATCTCTTATTCTAGAAAATTCTTCATTAAAATTTTTTAACATTTTGTGACGTGTGGGTACATTATAAAACATATTTTCAACAGTGATTTGTGTTCCACGATTAACTCCACATGGAACAGGAATTCCTTTCATCTTTCCATCAGCATATGAAACCCTGTTTATGAAGCAAATTTGAAGGCTATAGAATATTTCTAGATCATCCAAAATAAGTTTTAAGCACTTACTTATATCCGCATCTCTCATCATCTGTCTTGGTGACAATGGTCACATGAGCAATGTGACTAATACTTGACAGAGCCTCTCCTCTAAAACCGTATGTACAAATAGATTTTAGTTCATCAAATGTTTCTAATTTACTTGTTGTAAATCTTTCACAGACAACACTCAAATCATCTTTGGCTATTCCAAATCCATTATCTTGTATTTGAAGAAGCTTCATTCCCCCATCTTTGGCTACTACTTGGATTAAACTTGCTTCAGCATCTAAGCTAAAGCATCATAAATAAATTGCCCAAATAGAGTTAAAACAATTTATTTATTGTAACTACAAAATGTTACTGCTGATTATTGGAACAATAATAATAATTATTATTATACAGCATTTCACAAGGTGTATATTTTACCTATTTTCAAGCATTTCCTTCAATGCATTTGCTGGTCTCTTGACAACTTCGCCTGCTGCAATTCTATTCACTATGGTTGTATCTAATTTTTTCACAGGCCGTCGATTCGCCATACTTTCACAAAAATAATATTTCGCCTCTTGAAATGTGCAGTTACAAGTAATGCAAATCAAAATTTCCAATAACAAATATCACATATGTCAAAATTCATTGTATATTCTAAATCTTTAAGTTCAGGCGCCCACACTTTTACATTAAAGATCGGATTTTACATTTTGTGTCATTGAATTTGCACAATCAATCGCACTCTATTGTCAAGACAGCAATTTGTAGACAAGAAGCGCGGCAATTGAAATAAAGCAATAATGGATTTTTTCCCGTAAATTATTCAACCTAACACATTTATTCAACACGTTTGGATATTACCTCATCAACTTTTATGTTAATGAAATAGAATATTTCTTTTCGCATAAATGTGATTTAAAATTTAAAATAAGTGTTCAAGATTAAAAATATAGTATTCCTTGTCAAGTAATTTGAAGTGGCAACTAAATTAAATGTCTTATTGATACCACTTATGTGAAATAAGTGGCATCAATAAGACTGCTTTTGAAATAAATCAATTTCCTATTGAATTGACGGTAAATCTACTAAAACGCTAGAGAATGTCAATGTTCATTCCATAGGCTTAAGACAGTTAAAGGAACTTTCTGATGGCTTACTTCTGATTTCTGGTATTCGTTCAATCCGATATTCAACCATTTCCTTTTCTTTAATAATGAGTTGCATTAAGCTCGTTAAAAATGTCATGATTAATGAATGACATTTTCCCTGACGTTCTTATATTAACAGGTTTTGTATACCATGGGCGATTTCCTGCTCGGTTGCCAGTACGTACAACCATTGCTTCTATTTATTTCATTGATTCGTAAAATCATTCACATTTTTTAATGAATAGATAAATTATTATTATTATTATTATTATTATTATTATTATTATTGTTGTTGTTGTTGTTGTTGTTGTTGTTGTTGTTGTTGTTGTTTGAGCAGTGATTCGTGCTCGAGCTTACCGCACAATATTTTCCGGTAATGAGATTTCCAGTTGTATATGCAAACCGAACTGTCGGTCAACTTCTCATTCATTTTTTCGTTCATGTACATCTTGTGAGCTTCGTCCGTGTCCCGAGAAGTGTTGGATGTTTCTGAGTGAGGCGACCGGTCGGCGTGCGATGAAAGAACCCATGGATTAGTGTTTTTTATTATTGATGCTGTTCCTGCTATCGTTGTCTATATACTACTGCTAATAATATAATGGAATGTGTAAGCATATAATTAATTAATAAATGTTTAACTGTATATATGAATGGGCACGCGAATTATTCATTCATTTATACAATGGTGCTAATAGAAATATTAAAAATTCATAATTTATCACAAAACAATTTTTCCAATATTGTTTGATTTACTTACATTGGATTTCAAGCTTTATTAGCTGCTTTGGGTTTCTATTTGAGTAAGTTAACTTTTTAGAGACAACTGGAAACACCTACAAATTGCATTCTGAATCGCATTGCTTATGCCGCCAGACGTGAAAGACTTATAATTATTTAATAAAATGATTTTTGTTCTAAAGAACTCTTCAACACAGCTGAAAAAGCTCTTTAAAATAAAACAAAAAATATAGCATTTGTGTTGCAATTATCTAAAGATGCGAATTAAATTTAGGAATGTTTTATTCAACTCAATCCATTTGCACTGAAGCATCTTCGTAAGTTGACGCACATTTTGCAAATTAGTTGGAGTATCAAACTTCACAGTTAACTTCAGCAAATTCAAAATGTTTTAATAATATATTTCTTTTTAAACACAACCAGTATACGTAATGAACGCGAGGCGACGTGTTTCTAATGAATCCCATAGCGACTGCGATCTTCAGGCAATAGAGTATAGTTAGCACCACCTACACACTGAATAATGAGATACATTGATTTTTCTTTTATATCTACCTTACAAAATGCACAAGTATAATGTTGGTAATGTTAAATATTCTGAGCTTCTTTTCTTCTTTTGAAGCGTCATTTGATTTTATGAACTTGACCTTAACTCGATCCGATTATCACAACTCGTGCTCTGGCCGACCCATAGCCTCCACAAGCAGACAAGCGGATAATCTCGGCCACGCCATTCGTCGTTGAGGATCTTGCGTACTCTAGAAGGTAAAGTTGCCTATGCAGTTTTATGTTTTCTTGGAAATTCTGGAAAATAAATGTGAATGCATGCTGTATATAAATTTTAATAATTGTGTATTTTAATAATTATTGTGGGAACTACTTATTGTAGCCGCGCAAGGTTGCATATGCAAGATCGGGAATATTTGGTTATATAGTAGTAGTAGTAGTAATAATAATAATAATAATAATAATAATAATAATAATAATAATAATAATAATAAGTGATGTTTCTTATAACATAGGCAATCTACGTTTCATTACAATAGTTTGAAAGTGAAAACTATGGCTTAATTTGCACATATTTGATAAATTCTTTTATTAGACTCGGGCAATTGCACTTTACTTTTATTTCATTTGATACCATTGCACTACAATGAGCCATTCATTACGACAAGAATTCTACATATGACCAAAAATTGAAAAAAAATTACAAAACATTTCTTGAGTCAACTTAGCTTGACCTATCATTATATTATCTTTCCTACTGCTTCGCGCGTTGACTCCCGGGGGTATTATCGCGTTAAAATGTTTTTTTCTGCTTTGTAAGTTCATAAAAAGTAATTTTAAACACATTACAGTGGTGTGGGTCATCTATTTCCGGACACAAAAAGTTATGCGAAAAAATGTTGCTTAAAATTCTGGTTTAAATTTTTGTGTCGTCACAAAATTCGGTTTAAATGTCGATAATACAATAATAATAATAATAATAATAATAATAATAATAATAATAATAATATTTTTATTGCTTATAGACTTGTACAAAGTATCAAGCAAAATCTGTCTAGTAATTAATTTAAATTACAGGAAGTTAATTACATATTACATTACATTACAATGAATCAAGTCGTAGAGATTCACGTAAATGCTGGTAAAAGTGTACAGTGTCGTAACTGCATTAAATCCATCAAACCAGTAGCGTAACAAAACGAGTATGGACCCACCCGCAAAAAGTTCTTCCGAGCCCCTTTTATAGTAGCAGCAACAGTAGCAGGCGTAGTAGCAGGTAGTGAGTAGTGAGTAGTAGTGGTGGTAGGTGGTAGTGGTAGTGGTGGTAGTGGTGGTAGTGGTAGTGGTAGTGGTGGTAGTGGTAGTGGTAGTGGTGGTAGTGGTAGTGGTGGTAGTGGTAGTGGTGGTAGTGGTAGTGGAGTGGTGTGGTGGCTGGTGGGGTGGTAGTGGTGAGTGGAGGTGTGGTGGAGTGGTGGTGGAGGTGGTGGAGTGGTGTGATGGTGTGGTAGTGGAGTGGTGAGTGGTGGTAGGTGGTAGTGGTGGTGGATTGGTAGTGGTAGTGGTGGAGTGGTAGTGGAGTGGTAGGTGGTGTGGTAGTGGTAGTGGTGGTAGTGGAGTGGTGGTAGTGTAGTGGTGGTAGTGGTAGTGGCTGGTAGTAGTGGTGGTAGTGGTAGTGGTGGTAGGGAGTGGTGGAGTGGTGAGTGGTAGTGGTGGTAGTGGTAGTGATGGTAGTGGAGTGGATGGTAGTGGCAGTGGTGGAGTGGAGTGGTGGTAGTGGTGTGGTAGTGGTAGTGGTGGAGATGGTGGTGGTGGTAGTGGTGGTGGTGGGTGGTGGTGGCAGTGGTGGTCAGTGAGTGGTGGAGTGGTAGTGGTGGTAGTGTGTGAGTGGTAGGTAGTGGTGGTAGTGGCAGTGGTGGTGTGGTAGTGAGTGGTAGTGGTGGAGTGGTGGGTGCTAGTGAGTAGAGAGTAGAGTGCAGTGGCAGTGGTGCGGTGGCATGTGGTCAGGTCAGTGTCAGGTGATGTGGAGTGGAGTGGTGGCAGTGGTAGGTCAGGGAGTAGGCAGTGGTGGAGTGGTGGTGTGGCAGGGCAGGTGAGCGAGAGTAGAGCAGGCAGATGGCAGTGTAGCAGCAGATGCAGTAGTAGAGCAGTGACCAGGGTAGCAGGCATGAGCAGTGCAGTGAGTAGCAGTATAGTAGTAGTAGTAGTAGTAGTAGTAGTAGTAGTATACAGTAAACACAAGTAGTGTTAGTACCTTAAATAATAAAAATATCCTTTAACGAATTCGAATTCATCAGTCTTTGATTAATGACCAATAGTGGAAAGATCTGTCTTTATCATTTAATTTTATGAAATTAATATTGTTATAAAATCTAAAAGAATTGCTGAACTTCATTGATTTAGAAAGAGGGTTACATAAGCTAACGAAGTTGAGAAAATCTTTTTTTTAATATGATGGTTTTAATCTTTTATTGCATTAACTGTCGCAAAGGAAATTGCAAAACTTTCTACCTAAAAGTAGGATTTCTTTTACCTGGGTCCGCCTGCATTGAGGCCCTTAGTGGCACGAACGTTGCGCCACTGCATCAAACATATTTTGTATCACATACTTTAGTTCTAGAGCATTGAAGGCTTTCACGGCCGGAGTCAATATACCTGTTTTCTTTCGGGCTTGTGGGCCGTGGTCCAATTGGCGTTGAACTGCCAAACGTTTCGCCCACGACTGCGGCGGGCATCTTCAGTGGTGAGGTCTCGGGCGAAGTGTCCGGGACGGCGGCTGACTGGCGACTGTTACCGTGATGGTCTCGGCCGCGGCCCCACGTCACGCATACTACGCCGCACCAACCAGCTACTTAAAGAGTCTTCCGTTCCTGAAGAAAAACAGCGTACAATCAAGAAATCTGAAGCGATGGCACCCAGGCTCTACGGGTTACCGAAAATCCACAAGCAGGAAGTTCCGTTGCGGCCCATTGTCAGCGCCATGGGCTCTCCTACATACTCGTTATCGAAGTACCTTTGCTCCTTGCTTCGACCACACATAGGCAAGACCAACACCTTCATCAAGGATTCGGCGCATTTTATCGAAAAGCTCAAGACCCTGACAATACAACCAGGCGATCTACTCGTCAGCTTCGATGTAGTGTCGCTTTTCACCATGGTTCCAGTCACTGAAACATTAGCGTTGCTGCGAATCCTTTTTCCAGATGACATCACAGGGCTTTTTCACCACGTGCTCACTACGACGTATTTTGTATGGAATGGTGTTTTCTACGAACAAGAAGATGGGGTGGCCATGGGTAGCCCGTTGAGTCCGATTGTGGCCAACCTCTACATGGAGAACTTCGAGGCTATAGCGCTAAAAACCGCGCCACGCAAACCCAATTGCTGGTTGCGCTACGTAGATGACACCTTCATCATTTGGAGCCATGGGGAAGAAACACTGGAGGAGTTTCGACAACATCTGAATAGCATTCACCCCCGTATACAATTCACTATTGAAATAGAGCAAAATGGACAACTACCTTTTCTCGACGTTCTTATTAACAAGAGAGAAGACGGATCCCTAGGCCATAAAGTATTCCGGAAAGTCACCCACACGGACCAATATCTGAATAAAATGTCAAACCACCACCCAAGCCAGAAGAGGGCAATGATGAAGACACTTGTCCACCGCGCCAGACGCATATGTGAAGAAAGTAACTTACACCAAGAACTCGGTCATCTGAAAAATGTTCTTCAAGCCAACGGTTACTCATCTCAAGAAGTAAAGAGAGCACTACATCCAAACAAGAGCGCACGCAGCCGTTCCGAGGAACAGGAAAACAACACCATTACACTGCCATACCTCAAAAACGTTACTGACCGCATCAGCAAGATTTTGAAGCAACACAATATTAAGACAATTTTCACGCCTACCACACAGCTCCGCAACATGTTCCGTTCAGCAAAGGACCGGAGAAACCCACTATGACTGCAGGTGTTTACAGGATTCCTGCTCCTGTGGTTCCGTTTACATAGGAACAACGCAACGGTCAGTCAACACCCGCCTCACAGAGCATAAACGGAACTGCCGCTTTGGCTACACGGAAAGATCCGCGCTGGCTGAACATGCTCTTTCGGGAAGAGAACATGACATTTTATTCCACAACACCGAGATTTTATCCACTACAAACCACTACCACGCCCGCTTACAACGGGAAGCCATAGAAATTTTCAACACCCAAACAATTTTAACAGGAAAGAAGGAGTCAAAATTAGTTCCGCCTGGCATCCCGTACTCCATAACACCAAGGCAAAACCTTACAAAAATAAAATTCCCTGCCCCACTCCCATCTCGGTCGATACCCAATCGCAAGCCAGCTCACGTAGCGATAGCCAATCAGCAGCTAGCGCGCGAAAGCACCCCTCCGCTGCCCCCACCCGCAGCCTATAAATGCCGCGGCCGAGACCATCGCGGTAACAGTCGCCAGTCAGTCGCCGTCCCGGACACTTCGCCCGAGACCTCGCCACTGAAGATGCCCGCCGCAGTCGTGGGCGAAACGTTTGGCAGTTCAACGCCAATTGGACCACGGCCCACAAGCCCGGAAGAAAACAGGTATATTTAGTTCTAGAATTCTTCTTGAGGGAACAGGCATTCTTTTTGAATGGATTCGCAAAAACTATAATTTCCCTACCAGAAGACTGAGACACATCTGGTTCCTCAATTGTGTCGATCGGTGGACCCTACTTGTGAGTGACGGACGGACGCAGGTTATTCGATTGCTACTTCAGGATGTTCCCGATTTTTTTTTTCAATTTAAAGAAAGATATTTGCATTCTCATTACAAAAAATAGGTAATCAATTTAAATATTTTAAAACTCTTTCATTGCATTTTGTATGTATGCATTTGGCATTTTGGTTCGATTATCCGACTTGCTTACTCTGTCCCTCATATCCGGGTCAAGTTTAATTTCGTCGAATGGGGGGGGGGTAAGGGTGTGGCGAACACGACGTATTCCTTTCACCGTATTTAGCAAGCGCTGCTTGTCTGAGATTTTCTTCGTCATATAGCTACAGAAATTGAGACGTTTTTAAAGGAAAGCAACATTTCAATTAATGCTTTCATTGTAGTTTATTGGAACAATTAATACTAACTTTTGCAATTGCAAACAAAACATTAACTAAGATACTAGAGTTGAGAACATTGAAGGAGAGAGAAATATTGCTGAGTAAAAATACAATTACATTATTTAAATATTTGAGTAGAAAATCTCGTAAAATTGCATTTTCAAGTTAATTGTATGGAACAACCCCATCATACATTTCCACAAGATTTCTCTACAAAGCAACCAGCGAAATTGTAATAGGTATGGTTAGTATATACATCATGGAATTATTTAAACGCAGTCCAATGAATAATTGAGGCCACAGCATCATATTTTCTATCTTTAAGCAAAAAGTTGAAAAGAAAAATTCACAGACACAACATTATTATTATCACACCCCTCTCATTCATCTTATATAAAGAATGCAATATTTAAGGGCAAAGTTTCAGTCTAGGGATTTTGATACTTGCATTACATTTTATTCGATGTTTTGAATGACTTTTGTTTTACAGGCTGTGAAATGAAGTTTGGGAAAAACAGCGTGGAAACAGATGAAGTATGGGTAAGAGCAGTGACATGCAAAGTTTTACTTTTAAAACAGCTTTATAGGTGTAATATTCCTCCTTGTCCTTATTTCACTTTCAACAATCTTTTTGCACTATTTTCTTAAAATTAACTTCACCTACTACAACGACTTTCTTCATCTATTTCATCTCTTCACAATTCTTATATTATTATTATTATTATTATTATTATTATTATTATTATTATTATTATTATTATTAGATAAAGTATCCCGTTTGCTCGGTACTTTATAAGTTAAAGCCATCTATTATACAGGAAAAATAATGAATAATATGTTTAAAAGTATTCCCAGTTTGTCCCGCCCTTTCTACCCTGGCCAGCTCTGTCCCTTCCCTTTGCTCTATCCAGACCCTCCACCCTCCTCCTCACCCGGCCCTGTCCAGCCTGGCCATGCTGCGCCCCTGCCCGCCCCACCACGCTACGTTTGTTGTTACGATCATCATTATTATGAGCAGCTTCAAAATGATGCAATTTTGCTTAATCCTGCCAGACTTCTAGAAACAATTTTGATCATCAATTACTCTAAAACTAACTTACTATTTTCCAAAAACAGAAAGAGCACAGAACAGAAAAAAACTTAAATTTTGTTTAAGGGATAGGAAAAGAAAATGGGGAAGTGTTTTTGTTGTTGTTTTTTGAAATCTCATATATTCAATATTTTTTTCTCGTGTTTTTAAGGTACATTTCATTAAGATCGAAATAAAAGCATAGATTTCTATAAAAGAACTAACAAAAATTCTTCTTTAAATAATAAAATAATAGAAAAATTTAGTCTAAGCCCGATAAAATACCTCTCAGTGATATCACTTACCGAAATTACTTCAGTCCTTTCTAATTAACCCGGTCAAACTGACGGACAGAAATCGTGAAAACAATACGAATTGCTTTTTATGTCATCTAAATAGGCATATGAGGTTATAAAAAGTAAGTTATTTTGACAACACAGACACTCCATTTGTATTTATATGGATAAATAAAACATATGAGATTTTAAAACGCATTTTTTAAAATCATATAGGCAGTTACTCCAATTACATTTGTATAGTCAGATACCTTCGTAAGAAATAAATTAGTGTGTCACCACAGACGCTAAGAAAATATTGTCAATGCATTGAAAGGAAGGTTATGTCGCGCGAGTGCTGACGATGTTCGTTTTTCCGTAGACTCGTGAGCAGTTCAAGGCGGAGGCCGCACGCATCTTGGACGTGTCGTGGCAGGTGATACATTCGGCGGAATGGCGCTTGCAGAAGCAGTCAACCATTGGCGACGCTTTCAGCGCCAAGCCTCCTGGGATGAACCAGATATTTAAAATAAAGGTTGGTTCTGCTACTACAAGCAACAAGAAAATGAATTTTTTTAATAAAATACAATGAAGGTAAGCCTGACAAAGTTTCCATCGTGTTCTTATAATCGTGTTCTTTTTGAAATTAATTTCCTCTCAGCAAAACACTTCATCCGGCATGGTCTTCACATGAACCTTGCTGGAAAACATGCAGTCGGTAACAAGCTTGCACAATACATCATCAACTCCAGTTCTACGCAGTCTCCTGCCAAAAATCTATCCCTTTCACCTTCCTTACGTTCTCCCCCCTTGGGGCGACCACGCCCTCCAGTCGTAAAAGAGTAAATATATAGCAACTACAGTCAGATGCAGCAGAAAAACATTCGTGTAGGTACTTGCAAAAAATTAACATTCTCCACCATAATGTTCAATCCCTTTCAAATAAAACTGAGTTTATCGAGGCAGCTCTACAGAGCGATCTAAATCAAACGGACGTTCTTTGCTTTACAGAACATTGGTTATCTCCTAATGAACTTAGCATTTTCCAAATTCCAAACTTTTACTTCGCAGGCTTTTATTGCAGAGACAGAGAATCCAATAAAGGTCCTACGTATGGGGTTCCTGTATTTACGGTAGAAATAATATTGATTCTATCCCCTTGGCGGAATTAAATGTGTACTCCATTGAAAATATTTTCGAAATTTATGTTGTACAACTTACTTCACTAAAAGTGATAAAACTTTGCTTTTACAGACCTCCAACAAAGAGAACTGCAGATTATATTTTGTTCTTAGAAAACCTGGAGATAACACTTAACAAAGTCAGCAATGGCTCTTTTGAATCCATTGTTGTATACGGAGATTTTAACGTTGATTTTCTGGTCGAATCTTGCGAGAAAGAAAAGTTTCTCAATTTAATTAATTCCTTCAATTTATACATTACAATTAATGTACTTACACGATTCACACAACATTCGATGAAGGCAATTGATCAAATTATAATTAACAAAACTACTACTCGATATGAAGTTGAAACAAAAGATTTAGGATACAGTGACCACGATGCACAAATTCTTACCATTATAAGAAATGCGATCACTGACACAATAAATAATACACGTATGACTAGATTGTTTACTAAAAGTAAAATTATTTATTCATTGATTACTTGATGCAGGAGTCATGGGAAACTGTTTATAATACTGCTGATACAAACGACAAATATAATTCTTTTTTTTTTCAACTCTTTCATTTCATTTTAACACTTGCTTTCCTCTTCAAAAACGAAAATTAAATATTTCACGGAAAAGCAATTCTTGGATAACACAAGGGATTAGTACATCTTGTAAAACAAGCGAATTCTTTCTTTCATTTCTAAACGTCATGACGTATCTCAAGATTTCCTTATCTACTTTAAAAAATACAAAACATTGTTACGAAAAGTCATAAGGCAGGCTAAAATCATGAAAAACGATCAGGATATTTTGAACTCAAATAATAAAACAAGAGCAATGTGGAATATAATAAAAAATACTACCAAATCAACTAGAAAACCCGTAGAGAATGTTGTTTTAAAATATAACGATATAAATGTGAATGATCCGGCAACAGTGGCTAATCTCTTTAAACAATACTTTTCGAGAATGGCTGCCGATTTCACTAAGGGTCTACAGGCACAAAATTCAAAAACAGACAGTTCACCCAAAATTTTAGACACAATGTTCGTTTCCGAAACTTCTTCCTATGAAATTCTCAAAATAATTGGTAAACTAAAAAATAAATGTTCGTCCGGTGTAGATGAATTCCCGGATTCTTTGTTAAAGACTTGTGCGTATGCCATTATACACCCGCTAA
Organism: Teleogryllus oceanicus; assembly: GCA_964035755.1. NCBI lineage: Eukaryota > Metazoa > Arthropoda > Insecta > Orthoptera > Gryllidae > Teleogryllus > Teleogryllus oceanicus. The sequence goes on along the minus strand of CAXIVR010000003.1, from coordinate 112,895,784 downwards.
CTCACATATTTAATGCATCTTTATGCACTGGAACGTTTCCAGATATTTTCAAAACAGCTAAAATTAAGCCGCTTTTCAAAAAAGGCAACAAAAATGAAATTCAAAATTATCGGCCCATTTCTCATCTAGCAGTTTTTTTTTTCAAAAATATTAGAGAGACTTTTTTACGTACGAATGGAAACCTTTCACACTAAACACGATGCGCTTTCAGATTGCCAACATGGATTTAGAAAATCAAAATCAACGGAAACAGCTATATTTTCTTTTCTTAAAGATGTCGCCTAATCATCGGAGAAAAACGAGGCACCTATTGGATTATTTTTAGATCTCTCAAAAGCTTTTGACGTCATTGATCATGACATTTTACTTTCCAAATTACCTTCATATGGAATTCGTGGTATTGCTCTAGATTGGTTATGTTCGTACCTTAAACAACGATCTCAGAGAGTTGAAATACCTTACTGGAATGATGGAACATTACGTACGCACCTTTCCGACTCTTTGCCCGTCGCATGTGGAGTTCCTCAAGGATCGATTTTAGGCCCTATTCTGTTCCTACTTTACGTAAACGATATGCCCTCGACGATTCGAAACGGAAGAACGGTTCTCTTTGCGGATGATACGAACATCCTTTGCAATAAAGAAACAGTAAATAGTACAATATCAGATTTTCAAATTGTTTCCGAAATAACAAATTAATAATAAACGAAAAGAAAACGGTTTTAATGCAGTTTTTCATTTCAAATAAACAATTCTGTGCTCCATTGAAAATGAACAGTGTACCATTGACTGATGTTAAGGCAACAAAATTTTTAGGTCTCTCAATTCAGTCAAACCTTAAATGGAACGTTCATTTAAATGAATTGAACACAAAATTAAGTTCATTATGCTACGCGTTCAGAATTCTTGCAAATTCAGTCAGCCTTCATACTGCTCGTTGTGTATACTTCACGAATGTTCATTCCCGCCTGAGATATGGCATAATATTCTGGGGAAATACATCTTATAGCTCCCAGACTTTTAGATTACAAAACGAATTGTACGAATAATAACCAAATCCCACCCACGTGATTCATGTGCCTTCTTCATTAATCTAGGAATTCTACCATTACCGTGTCTTTTTATTTACGAATCAGTGGTTTTTGTAAAAAATGATTTGATCAAGGGCGGGAATATATTTTCAGAAAATGCCGAAGTCTATTACTATAGCACTCGACGTAGAAATCATATTCATCAGGTGACAGTATCAACAGCTCATTACAAAAAAATCACATACAATACATGTACATTATTTTACAACACTTTGCCAGATGACATTAAACGATTAAATTCAATAGAAAAGTTTAAATCCCAAGTGAAATCGTTTCTGCTGCATAACTGTTTCTATACAATTAGAGACTATACTGAGCATCACAAGAAAAGTAAAATTAATTTTAACAATGATACATAATGCATTATTTACCATTTGGACTGTATAAATGAGTATAAACAACCTGTAACAACTATTGTACTACAGCTTCCAGGTCAATGACCCGCATCTCGATCAGGATTTTGTCCAGTTTCCCTGATCCATTGAGCAAATGCTGAGATGGCCCCTTGTTTTGCTTCTGGACATAAATGTAACTTCATTTTCTATGCACGTCTTCTAGAATTCAGTGGGAAATACAATTATTCAAATTATCGTTTCCATGTTGTCGCGGCAGGAAGTAATAAGAGCCAAAATTTATTGCTTATTTATCCTTGAAATTCTGATTTTGATTTCCAATATAATTCCATATTTAGTTGATCACGCTCCGATATGCTGTTTGCGTGTCGTCCAAAACGATTTACTACTAAACGATACAACCATATTAATTAATTACAATGTGCAATTTATTATACCTATTTTAATGTTCCAGTTTTAGATTGTAACGTAACTTTAGTCTCGTACACTTTGAGGTTCTTAATGCTTGTTTATTGTTGAAGCACGGGTATGGAAATATGTGCTGTACACAAAAGGAGATTGCTGCACTTGAATAAGGCTCATTGGATTAGCTAGGCACAAAAAAGTAAATACATCGTAAACAAAATTCGATGTGTGTTCTATTATAACACTAACACGCGAATTACGATTTCAAACAAATATTCAAAAAAATATATGCTTTTGAGGTAAAACACGAGGACGTTGCGATTTAAAATGTTACTACATATTTGCTCTTTGAAAGAACTTTTATTAACATAAAATTTTGTTTCGTGCAACCCGCATTGTACTTGTGTACTTAGGGATTGTATTGCAGCGGTGCTGTCAGGAGTGGGGCTGAGCGAGATGGGAAAGGCAGGGCGGGGGTGAATGAGAGATAGAAAGAGATGGGGATAGATATACTCGTAGAGGTCGATAGATATAGATAGAAAGAGATACTCATAGAGATATAGATAGATAATGAGATAGAGGTAGAAGGGGGGTCGGAGCAGCCGAAGTTCAATTGCTGTGTCGAGAGGGAAACGGAGCTGGGCAGGCGGGGTGGATAAATGTTCTCCCATAACATTACTCTCACACAATCAGTTATGACTATTGTACCATTATAATTGAAGTGATTGTGTACATTTGCATGCCCATATCTTCCCACATTGTACAGACTTCCAGATAAATGTATATATTTGTAACAACATAAAGTATTATTTTGGTGTAGTTTTTTTTTGTTGTGTTATATAAGGCCGCTTCAACATCTGCGTCATTAGCATTGGAGTTAACGTTATGGTAACTGTGAAGATGAAATGATATGGTGATGATCAGGGGTGAAAGGACGAACACAAATACAATCATGCCCGAGGAGGGACTCGAACCCGCGATCCTTTGGTCCGAGATCGCTACAACACTACGGTCTTAGCGATGTCGGCCACCGGATCGGCATTTGATGTAGGTTGTTCAGATTTTAAAATTTTACGTCTTTGACAATAAGTTCAACAAACTATGAATTAAGTACATTGAAAACAAAGTGAAAGCATAGGCTTCTGGGTCAATAGATATTTAGTCCTGGAGATGCCGCGTCCTAGGCACAGTTGTCATCGCTTCGGCCGTCTTTCCTCACCCTGCTGCACCGTCCTCATCCTAATCGCCCATGAGAGCATTTCGCCCTGAAAAAGGCAGCAATATGACGAGCTAAACATTGGCAACTGCGCCTATGACGCAATGTCTCCCGGAAATCAAATATCTACCAATTAAATCAGCACAGTTTGTTTCCACTCGTTCGAGGTTTTTTATTACCACTAAAAATGTACTGTTCAAAAAACACCTTACATTAAACTATGCATCCCAACTACTTTCTTCAAGTACTTCAACATCATCACTCTTCTCACTTCAATGAGAACAATAATTGCAGCAACTAAATACAATTACGGGCGCAGATGAAACTAAATAAAACTCCGGGAGAAACGAATACAATTATGAAGCCTCCGACCATGTGTGAGGTTTCTATCGAAAGTGTCGTTAGATAACCTATTAGATTACCCGTTTGATTACCCAGGAACTCGGAGAAAATCCACAAAAAAGAACACTATTTCGATTTTGATAAAAAATGCAATTATTTGTATGTGTTATTTAGGCTATTCTAATACTTCAAGGCTCCAAGAAAATGACTGCCCGCGATTAAATATTTGCTATTGACTTGTTGCATTAAGAAATAGCAACTTTTTTTATATTCTTGGTAAATAAGGAACTATACATATTTCACTATTTTATTGACAATAAGTACTGTTTTTGTTAAAATATTTAATTTAGTGCAGTATTTTGCGAGATTATTTTATTAATTGTTCTTAAGTGGTGTGTGTACTACGTTTTTGAAAACCATTTTGTATTTTTTTTATATAATAATAATAATAATAATAATAATATATTATTATTATTATTATTATTATTTTGTTGTTGTTGTTGTTATAAGCCCCAAGAGGTACGAACACTCACAAAAACTGGTGATGTGTGTTGGTCTGTGTACAGGTATGTCTGACAAATTCAAACTGATCGCACGATAACGGCAAACAAACCGGATATTGTTATCAGGGATTTGGAGAAAAAAATCGTGTCTACTTGTAAATGTTGTGAGCCATGCGATCAAAATGTCATAACCAAGGAGGCAGAGAAACGTCTTAAATACAAGAGTTTGAAAGTCGAGAGCAGCCAAATGTGAGAAAAAGCACAGGCGTCCCGATAGTTATCGAGCTCTGAGATTTTTCCAACAAATTGGTGTAAGAACTTGTCTAAACTCCAAAGTCATTCAAAATACTGGGAATTACAAAACATTGTTTTATTTGGAACAGCTCACATCTTGCGCAAAGAATTGTAGACGCACCGACAGTCCTTAGATCGGCTCCTTAGAAAGCTGGTGGCAACCTGGAGTAGATTTTATATTCAACCGACTGATAATATCTTAGTCGTGAATTAGAGGAATAATAATAATAATAATAATAATAATAATAATAATAATAATAATAAATCAAAATTGTCATTGACACACAAAGTAATTGTGTCAGCAGACAAAAATCTTACCCCGCTGTATATGAACCAGGACTCTCTTCAAGAAACTACCTTTCAAACAGAAAAACAAAAGCAAGACCAGTGGTCAGAAAAAGAAATTCATGGTAAAATCTTTCACGGTCTTCACGATCGTGCACAGACGTCTCAGCCTCTGTAAAATGGCTAGCAGATGGAGATTTATATGCTGAAACTGAGGGTTTCCTGCTAGCCATTCAAGATTAAGTTAGTCCCACCCGCAACTACACAAAACATTCAAAAAAATCCCAAGGTTCCATCTGATAAATACTGCAGTTGTAACGTGTGGCCGGAAAATCTAGATCACATAATTTCAGGGTGTGCAACCCTCGCACAGACAGATTACACAATGCGTCATAACCAGATCGCTTCCATTATATACCAACAAATTGTAACCAACCATAAATTTAGTGATCATCATGCCAGTTACAACACATACAAACCTGAACCTGTGTTGGAAAATGAAAGGGTCAGAATTTATTTCGATCGCACAATTTTCACGCACAAGACTAGAACATAACAGGCCAGATATTGTGATAACTCTCAAGGTGCCAAAAACTAATTTTCTCATTGATATTGCAGTCCAGGAACATTTCGACAATGCAAAGAGCATTGTCGAAAAAAGAAATAAGGAAATACAGCGATATGGCATATTAAATCAAAGACCATTAGAAACAGGACAAGTCCCAATAATTATCTCCAGTTATGTACTTATACAAAAACGCGTCAAAGAAAATCCTAAAAACTTGATATTTTTGCAAGTCTTTTAAAATTAATGCAGAAGTCTGTCATCTTAAATTCTTACCTCTTTTTCCTTTGTCTGGTTATGAACTTTCTAAATTCAGATTCTTAAATAAATAGCAAATAACACACTTGTCGAAAAGCTCTTTGTTATTTGAGAACCAGGTTTTCCTGTGAACCAGCGTAAATAATAATAATAATAATAATAATAATAATAATAATTACAATAGATTCTGTAGTTTTAAAACAAATCCAGAGTAAGCAGAAAAACATTCATGTGTGTTATATAGATTACACAAAGCGTTTGATTCAGTTCCTCATGATTGGTTGATAAGAATACTTGGAATCTCCAGAATTTCTCCAAATATCATAAACACACTGCAGTCATTGATGCTAACGTGGAGGGTAAATCTGCATGCTAATAAGGAGAAAATATGTACAATGGACATTAAACGTGGGATATTCCAAGGAGACTCTCTTTCACCCTTATGGTTTTGTCTGGCCTTAAATCCGTTGTCATCACTGTTAAATAATAGTACCATTGGCTACAAAATTAATTCATCAGATCATAAGACATTAAATCATCTTTTATTTATGGACTTTTGTGGCATAAAACTTGTTCCTTAATAGATACTACCAAGATTTTCAGCCAAGATATTAGGATGAGCTTCGGTTTGGAAAATGCGCCATCATAAGCATACTGAAACAAACTGTCTGATTTAATTTTTAAATTTAATATTTCCTCTGCCCTTCTAACATTATTAAATATAAATTCAACGTAACCCCTTTCAAATTTGTATAAGAATATGGGCGCCAGGAAAAGATTACGTTAATTCAATTATTAAAATTAATCTTCAACTGCTATTTCCATTACATTAATATCCGGCTAACTGGGTCGATGGGTCTTATAAGAAATAATCGCTATTGCCTACTAATAGCCGATTATTCGATCTGCCATCTGTACAGAGTGGCCGAGGAATCTGAAAAGCAAATATACATTTCTAGCTACTCATTTGCTGGAATTGGCTAAATGAAAATCATCTTTTCTATTCACAGAAACTTGTAAGTTTATTCAATGTTCATTGGTAACAACACGAAACCTTCGGTCATGACCAGTCTCAAACCTTATATTGCAGTACCGTCTTCGCGCGCTGTTGACCGATGTCGCCTCGTAGAACCATTTTCAATCTTTCCCAGTGTCGATGGCTCCAGGTCCAAATACCATATTCTTTTCTTCCGTTCTGGCACAAGTGTACTCAAGTCACTGAACTTCACCACCTCATAAGTTGATAAGTCTTAATTAATTTTCCTTTTAAAAGTTCCCAGTTCTTTCTACGCGTATACTTAAAATATTAAAGTTCAGCAAACTATTATCTGTTGTCCTGTTGCCGACAAATTCACTAAGTTCACAATTTTAGCTGCTGCACTCGAAATATTTCCAAGTTCCAATTTCCGCACATTACATCAATATTCTAAGTCCGACAACCATACGCTCCAAAGTAGATGTTCACAATTCCCAAACTCCCAACATCAATTGTCTACACACGATCCGCACAGCACCACGGCATAAGTCGGAATGCCTCCATATTCCCCTTTCAGCCCTTTAAAACTCGGTACATCTTTCTGTTTCTTGTCAGAAAAAATGCCATGCCTAGCCAATCCCTCAATTACTTACAAATTCAACTAGCCGCGCCCCAGACTGTCATTGCTTTTTCGGCCAATCCCCAAACAGTTTACTTTATCAACTAGCCGCGCCCCGTGGTTCAAAGCAATGAAGTTTGTTGACCTTGACGACAGCTCGTGTACCGTTGCTATTCTGCCATATTTGCATATGTCTATCCATTCCATTCACCCTGTTAACAATAAATGTGACGCAATACAATGTCCCACATATTGGTATGTCACAATACGGAAAGGTAAAGCAGAAAAGTTGGATAAAAATGTCCAAGGCATAGAAGAGCTGACACCTGATGCTGCTTACAAATACCTCAGAATACAACAGAATATGAAACTTGATTTACATCACAGCGAAATTAAACATGAATTTACCGAGAAGTACAAGAAGAGGGTAAGCAAAATGCTGAATACGAAGCTAGCTGGGGAAATATAATTAAGACTATCAACAGCTGTGCTGTACCTACGCTGATATAGAGTTTTGGTGTAGTAAAATGGTCTGATGCGGACCTAAATTCACTGGATAGACTTACTAGAGGGCTTCTTACAAAATGCAGATGTCTACACCCTAACTCTTCTGTGATCCGTTTGTATTTACCAAGAAGAGAAGGTGGTTGAGGGCTACTTAATATTTTTAAACTTTGCAGAATCCAAGAATAAAAACTGAGGGACGCTTTGCTTAGGTCTGAGGATTCCCTCATGAAGAAGGTGGTGAGCGATGACACTGGATACTTTACGCCACTTAATTTAAGCAACCAAGGCACGAATATTATAATGTCAACTCTAATGGAAGAAATACAAAATTGGCAGCAAATGATGCTTCACGGTAAATTTGCAAATTCTCCTTTGGACTCTATGATTGACAAATCTTAAAGTGGTTGAGCAATGGTTACTTGTACTTGGAAACTGAAGGTTTTGTAGCAGCAATTCAGGATAGAGTAAAAAGAACTAAAAACTATGAAAAACATTTTAAAAACAAATGATATCGACAAATGTATAAGATGTGGTAACAACGGAGAGTCTATCGAGCACATAATGGCTGGATGCTGTACTTTGTCAGAGAGTACCTATTTAGGCAGACATAACCAAGTGGCAAAATTCATTCACCGAGAACTAGGAATGAAACTTGGAATGTTGAAAAATAATGCTCCAGCATACTATAAGTATGAACCAGATGCTGTGCTCGAGACGAAGACGTACATCTTATACTGGGATCGACCTATTATGACGGATAAAAGGTTGATCACAGCCTCTATAATCGATGTTACAATCCCTTTGACTCACAACCTGCGGAAGTCCGAAGCAGGAAAAGTCAGAAAATATGAGAACTTAGCAACTGAATTTAAAAAAACATTTGGAAGTTGCATGAAATCTTCCATTTCCCCATGGTTATATCCGTTGAAGGAGTCGTCACCATGAACTTTAAAATAAACCTGGAGAATTTAGATATCAATAATATCTTTGATGAAGCCCAGAAAGCCACCCTTCTTCAAACATGTCAGATTGTCAGGAAATTCCTAAATGCGTGACATTTATGTAGGTCAGGGTAAATTTCCTTCCTGCGCAGTCCGAGGCTAGTCCTACAACATCAATTGGACATCATTTTCCAGCTAAAGCAGAGAAAGAGTGAATAATGGTACTAATAATAATATCGATCAATTTACTCCGAACGTTCGGTAGAAGAGTTTGGGGGAAATCGTATGTAAGAGTAGAGGCTTTTGTGGCATGCGATCAGAGCGTCGTAAGCAAGAATGCAAAGAAACGTCTTAGATCCAACAGTTTGGAAATCGAGATCAGCCGGATGTAGGGTGTAAAACAGGCCTTACGTAAAAGAAGCTCTGGAATTTATTTCGATAATACATGTCAGATCTTGTCTAATCTACCAGGTTATTCACATGACAGGCATGTGCAAGACATCGCGTTACTGGGAACTGCTCTAATTTTGCCCAAATTTTGTAGAGGTCACTCACTAATGACATTGTACATACTCATTAGAAGGCTGGTTGCAATCTTGAGTGAATGTTATATTTACCCGATACCAAACATGGTTAGCCGTAAATGTCGGGGTCAATCATAACAATTACACAAAGATTTAGGAAGAATTGGAGATGTGAAGATTCGTACAGCTGAGGTAGGCACATCGAATGGGAGATGGTTGCGAATCCTATTGAACTGTTCGAACTGGGGGAGCTTTAAGAGAGGTGGCCTTAGATTAGGATTACAGTCAGAATGTTCTTTTGCTTTTACAAGTTAAACTGACAGGAAATATTTTAGTAACGACTCTGGAAAAAATTCAAAACCCTGGCACATTTCCATCTCAAAATTTTCAAATGAAATTGATTGAAATTGAAATTTGAGTCTTTAATATAGTTTAATTAAAACATTGTTTCTGAGTCTGTAAAATTAGTTCATTTTAGTTTTCTATCCGCCAGGTGTGCCCTTGTAGCTAGCTCATTGGTCAACGTGCTTGCTTTCCATGTCGCGACTCCGGATTCGATTCCCGGTCGGGCAAGTTTATAGTGAGGGATTTCCTTGCTATTTCCCACTATACGTTGCTGTGTGACGACGCGAAAACACTTCTCAGGTTGAGAAGACCTGACCACAGGGTAGAGATGTCTACGTGCTAACAACACGTACCCCGTAACCCAGGTGACAAGGCCGAGACGCCGCTGGTAGAGCCAGGCTTCGTCAGAGGCTATTGTGCCAAATATACTGAACACACCACATTAGGTAAGCTCCTTTTTATTCGGAAGAACGTTTAGCCGCCTAGCGCTCATTCTAGCTGCACGCCCGTAACCAGTGAGATATTGAAGGATCTAATTATCATACCCATCATCATTCAGATAATGGGTATGGACGGGCCATCGATGAAGACGGAGAGAATGTGGACTCGCGGAGAAATTGACTGCACACAAGGGAAAAATACTGACCGCCGCTTAAAAAACAGAATGGTCACTAAAATTATGCATTTACACATCTTTAGAAGTGGTATTTTGTCAAAGAGAAAATGTTATTGATTTGTAAATTTAGATTCATAGATTCATTGTTGTAGGGCGTTGTGGATATGGCACCAGAAGCATTGCTACAATTGCTGTTCGACAGTCCAGACGAGTACGCAAAGTGGAATCCTGTAATTGTGGAATCGCTGCTTTTGGAGGTGAGTACCGCTGATAAAGTGTCTGCAAAGATTTATTTGAAAGAGTGGGAACTCAACAACGCGACGTGCACGGACCTCTTTTGTTAAATTACACTTCGCTGATGTGATAAATAAAACGCTCAAAATAGGATAAGAATGCATTTATTATTATTTTTTATTAATTTTACGTCAAAACAGTTAAAAACTATGTGTGACGTACTACGGGAAGAAGTGAATTCTGTGCACATTTTCAAAATTCTGTGATGCCTACCCTAAGCCATACTACTTGAATTTTAACACTTTAACATCTTAAACTTGGACATCTTAAAACTTTACATCTTAGCACTTTAACTTTTAAAATTTTAACTCAAGGTTATTAAAAATTAGTTCGAGAAATAATGCTCCTCTCCCGTATATACTGAACATAGTCTCATGGAGTTTTTGTCCGACCGTAAACTTCGTAATTCGCTACAAATTCGAATTCGAATTTCTACAAAAATATCTCGTGAAACAGTTGTAATAGAAAAGGGCATCGAAGGTGTAAATTATGCCATTTTCGTTATATTTTATGTTTGTATACCATTCATTTTCATCATTGTATGCCATTCAGAGGTTCTATGTGGAAACATAGGTGCCGCTTTCGCTCTGGCAGGAACATCTAATTTCATCATGTTCATAACTTATATACATAAATGTTTGAAATCATCTTATTTAATGGTTCTTGAGCGTCCTTCATAAATCGTTGTGCAGCAGTTTTGACGCCACCTAATATTTCACTTGCATCATAACTGTACATTTTAAAACCCTATTTAACTGCAGTAATCCCGTTGTAAACAGTAAAACTGAATGTGTCGTTTAAAGGCAGAAAAAGGATATATTTAATGTTCTGAAACAGAAAAAGGAACCTTCTCAAAATTTGCTCTATGGGCTATTGGAAAAGGAGGGTAAGATATCGATCTAAATTCATTAAAAGCTTGTTCATTCAAAACATAAAAATATGTCAATTTTTAATACTACAGAAAGCAATTTTATACGTTTCTTCATATTTCTGTTTCCTACTGATTTAGTCTTATTGAAGCTGGAAAATATCCATTTGGCTTAGGGCCCTTTGCTTAAGGCTCTGTTAATAAAATATTATTATAAAACGCTCTTTTCGATGGATGTATTGTAACGGGTTCCCTTTAGCGGCGGCGGCGTCCGGCGTCGTGTCCGTACACCGGCCTAGCCCGAGCCCACCGTTGTGCGGCCACTTGTAATACTCTCTACAAGCCCGGCACGTTAAACTGCTACTTGTAATAGATTGCCCTGCTCTAGCCCTTCTTATGAACAAACAAACAAACACTAGCCTCGCGTTGGGTTGCCACATATAATAATCTTCCCGTTCTCCTACTCACAATTGCCCGTCTGCTAGCTTACCTGGCCTTTTGACTCACCTGGGCGTGGTCTGCGGTGCGTCTGTACAGACGCGAGCAAGGTACTGCGCTCACGTGCGTGGATCAGTTCTAGTGCTACGTGAATGATTACGAAAACATATTGATTTTACAAATCATGACCCCAAAGATGGCCATGAAATTTATTCGAATTGCCTCCTCTCTCGTATTCCCCTTCAATTTACAATATCTAGTGCTGTAATAGCACTGGTGCCTCTGACGGCACACATCAACATAACCCAGCAACAAAGAAACAACAACAAATAAATATTTCTCTTCCCACAATACACGAAACATGGATATATACTCTCTCATTCACACAGATTATTTACAACAACAAAAACAAATGCCATTCACACATATAATTAAACCAGAATGCATTCTGTCGAATTACGTATTAAAATCTATTAATACATGACTTGATCTTCGACAGAGCGTTCTTCACTTCGAAAAAAAAAAAACAAATGTCAAAATACTTTTGCTCACGTATGATGCTGCTTCCGCGACGAATCCGCGTGTCTGGTGCGATTATCCACGCAGAACAGCGCCTCCCGTTGTCGCCACCAGTTCCGGAACACACTCGCGTACGCATCACTGTTCACGCAACATGTCGGAATTCACGCTGCCACCTTTTTCCATAAATATTCCAAGTTATTTGAAAAATCTCTGAATCCCGAATTGAATTCCGCGCCTCTAATTGTAAATGCAACGTCGCGCTCCCCACCGTTGCAAAATTTCTCATACGGCCACGCTCATTATTGTTTGCTCTCGCAAGTCCAACGGGCGTTGCCGAATTTCGCAGTAATTCCGAAAATCCCCCCTTTTTTATGAAATTCCTTTTCACGAACTATTAAACAATGTACATAAAGTATTCCCAGTTACTATTTCGAATTATGTCCATTACTTCCGCACTTTAAAAAAATTTCCAAACATCGCCTACGCGAACACACGTCTTGCCTTCACCAAGTCCAGGCACGTTCTGGCAAATCTTTTTTCAACTTAGCATTGTTATTCTTGCTTCAACACTTTTCCCGATCGCTCGATAACTGACGATCGCGTCACTTTGGTTCTCACAAAATATTTAATTTTTAACGTTTCCCGAAACACTTTATTTCCGTTTTTGTTTTAATAAAATTCTCCCGGCAATTTCCTAAAATTCGATGTTTTCCTCTTGTTTTCCTTTGGTCAAATTCTTTTTATTTTCCCTATTTTCCGTTTTTGGATGTGAAATGGAACGCACTGCAATTGTTCGCTAATCGCTTCTTCTTGCATTATTCGAAAAACCCTCTTCTTTATAAGCGTTTCATCGCTCCAACAATGGACTCCATTAATATTCTCCTTAACACAAATATACGAAATACGAAATTTTCAATAACTTCTTATTGCCTGACGCGATTTTACTGGGATAACTTTTAAAATGTTCCTAAATTAAAGCCGGATCTAATGTCTATGGTCAAAACTCGCACAAGTATCAGGTTCACCTTTATTTTCTTCCCCAATCGGTTTTTTTTTATGGCGCCTTTGCTGTAAATGTTTTCAAACTGTTCATCATTCAAACGCACACTATCGGGGATCGTGTAAATCATTACAGTATAATTGGAAGTACTTTTCCACGCGTTTGACATAAGCGCTATTTGTTTTGCGATGGTGTGGCATTATTACAAATGTTGCATAAATAGATTACAAATATTTTTGAAGATATATTTGTAAATTTATCCGTTTTAGAATATCCTAAGATATAAGAGCGGCTTTACTGTTCGTAGAGACTCAACGTTTGTGAATATTTTCGCTACTCTTAACGCGTTTTATTGGCAGAACCTGGGGAAACTTTTTTGGAGCTATTACGTTGAAATTAAACAACGAAGACATTTCTTAAAGAATAATATATTCAGACGAGAAAGCCCCAGCTGCAAGAGCACCAGTGGAAAGGATTGTCGTGGTTGGTCCCGGTTCGTATTTTCCTGTAGTCCACAGGTGTGTTGAGTTGGCGAAGCGTTTCCCAATATTGTGCCGCACCTTGGAGGGGAAAGTGTAATTGCAAAGCGCTCAAACGAGTGAACTGTGAACCAACCTATGCATGATGAAATACGCGGAAAGCTTTAAACAAAGTTTACGGATTTGAAATTAACTTTAACTACCTGTTACGACTTGGATACAGTTTTTACGTATATTTGAACTGCAACCACAAGGACCAGATCGATTGTTTGCAAATTTGGAGGGTATGTTGCACCGACTTTATATTATTCGAAATTGATGAGATCTTCGAAAATTGTATTACTTACATTTAATTAGTTTATTTTTCGGCCATAATTTAACACTAAATGAGAGTTTTTATAATTGTGAATAATAGAGTAACATTTATCGTTTAAAATTAAAATAATGCCGCTATTTAAAAAAAACTCCTCAATTTTTGCCGGCCTTCGCAAATGCCGCCCTTGTGCGGGGCACCGCTTGCATTAGGGCTGGCGCGGCCTTTGGAGGCAATTAGGTCTCATTCACAATACAAACTCTGTTATATACAGGAAAGCCAAGGGTGTTTATGTTTAATAACAATTCTTTCACAATAAGTTTATTAACAATAAGTCAAAATCCAGATTACAAAGCGAAATCAAACATCTACCAGTGGATGTCCCTTTCGCAGCGTAGTTATCATAATCGACAAGATTCGTCGCTAAAACAAACCCACTAGTAACCAATAACTTCCACTAAACACACTCGTTAATTAGCAACATGCTCTAACCAATGGATAGTCCACACTCCCCCGTATCGGGGCCCTTATCCCTTTGCGCGAGTCTATGCGCTTCCCTCTGTGGCGGGGATGGTAGGAGCGGTGCCTTCTGGTGGCTGTTCCCCGTTGCGGTCCGGTGCTCTGGGACGGAGTGCCGCCGCTCGCCCTGCTCCTGGTGGTGCCTTCCGGCACTGCTTATTACTTGTTCCGTCGCCTGTCCGGGAGCGTCTCCGGGGCGGCCACAATGGGCCGCACCTCTCGTATTGAGCACAGTGAGCCCACCTGGCCCGTCTCCGCGGGCACAATGCTGTATATACAGCGAACTTAAACGTAAACCTAACGTAGCCGTAAAAGCTAGAAATGAGTTATTAAGGGAGACCATTTGCAATGCCTTGTCCTAACCGTAGACGTAAATCCGTAAACTTAAAGAGTTCACTAGCACCACGTTTTACGTTGTTAACGTCGGAATTCTTCCGAAGACCAATTAGAGTGCAGCATGAAAGAAACAAACATGGTGGGTTTCGGAATGTGTTCAGGTAATTTGTAGTTATGTCATTTCACTACTGTAATGTACTGAACTAGTTTGCGAACGGTTTTGATGCGAGTATTGAATTCGAAGTGAAAAATTGGGCTATTTTACTTGTGACTTTGACTTGACGTTGCGAATAAAATACTTACGTTCGACGGATTAGTCGTGAATTTGGTATAAGAGAAAACTTGTTAATAAAATAAAGAAATCGAGTACTAAGGCATCTACTCACATTTATATATAAAGGCAAATCGATAGGGAAATCGAAGAAAAGGCTAGAAACCATGCTGGAAAGATCTTTTCATCATGCTAGAAACGAATCGACCATGTTTCAATACTTTGACATTTGATTGGCTCAGGCGAAACGTACGTTCCAGCTTACGTTCGTCATTGTAAATGCTTGTTACGGTAAATTATGTGTACATTTTACTGCTAAGTTTACGGCATTACGTTACATTTAAGTTTGCATTGTGAATGAGGCCTAACGTTCATCTTTGTGAATGCTTGTTTTTAGGAGTAAATTTTACTGCTAAGTTTACGGCATTACGTTAAGTTTAAGTTTGCATTGTGAATGAGGCCAACGTTCATCTTTGTGAATGCTTGTTTTTAGGAGTAAATTTTACTGCTAAGTTTACGGCATTGCGTTATGTTTAAGTTTGTATTGTGAATGAGGCCTAACGTTCATCATTGTGAATGCTTGTTACGTTTAAGTTGAAGTTTGCATTGCGAAGGAGGCGTAAGAAAGGCGTGTGTGAGCGTGCGCAGCGCGTGGACGAGCGGGCGCACGTGTCGTACCAAGTGACGGCGGAGCGGCTGGGCGGGCTGGTGGCGCGCAGGGACTTCGTGGTGCTGTCGGCGTGGCAGGAGCGCGAGGGCGCCCTGGTGCTGGCCAACGCCTCCGTACCGCACCCCGCCGCGCCGCCGCCCAACACCTACATCAGGCAAGGCAATATGAGTACTAGTATTCAGGTTATTAACATGTATTTGGGGAAGAGCAAAAGGAATATTCAAACTTTTAGATCAAGTTGAAGGTCGCAGATAATCACTTTTTGTCAATTGTTATGAGGTTGGAAAATCTTGTAACGAAGTTACTTGTGTAAAATTTGCCCTTGATTGACATGCAATTCATCGCGATCTAAGGTCCTGATGCAAAGACACATTATGTACTTGTAAAACGCCAGTGCGAGATGAGTTGCCTACCAATCAGGAGCAAATCTCATATGTGTTACTTCATTGTAGTTTAGTTAGTTAATGCCTTATTTTACGTGGCGAGACTCTGGCCATCAGGCCCGCTCTTCGGTCTAACCACGCAAATTTCGCTACGCTCCTTTCACCACCTAGCGAAGAAAGGAGGTATTATCTTGGGCGACGAAACAGGCGGAACTCGATTTTGCTTAGAGGCTTCATTTAGGCTTGAGGATCTTTTATATGCAGTAAATCTACTACACGGGACAGCCGGCTTTACTTCCCCTCCGAAGGAAGGCGTACGAAGGATTTTTTCGCCCTTAAGAACCCACGGCTTCGATCGGGTTTGAACCCGCAAACTCGGGTACAACAGTCCGATACGCTAACCGTTATACCACCGAATCCGCTTATACCACCGAATTGTAAGAGGTTTCCTACCCCATGATCATTGGTAAATGTGATCATTTTCGACATCCCATATGCTCTAGAAGTTTGTCACATTTATTTTGAGACACATGTATTTTCATTTTGTTTATATTCAATAAATGTTAACAAGATGACGAATTTCACGGGGATAGGCTGATTGCTCTTTCATTTCGTAAATAGTACGGTTTTGTTGGAAAAGTCTAAGGCAGTTAGGCGTAAATGTAATCCATAACACATGGCCTGCATGGTCTGTTTCCTGACACCCCGACTGTCCGTAACTGAAACACGGCGCTTCCAAGGGCTTTAAGACCTGGTTTTCGAGACCGGTCTTGTTTCTAGCTCTGTAATGAACAAAATGACATTTTTGGAACTTTCTATTACAATCTTGTGGTTCTGTTCTGGGTACTTCAAGCATAACAATACGGAGGGGTGGTCCGCAAGCGAGAGATGTCGAACAGGACACTATTATTTCATTACGCATTCAAGTTAAATGATTTGGAAATAATAATAATAAATATATTGTGTGCTATGTTACTGAACGTCAAATGTCTTTGCCAGTTCACTAATCTAGAATAGGAAATCGTGAAGTTTGTAAATTGCGATGGAAAATTAAAAGATATTTCTGGTATAAAAATTATTGTTAAATAAGAAACCAGTTAAATGTATAGTTGAAAATAAAAAAAATGATAACACCATATAATTCAAACATCACTTCTTGGCCGTCCTTGTTCCTCTACATCTCTTTATTTCCCAATTCATTTAATTAAAACTCTAATATATAGGTTAGACGCATTTCTATCATTTTTAATTAACTTTTTCTTTACGAGAAAATCAAACCATTCCGCCCTTCCGCCTCTCTCAACCCTAATACGTATTCCATAAACAATATTTAATTGAGCTTTTAACACATTTTGCTACACCACTATTTATTGCTATTTAACACAAAGTGCATACACTTACTGTATACTTTTGACCTACATGGATTCATTCTCAGCTAGCCGTTCGCAACCAATAACCGTTAACTACTGATCATGAGAACATATGCAGAATGTACGAAATACTGATTAAAAGAAAATGTCAAAATATTAAGAATCAAAGCGATATATAGCGGTTGTCAGACGTAGCTGACGTGTATTGTAGGGCCGCCACACTAATGGCACTTGAGGCGAAAAATCTCGAGTGTCGATATGACATGTGAATGTTATTTCGCGTGCCATGTCGAAAGAGCGTTTCCAATGATATAGGAAGAGCCCCGGACTGATATTACGTGAGAACTATTTTTAAAAGCTGAATTTTACGGTTTCGTTCTTGGTTGTCTCATTTATGATATAAATATGATCACCATCTAAAATGCACAGAATCAAACGTGTTTCTGAAAGTTTTTTTATGCTGATTGCTGTGCACGCCTTAAAGAGTGCTTGCACTCTCGTTGAGATAGATGAAATAGCTGAATGTGTATGGGAATCAACGAGCTAGAATATCCTACATAGCGTGGCTGAAGCGCCTCCATCTTTGCAGCAGATTGAAGGCATGCTTTTGCAGTCCAAGCAGCGCTCTATTCTATTCTAGTTTTCCGTTTGGCTAAGGCCGGGCGGGCCCGGGCTGGGCGTAAAATAAATCTTCTCTCTGTGTGTTTCAAGAATCAAAAACCAATAATTTTAAGGTAATCACACTTTATTTATTTATTCATTTATTTATTTATTTATTTATTTAATTTTAAGTCCAAAACAGTTAAAAACTGTGTATGACGTGCCATGGGGGAGAAGTGAATTCTGTGCACATTTTCAAAATTCTGTGATCCCTACCGAAGTCATATACTACTTGAATTTTGAATGAAAAAAAACCGCTCCCATGTAATAAAATCTATTTTCAAGAATAAATAAGCAATAAATTTTGGGCTCTAATCCATGTTGTCCTTCGTCGAGGAATAATAATGCTTCCTGCCGCGACAACATGGAAACGATAATTTAAATAACTATATTTCCCACTGAATTCTAGAAGACTAGAATTCTAGAAGACTTCCTTTTGCAATAAAAAACAAACAAACAGATCACAAATAAGGCGGCGAACTTGAAAAATACACAAATACACATATTTGTGGTTTGATTACTTCTATTTTACAGTTTTTTGACGAACATACTGAAGGCATTGTGAATATTATTATTCTATCCACTGGTATAATTTAAATACAGATTTCCAAAAAGACAACAATTTATAAATAAGATCTGATACAAACAATACGTCGATTCAGTACAACAGTTCTACACGCCACCATCAGACATCTCCCATGTTTTGACTGCAAAAAACATGGCGGCCCCCACCCAGTTCGGCGAGCGTTCACCAAGAGTGCTGTAACCAAAGGGTCAGCCACTCTATGTAGTATATTATAGCTCGTTGATGGGAATGCATTTAGAGGTTGAGGGAACCATTTGAGATAGGACAGCAATTTCTCAATACGAGACCGCGCAGAGAGAAAAGAACATTAGAATAAGAAACTTAGAATCTATACGTTTTCTCATATTGGGAAGATGTACTGTACATTCTCCGTTTCCGTATTGATGTAAACAACATTTAACCCTCTCATCTATACTGTTCCCTCTAAATAATGCGCTAAAGATTGACGGATTTTGCCGTTTTATAAGAAACAAGGACACAAAACCTCTTGTGTATTACTGCTGGCTAGGGACCTCTTAGTTCGGCATCAAAGAGATTTAAGAAGGACATAGAAGTTCGCAGATTATGGCATATTTTATTGTTAACTGTTGTTTATAACTGTAACGTTTGTTAATAACTGTTGTGTGAGCCCTGTCAGATCACAACACACATTATTTGGCATACACAATCTCCCATTAAGTGAAAAATGAGAGACTCGGAAATGATGCGTCCTAGAGCCTTAAAATCAGATATTTGTGTCATTGTAAAGGAGAAACAAGGTTCCTTCGCTTCCTTTTTTTGAGATTACATTTTTTGCAAAACATCTTTGGGGTCCTTCCATTAAGTTATGGTTTCTGCTCTTCTGGGTACGCCAGCTATTCAGAATTTCCCATTTCATCCGACTGCCTAGCTCTCAGACTATCCAGCGCGCCATAAGGTTTTAACAGTATTTAGAAATTAAAAAAAACAACTTAAATTACATTGTTGAATTCCCAGTTCAATTTCTAGATTAACGTGTGTGGGAACTTGCGTTGAACAGTTGGGAGCAAGTAGAATACACATGCGGAATATGAAGAGGAAATCGCGAGAGGGACATGTGGGGAACATGCGGGAATTTTAGAAAACTTTAGGGAACTGCGGAAACATAAAATACATGCGAAAATTGTGAAACGGTACAAGCGGGAAACACGTGGGAAAACATGTAGAAAAGCCTAGGACAAAATGCAGGGAGAATTGGAGGGATCATATGTGGAACTTGAGAGTAACATGCTGAGAATATTGAGCGAACATGTGGAAAACGTACGAGGAATAAACGAGGAAACATACGGAGGGCAACTGGAGCCCGAGTTATGTTTCTTTAAGTTGTATTCTACAAAATGAGATCTTTTTGACCCTTTTTTCATTTCTGGAAATTCATTTCTTCTAGGCATATACCACCACCCCATAATACAAGGTCTGTCCCAAAAGTAAGTTGAATGACTTTGCACCGCCGAAGCAAGACACTAGCAAGGCGCGCCAAGTGTCGTGAATGGTGGTGTGGGGTTTAGGGAAGCCAACGACAAACACGTCAGTTGTCTGCAGGCTCTTCCACAGTGCGCATCGCTGCTAGTTTGAACCCTTGTTTTAGTGACGCGTCGGAATTTTAAGATGCCGCGTTTCAAGGACCAGCGTTACGCAATAAAATTTTGTGTTGCGCTCAAAAAAACGGGCGCTGAGACCGGTGCCATGCTAAGGGAAGCTTATGGCGATAGCACCATGTCCAGCAAAAATGGTTTACCGCTGGCATAAGATGTTTCGAGAGGGCAGAGAGGATGCCGAGGATGAAGACCGCTCTGGACGCTCGTCAACGTCACATTCCGATTAAAATGCGAAGAAAATGAGGGACATGCTGAACTCTAATCGACGCCTGAGTGTTAGAATGCTGGCAGATGAGTGTAATATCCCTAAAATTGCTGTACATCGCATTGTTACCGAAGATTTGGGCATGCGGAAGATCTGTGCGAAGATGGTCCCCAAAGTGCTTTCCGATGAACAGAAGGCTGCTCGTGCAACGATTTCGCGTGACCTCTTGGAGCAGTGTGAAAATGATCCGAATTTTTGGATAATGTGATTACGGGTGACGAAGCATGGGTTTTCGAGTATGACCCGGAGACCAAAAGACAAAGTGCTGAGTGGCACACGCCAGCTTCCCCGCGCCCAAAAAAGGCGAGAATGAGCAAGACCCGTGTAAAGGCCATGCTCATCGTTTTTTCGACAAAAGAGGCAATGTCCACTCAGAGTTTGTGCCACAAGGACAAACAGTGAACAGTCATTTTTACTTGCAAGTCCTGAAAGGCTCCAAAGCAGAGTGAAACGCGTCAGGAAGGAGATCGCCAGCCCTTGGCGTCTTCATCATGACAACGCGCCGTACACACTGCCTTCATTATTGAGAGTACTTAGCGAAACGCGGTATGGCAACATTGCTCCAGCCGCCGTACAGCCCCGACTTGGCACCACTGGACTTCTTTTTGTTCCCGAGGATCAAGAAGGAACTCAAGGGCCACCATTTCGGGACTTTGGAAGCCATCAAAGAAGCAACGACGAGGTTCTTGAAGGAGGTCTCCGTCGACGCCTTCCAGGGTGCGTTCAGCGACTGGGAAAAACGCTGGCGCAGGTGTTCCGACGCGGAAGGAAGCTACTTTGAAGAATTTTAGTTACTTGTATATTTATCTGCAATACATCTTTTTTCTTGGACTTATTCAACTTACTTTTGGGACAGACCTTGTATGCTTGGGTCGGCAGAATCGAATAGAAACTTGAAAGAATGTAAAATTAAATTGACACGCCAATAGGTCAGTCATACTTCAACACATAGTTCTTGAGCTAGCTGTTCCAATTTGTTATCGAGGGTATGCTAACTATCGAGTGTATGAAAACATTGTTTTACAAATTGCAAATTGATCGCATGGGTCCAAAACCTTAAAATTTAAGTATACTATTCAGGATACCTTTTAGTAATTAACTATTCGGCTAAGTATATTATTGAGCATATTAAATATTACTTTGATACTCATGCTTCATGGTATTATTTTGTATCCTTCTAACATAAACGATGGGATGCTTGGCATTCTGGAAATTTCCTCGAACTTGTTTTATAAAATGCAGAATTTGGTCATAGTAACAATTGGAGTATGTGAACAAATTCAGGCATTACCTTTCAAAGCTTTCAAAAATATCAGCAATACACTAATGGGATATTTATGAAGAATAGTGTAGAAAGTTGGCATCCAGAGCTCGTTTGTATGTCACCCCACCCCGACGAATAGTACCGTCCCCACCAATCTAACGTGGGTTAGGTAAAACCGAAAACATTTTCCGGTTTTTGTCACCTCTCATTTAAAAGGGATCATTTCTTTTCCCACCTAATGTATTCAGGTAAACCTTATGATCTTTGTGATTAATGGGATGGGAAGCAAGCAAAGTAAGAACAGATTTGTCGGCCGAGCCATCTGTCTCCTCCATCACAAGTAAAACTGACATTTTTTAAAAGTTTTTGGCACATCATTTAAAACAATATGTACTTATTTCCTCACTAATTGTCCCATAACTTACACTAGTAAAATGTTTATGGGGGAAACTCGGGACAGGGGCATAACGCCTCATCCAATTGTCCCAGCTCCCGTACTTAAGGCTAAAGGAGCAATTTTGTACGATTTATGCATTGGTTTTTAGTGGTACAAAACTACGTGATGTCCAAATATCTTTCGTACGGTACCAGCAGACATTACTTCTGACGTGCGTATCATGTTAGATCTCAAAAGTTTTAATATTCTCAATGCTTGTCACATAAAATTCTCAACTCCCCTACATCCATGCGTGGAAACGTCAAGGTAAAAGGTTTTTTCCTCTCGGAAAGGATTTTACCAATGAAATATCGACATAAAACTTTTCGGAAAGAAACCAATAGTATATCTATTCATTACTTGTAACCGAGGAAAAGTAAGAATGAAGTTCGTTATTTAATTATGGGAAAACGATTTCCCAATCAAATTTGATGCTAGATATCTTGCAACTGGATCTGAAGTTACATCAATGTAGTTTCATTCCCTATCTGGTCCACGAACCATACCGGATTCAATCCATTACAATATACTCCTCACCCCCTTATCCTCTGACGGGCTACCCAACCCAACTCGCTATAATTCCCTCTAATAACACTGCGTATAGCTTGGTGTCGCAATAAGTCCCTGCTTCGAATACCAAATTGACTCATTATCCTATTCATATTCAGTACTACTTCAATAGCGAAAAATTATTTTTAAAAGTAATGTGTCAAGTACCTCGTGTTAGTTTTGACTTTTGAGGATGATTCGTCAATATTGCATTATGACAATACCTTTTTATCTGGCAGATCTCAGATTCACTTTCTTATCTGATTATTGTTCTAGAATTTGTTCGAGATATCGTTCTTCCTTTTTACCTCAAGAAATTTCGTGTTATATGTGAAGTACATTGCTATGACAATCCAGCATGATATCAATGATATCATGATATCTGTGATATCTATTCATGATGATATTCTATGCAACATTATACAACATGATATCTATTCTATTCTATTTCGTTAACAATACAGAAAAATCAAATGTTCGTTCCTTTACCGTTAAAAATAAGTTTTCTCGGCAACGAAAATATGTACTTTTTGAAATGTTAATCTCTCGCTTTTTTAAATGTATTATTATTATTATTACTATTATTTTTCATCATTCAACTATTCATAATTAAATTGTTGGGAAGGGATTCTGAAACTCAAGAAAGCGTGCGCAGATGATTTTCTTCCCCATGCGTTACATACAGTTTTTGACTAAATAAATAAAAAAATGTTCTATTAATGACAAAATTATTTTCTAAAACATTACGTTTGATGCACAAGTAAATATATCATTGTAGCAGCTGGATAGTGATATTTTAGATTAATGATGCTGAAGTATACATTTTCATATTATTTATGCATAAAATAATACAATATTAGGCTGGACCCTTGCGCAACTCTGCCCTTTATAAAAAAATTTATTTAAAACTGAAATTGCTTCTTCGAACGAATTGTAGGCCTGGTACTGTGGAAAGAAACCATTCTAATAGTGCTAAGAGTTGAGGTTAAATTGAGCAGAAAATCAAATATTCTCTTCAACTTTATAGTGAAAAGTTTTTATCAATTTAATTTTACATACATATATTTCAGGATTCTGCTTTTTTATGACCACTCATGCTAGGAAGTGGGGGCACCCAAACGAACTAAATCTTCAAAACTGTAATAGAAAGTTCAAAATGGTCTCATTTTGAAAGAACACTGCTTAACAAAACGAAAATCTGGTTTTAAGGACTTAAGACGCATCTTTTTCGAGATATGCGCGATTAAAATGTGTGTTGCAACAATTTGTTTTGTACGTCACAATTTGCACTTTTTCGCCTTAAATCTAATGGAAGGGTGTTCGTCCCTATTCAGCGGTAGAACACGTGGAGGGTTTTGTGTCAATGATTTGTTATAAATTGCCAAAAGCCGTCATCTATCCTTAGAGTATTTTATCTACAGAGGATTATCTGAACACGTGCCAAACTTTATCGCCTTTGAACTTGACTGCATATCATCGGGCCACAAAAATGTGATATCTCAAAAATCGCCGTGTTCAATATTCCTTCCTAAAGTAGAAAATGGAATAAAAGTATTTATATCACCTCAACAATACGTTCTAAAATTTTCGGTCATAAAATCTACGTCCAAAGTTCTTTTCAACTACAACTTCGTACATACGTTAGAATTAAGATATATTTGAACTGTTACAAAGATGGTTAAGATTGGTACATGTGGCAAGTAAAAACTTGCCATTTTGCACGCGAAAATCGGGTAGACTGTCTGTCTGGATGTAATTAAGTGTTATGCACAACCCTATCAGTTTAGAAGCTTTTGTGTTGAAATACGTCAGAAGTAAGATTCTACCGT
The DNA here is from genome assembly GCA_964035755.1 of Teleogryllus oceanicus. Lineage (NCBI taxonomy): Eukaryota > Metazoa > Arthropoda > Insecta > Orthoptera > Gryllidae > Teleogryllus > Teleogryllus oceanicus. The sequence goes on along the minus strand of CAXIVR010000003.1, from coordinate 112,871,276 downwards.
TTTGGACATGATAAATAAATTATAATTTTTGGGGATACTTTACATAATTGCTGCAATTTTTTCTTTACTTTTTATATGGTATAGTTCCGATTTTCATTAAAACCTGACATTTTCAGACCTGGATGCTCAAATGTATTTCGAATATGTCATACCTTCCAACATTAAAGCCAAAGGTTTCTTTCTCAGAGTAATTTATCCCTCAATCTTAAATGATGTCATGTACTTTTGAACATGAACTTTGAATGATGTCATGTACTATGAATTGTTAAGTAATAACATTAGGGGGAGGAAAAGTTGAGGTATGCCGTGCATACTCACTAGTTTTCGTATAGTTCTCAAAATAGTCGGTATATAGAGTAAAGTTCATTGCCTTTGATCGTGAAATAAACGGCTCGACTCGATTGAAATTGCTCCTGCACAATGGGACGAGCATTTTTCTTGTACGCGGACGAAGTGTTTTCACGGCAAGCTACGAGTTACTTCCCTTGGAGATCGCCTCATTGATCCAACACGTTCTTCTACGAGTGTTCCCAACCAGCACAAACGTTGGCTCTGCTATGGAATTGACTTTCAGCGCGAAGGCTTTCACATAATTCTCTATACTACATTATAGGGAGGAAAAGTATTTGAATCACCTAATTGATACGTTCTCGAATTTTCGATCATAAAATCCAAGTTTAAAGTAATTTTGAGTTCTAAACTCGCACACATGTCAGGATTAAGACACATTAGTACTATGATAAAGATGGTTAAAATTGGTACAGATGGCGAGGAGATACACGCAATTTTGTACTCGAAAATAGCGATGTCTATATGGATGGATGGAAGTATGTGTCACCCATAACTGTGTCCGATTAGAATGTTTTGAGCTGGAATTTGGTAAACACGTCAGGGATAAGATTTAGTTGGGCCGTTTCGGAGATCAGTAAGATATTTTAATTATGTGGTGCTTTACTGGAAGCTCCTGACATTTTCAAAATTTCTGGAAAAATGGCAGCATTTTTTTCTGTAATTTTTGGTATATTTTTCGTGATATAATTCCGTTTTTCATTAAAATCCCTGAATTTTTGAATATTGAAAAAGTTCAAATATTTTTCGAACATGTATACGTTCTCAATATTAAAGCCAGGTTTTCCTTCTCAACGCAGTTTATCTTTCAATAGTAGATTTTCAATGATGCCATGCATTCTTCTTTTTTAAAAAAAATGAGTAGTTGAGTAACAACACCTGCAAGAGGAAAACCTTCGGTGTGACGGGCGTTCCCACTAGCTTAATTTTTTTTTGTTTAAAATGGCACTTCTGCCGCAGAATTCAGTGTTTTGTGATCTACCTGTACAAAAAGTTTTAAAAAATCTGTTACTTTCTATGCAAATCATGTTTATGCACACGTGGAAAATTGTCTCGTGTTATCTAAAAATTACGCAAACAATAACAATATTTCGAAAACACTATAAATGAAATTGTTTTAAAAGTGAGAAATAGTTGATGTCTTTTATCCAATATGTAAATAAAATTGCAGCCACTCTCTTTGATTTAAAAAAATGATTTTCTTATAATCCTTTGTAGTTATTTATTTGTAAAAAACAATTATACTGTGATTACGATTTTTGTCTGTCTGTCTGTCCCTTTGTTCGGGTTACCTCAAGAGCAGCTAAACCGTGTTTGATAGTTTTTTTTCCCTGAAACGTATTTTTGCGCGCATATTCAGGCTACTTTTTTTATTTTCTGTCGCACAAAGAACAACATTTACATATTCGTTTTTGTATGAAAAATATATAATTTTGTCCCGATCTTCGTGAAATTTTGTACACATGACCTTCAAAGCTATAGAAAAGTTACTTTGAGTATAATACGTCGTAAAACTATCCCCGTCTTCCTTTCCTACCCATCGAAGCAAAATTTAAGGGTTACTCTTTCAGTTCGAAATCAGTGAGTGAATCTATCGAAAATAATTAAATATTTCTGACAGCTCATAAAATTCCCTACTAAAATAATTTTAATGCGCTCCAAATGCACAATTATGCTTTGAGTAATAAAAGTTGTTTCTATAGGAGTTTGCCGCGAAAATCCAATAATGTATCAGTTTACAACTCCCCATAGATGGTGGTAGCAACGCGATTGTAGCAAAAAGAAGGCGAAGTGGTGGGGGGGATGAGAAGACTCGGGGTGGATTGGGCAAAGGGACGGGCAGGCCACGGTAAATGATGACTGGGTAGGGCGGGGACACACCACACAGAATCCATTCCTTTTCCTTTCTAATATTTGATTGTGAATAAATACCCGGGCAAAACAGGGTACTTCAGCTAGTTAAGAAATAAACCTCCATTTTCAAGATTGAAAGGACAAGTTTAAAGCAAGTGAACTTTTGAAATTTTCGAAATATCGGTTTTGTTGAAAATCAGACGATTTATGTGCTAGTTTTGTTCATACAGACGGGCTGATAGACATAGGTTTTAAGAAAATCGATGTCAGTGACTCCCAAAATGCATTTCCTTCAAATATCGACTTTGCCTTTTTGCAGACTTACAACCCTTCTTAAGTAAGAATTATATTTAATTAATTAAGTTTTCGAACAGGTAAGTTAATTATAATTCTTCCAACACAGTATTTAGTAAACAACAGAGAATAGGTGACGCTTTGAATGTAACCAGACCTATCAGTAATCATTTCTTTTATTCATAGAGCTCTTTTATACACTCGGCAAATCTAGCTACACGTTTCCTTGAATGAGACTTCAGTGAGAAATATTCGAGATTGACTTCTTCCATCCTCCTTCTCTCCCTCACTCTCTCTCCCACTCACTATCACTCTCTCACTCTCTCTCTCTCTCTCTCTCTCACACACACACACACACACACACACACACACACACACACACACACACACAAAACACACATACACTCTCTCGCGCGCGCGCACGCATACACCCACATATCCACACTCACAACTTTTCCTCTGAGTCAATGAATTGGTGACATTTAAATAGTAATTTGTTTCCTTTAACTTTAGATAAGAGCGCCGATAAATATACTGAAAATTAGTGATGCTAAAACAGCACGTACATTCTCGCCTTTAATAATGGTAATGTAATACTATTTATATCTCAATTTCTCTTCAAATTAACACATATCAGTCGTCATTTTTGTAAAACTTACAAATTGTGGAAAATTTGATGCAAAAACTAAATATTTTCAACCAAATATCAACAAATTTGACAATTGTAACTGCTTTTCATACTGCTAAATCACGTCACGAGACGTGATTCACAGAAATGCGGGAGCCGCGTCACGGAATGCCATTGTTGCATTCCGATCTGACATTCCCTGAAGGTTAGTAATTTTTATTTCATGTATTTCAATTAGATTTTAAATATTTTCTTAAAGATTAATTTGTAAAGTATAACAAAAGCTCGAATGTAAGAAACAAACAATGAAATATGAAATAATAGACACATTCCAACTGATGTAGCATCCAAATGCATGAAAACGATTCTAAAATTACGATCACAAATCGCAGGATTTTCGGAGCGGGTGACTTAGTTCGAGGCCAAGTTACTCAAAAAAATACTCATATTTTCCAAAAATTTGACATGACGTTATTTTAAGATCTGTTTTTGATTAACATACTTCATTATAAAAAATTGTACCTTCATAATTGTAGTTGTAGAAAGACGCCGGAAATGTTTTAGTTTTTTTAAATTTTCGAAATATCAAGCATTTCAACGAACATGAGACTTGCACCATTCTCTTAAACGTCCTTTACGACATCTAAAGTCTAAATTTAATCAACAAATTTTGTGTCGTTTTTAACAAAAAAATGGTTTAAAGAAAATAAGAATTGCCTATGTTTTATACAAAATTTCGTAGAAATATACTACTGTTTTAAAAATTATATTAAAAATTATATTTTATTATAAAAAATCAATATTATTTTTAGATCTGTTTTACATGAAAACATTTCATTACGAAAAACTGTTTATCATCATAATTGTAGCTGTAGGAAGACGCCTAAAAAATTGAATTTTTTCAGTTTTCGAAAAGTCAGGATTTTTAACGAACGTGATCTCTGCGCTATTCCCTTAAACGTATTTTACACTATCCAACAACAAAATTTAATAAAAAACGGTGGATCCAATTTTTTGACCATTTTGAAAATGTCCCAGAGGTTTTACGTAAAGTGGCCCCAAAATTAAAATACCGGTTTTAAATTCAAGGGGTCGCGACACTAGCCAGATCGATCGGGGAATATCAATTTTGGAGAAAATCGGCGGAACGGTTTAGCTGCTAGAGTTGGTCCCACAGACGGACGGACGAACGGACGTTTCGCCTTCGATCGATTTTTCGGTATCAGGGACCCACAAAACACGGATTCTGGCAACACCACTTGTTAGAGTTTTTTTTCTAAATTTAGCAACTGGATTTATTTACTTTTTCATTACCAGGGTCCTGTAATAGATTTTCTGCCGAAAATTCGCCGTGTTTTCGCGGTAGCGGTAGCGAGAAAGTAAAATTGCATGAACAATGAAGAATAATTCAAACTGTTCAATTTGTCTACTCAATAGTTTCCAGATACCAAATGTTCAAGAAATATCTCATTTGGCTGAACTTGCGATTTTGTGATCTGCTGATGAAGTTGTAAGTTCTACACATATTTTAACAAGTAGTACAAGCATTGTACTATATACGAGGTAGCATTATTTTTCCCTTTCCCAGTTGAATGATGGTCTGATGACTGAAAACTATTACGACACTATTGCCTTCTCCTCCAAAATGGTATTATACAATATTAAAGTTTATATGTAAACGTAGGTAGAAATTTAATAATGTATCTACTTGAACAAGTGGCTCGGAATAATTAAATTAATGGTAACATTAAAATTAATGAGAGAACGTTTTTTGACACACTTCCTTTAAATAACGAATTTACTTTAGAATTGATGAAAACTAGAGCGAATTAATTCATTTTTTAACCAATTTCCTTTTTTGAGACATTTTACAGCGAAATTCCGGATGCTACGTCATCCGACCTGTTCCTGGCGAGGCCAATAAGTCGCGTGTGGAATGGTACTTGGACACTAACTTGAAGGGATGGCTTCCCCAGAAGATTCTCGATGCAGCTTTCTGTTCTATATTAACAGAAAATTTGAAGAACTTGAAGAATTATATTTCAAAGTGAATATTTAAAACATATCGGCTTTAACTGGAATTACTTATTTAAAAATGATGACAGGCTTCGCGCCATCTTAAAAATGTTAATACGTTGAATTTAACATTCAGGAATCAATATATTACAAATTATATTGAAAAAGTGCTGAAATTAAAATGTCTTATTGTGATAGTCATTTCTGAAAGAGTACATTGTACTATTTAAAGTACTAACTACTTTGGGCCTAATGTAAAAAAATAATGTCCTCAGAAAATGCCAAAGTACAAATGAATACATGTGTGCAATTATTTTTAAATAAATATTAACGCTCATAGAGCTTGAAATATTTTTGTTGATATCAAATTAAAGTATGTATTTTTCATATTTTATTTCCTGTGACACTTCCTGCTCATTACGTCAATGTTAACGTATTTGGTATTTTTAGAACTAATCTAAATAAATTTAAATCAAGGGCTGTTGGGTAATTTAGTCCACGTCAAATTTTGATACATAAGTATACTCTACATCCAAATTAGTTATTTGTGCATATTATCATTGACGTATTCAGAATAGAAGTACAAGTTTCTCTCAACCATCACACCATCTCACATCATTTCCTTGGTCTCGGATGTTATCTGATGAAACGGAAACCATCATTTCCGTTTTATTTGCCAACTATATTTTCTAAGATCAGTTTGAGTTAATATCTGTGACTCAACCTCCTATTGTTATACTCGTATTTACGAATGAAAGAAAATAATGACTAATAAATATATACAAAATAATACGGTTAATATTTCTTTTACTTTACTCTTAAAACGTAGCTTTTTTAGAACGGTATGCTACCTTAATTCTTCAGCTGAAAATACAGGATAATTACTAATTCGGCACACATAACGTAAGTCTGATGACTTAAAGAAAAAAATCAATAAGGTCTCTTAAACGGAGAAACTATGTTAAAAATATTACAAAATTAAGCCTTGAACAAAAATACTCAAAGTATTCCAAGTTTATCACAGTGCCAACCAGGATCGCAAATGGTGTTTATTACTCTTATTACCGAATTACTCTTACAATTTTCTCTATGCTTAATTAAAAATGAAAATTTCTAATTTTATTTCCGGTTTAAAGCAGACTTTATACATGAAATCCGGCATTAAATGATACAGCACTTGGCATTTACGGAAAATTTTCCTAAAGATTTTCAAAGGAAATATTACGATAGTAATGAGATGGAGGGAAGCGTTGGGCAAAGTAAGTGTGGTATTATAATATAACAGTTAGAAATCACGAGAAATTAAGAAGTCGGATCGGAATCAAAAGCAAAACCTGGGCAGACGGAGAGAATTACAGCTGACCCCCCAACAAATTGAAATGTCCTTCAGAGGACACTCGAGGGGACCTCCAAATGTATTAATTCATTCAGCACGTACTGTCCAGACCTTCGTTTGGTATTGCAGCATTAAATCAAATAACGCGCTTACTTTTTACAGAAAAGAAAAGTTTTGAAACAAATAAATCAAAAGTATTCATATCCAAAATTTCCCTCGTGGTTCGCCAACGCCATCGTTGTCCCACATCCGCGAAGCAGAAAATTGGCGATGCCCTCGAAGTCAAACGCGAAAAGTGCCGCGAGTCGTCGTTTCGCAGCAGCTCCACACAAAATATAGAAAAAAAAGATGTTTTTTATATCGAGCGCTCGCTATCCCTTCCACACGTCGTGGGTCTCAATTAAGGCTTATTGAGCTCGTTGAAGGCGTTTCAGACAGCTGGCGCATGCCGTGCTGCGCCGAGAAGACTCCAGGGCGGCAGCGGACAGGAGCGACCGCGTCATTCGGGGCCCCACGGGCTGCCCACCGCTGGACACCCGGCCGCTGTGGTAGCGCGTTCACCGAAAGAAAGAAATTAAAGAACAGTGCTTTTCTTTCGATTTAAATTTGGTTGAATGCATCCAGGAAGAATCGTGCACCCGTGATTGTAATGATAATATTTATGCGAAACGCATAGTCTGTGTTATACGTAATATGATTTTATGTTATTGACAAACGTGACATTTAATCATCTGGTAATGTTTTTAAAAATTGTTGGTGTTTGAAAAAGAAAATCATCATGCACTGCAGATTACACTTGGTAAGAATGCATGTAATACTTGAATATTTGTTCTCCGAAACAAAAGTCATTTCAACTTTTGACAGAATTTTTTTCTTCCAAATTAGGCTAAACATTGTTATCATAATAGTGCATCAACATATATTTTATTTCTGAACAGAGATCACATTGTTTAATTTTCTTAATTTTTTTAATTATTTTCTTTTCAAATAATATTATCTAATTAAAAGTGCTGAGCAAAAACAAATAAAATCACATCACATGAAAATATATAATGAAATGCTCTTGAATGCAGTTGTTTATTGAGATCCTCCAGTTAACAAATTTATATTGTATTTGTTTATATTATGCTTTGTGTCAATTTTTCATTTCTTTTGTAGTTAATATCTATCTTTCAAAACATCAAGATTGTACAATAAGAGAAAAAATAAGTCATGTGGAAACTATTATTTTTCACGAACAGGCTAAAAATTCTTGAAGTTATTTCCAAGATATCTCAAAAAATGTAAGAACAGATGAATAAAACAAAAGTTAATTAAATTCCATTAGAAAGAGCAAGAGCACTTTAATCGAAACATTTCATTCATTCAGGAACATCATTGTGATGACATATTAACATTTTATAATCTGTCTCTGTTTTTAAACATTCTTTAAACACTGAACTTCACAAAATCTTAATTTTTTTGTAGGTTGGTGTTGGACTTCTGACAAGTGTAGGGTTTTTGGCATCTGCATTAAGCTTAGAATATTCTGATCATCTTATTCAGTTAATAACAACCAATGAAGAATATCTGACAAATAATCCTATGTTGTTGTCAGCTGGTAAGTAAAAATCTTAAATTCAACATCTTGATGAATTTAGCTGTGATATTTTGAAAATAAGAAATAGCATATTCCACTTCTTTTTACAGAACTCTGTTCATCTATTGCAATAGTCTTGGGATGTATTGGCTGTTGCATTCCTCTGCAATATTTAGGAAGAAGATCTACTTTGGAACTGTTATCTGCTCCCCTTCTCATTCTTGGTTGCTGTATGACTTTCACATTTCATCATTTACTGCAACAGAGTCAACAAAATAGACTTTCAAATTATATTGACATCATCCTCTTTTTGGGAATATGTTTGCAAGGTATCTCTTGTGGCTTTACATTTGTTGCGGCTCCAATTTATATATTAGAAACAATTGGAAAAATTACCAATCCTTCATTTTCTATTGGCATACTACTGCTAGCTACTCAAATGTCCACAACCACTGGATTATTACTTGCAAATATATTTCCAGTTACTCATGAAACCTATTTTTGTCATCTCATACCTGCTGCATTTAATGTTTTCTCTCTGATTGGATTTAATTTCCTACCAGAGTCTCCAAGGTGGCTTCTATTAAAAAAGAATCGTTTTGTTGATGCAAAAAATGCACTCAGTATGCTGAAATTTAGCAAAAAAGATGATTATGAGAGTACTGCACACTTAGAACATCTTAAAAATGAAAATGAAAAATTGAAAGAAAACAGAAATATAACTTCATATATACATCCTCTACTATTAGGAATTGGGCTATGTTCTATATGGTATTTACATGGTGTGCATGTCTATGAATTTTATGCCTCATGGACAATGAAATTTGCTGGTTTATCTATGAAATGGAAAATAGATTCAACTCTCCTAAGTTTATGTATTCGATTCAGTGCAGTAAGTGTTCTTGCAGCTATGTATCTTATAGTTAGAGACATTAACTTTCATACAACTTTCCTTACTTTTGCTTCTGCAATAGTAACATTATCACTGACTGTCACAGGGTTGTGTTTTTATGGATTTGAGGAAGAAACTACTTGGGTCTCGTATCTATGCTGGCTTCCTCTTTCAACATTCCTTTTATTCCAATGTGCATTTTGGCTAGGACTTGGATCTCAAGTTTACATACTTGCAGTGATAATTTCTCCACAAGCCTTCCGTCCCTCGATTGCAAGTGTAGGAGGAGCCATGTTTTGGTTGGGTGATATGTTCAGTTCAAGACTTGTAGTACCTATGATAAGTACACTACATCCCTTTGGAACTTTCTGGTTCTTTGCAGGGATGTCAGCTATAAGTTTAATTTTTGTACTGTGCTCTGTTTTTCCTGAAATGCACACTAAAGAGTTAATACCTGAATTACCTTCACACAAAATTTCAAATACAAAAGCCTTGATAGTTGATGAAATTAATTGTTTGTATTCTATTTCTCATAAGCCTACACCTCCAGCAAACTAATTCTTTTGTAAAATATATTTTAAAAAAAAAATAACAATTTTAATTTTTCCTTTACACTATTTATTCTATAAAATGTACAGAATTGCAGTAAAATAATATTGTGAAGAATAAATCATCCCTGAAGGTAGTTCTCACAAACTATGCTTGAGGGGTAAGTAAACCCGGAATATTTACGCGCCTCATGATTTTGTTGAAGTTTTTCTTCATCCCTTCAAGGGGCAAATGCCTCTTACCCAGCAGCGAACGCCGGTTGTAAGAGAAAAGATATACAACAACTACACTTTTCCATGGCGTCCCAGTCCGGATTGGGTAAGAAGAAAATAGAAGGTAAGATCGCACGCGGTGAACGTACAGGCCATTGCACCGGCATTCGCCTGGAAGTGATCACGGAAACCGTAGATCACATCAGTTGGCCTGCGAAAACGGTAGCCGTTAAAACCTTGTTGATGTTCAAGATATCAAGCAAATTTCAGGCACTTGGCTGGAATCGAACCCGCAACTGCTCAGTCATCAGCGTGTTACATCGAAACCTGGAGCTCACCTCTATCTAGTTCTAAACCACATGATTACATTGTCCTAAACGTAACAATCAAAGCTAACTGTCCCTTTGTGTTGTATTTGACAGGGAGCAGATAGCCACAAGGAATTATACGCTGAAATTAGTTATTTGTTCTTCCAAATCTGTTTACCTTCCATCGTCGCGATTTTGATTTTACTTTCGACCAGTAAAAGAATATAATGTGTTGTCTGCGAACATCCAATTTCACGACAGTAGGTATTGGTGTTAGAGCTGTGGGGCAATGTAGTGGCATCGCAATTAGAGAATGGTAAACAATGAAAGAAAACAGAAATAAAAATACTTCCAAAAATTCTATTTTAATATGATTCCCAATTGACTTGTGTATAAAAGAAACAATTTTATGAGTTCGCGCTACCTAGCTCACGACTACCAAATACTGAAATGCCACTCGAATTCTTATTCTATAAGCTCAGTGGTCTTCCGAAATATTCAATTTCAAGGGAAAGGCAATGCCTTCTCATGCCCTCACACCTTACTTGCAAGGTCACCGTTCGAAACTCATCTTGTTTACATTCCCTCCATGAATTTCGTGTACTGTATAATAATAATAATAATAATAATAATAATAATAATAATAATAATAATAATAATAATAATAATAATAATAATATTTTTTCATTTAACAAAATCTAAGATGCCCCTTCCCCAAACGAACGGCTGGATCTGCCCCTGTCGCCTGAAAATAACTGGCGATCCAACATCTAAATGATGAAGGTCAAAACTTTCTACTGATTAGGCGACATAGATAATACAAAAGAGGGACATGTTCAATTTATACTGTCTATAACTATTAGCAAAGGCTTGAAATATTTAACATCCTTCAGGGGAAGAAATGGAGCCAACTGCATTGATAGTAAGAATACAAGTAGTAGTTAAGTTGTAATCGTGAATACTATTTACGTAGTTTCATTTTCTATATTGTAACTGTCGATTAATTAGTATGTAGTAAAGAATAATTTGAACGTGACAAGTAATTGTGACATCATTACACTCTATTTGTACCAATTTAAATCACTATCCTTCTTGTACTCAATTCAAAAGAATGAATGTTCCACCGGTCGGGGAGTGCTATTGGCTGGAAGTAATCGATCTGCTACTATGGAAACAAAAGCGCGTCGATCAAACGAAGGGAGTGCAAGTGCACAAACACTATTCGGGAAGATTGTGTTAATACGTTTCCGGCGTTGTCTGCAGAATATATTTGTATTCAGGTAAATATTATTGCGTATTCATTGAACTTTTTACTTTGTAATGTTCTAATACAAGTATCATGTACATATTAAAGATCATAAACAAGTTTAACTTTGACTTCTTTCATACTCTTATGAGTCACTGTGAACTCTTATCTTATCACACTTTTCGTTGAAAATTGTTAACTTTACTTCAGCTATATTTCTACAAATATTTAAGAAAAATATTAGAGGAGGCTATGAGTAATTTTTAACAAGCAAAGGGAATTCTAAAAAAAAACATTCATTAAGCTAAATAATGCTTTTTTTCTCCTTTCTAAAGTTCTCTTATTAATTTAACTTTCTTTTAACAATATATGTTTCACAACATTACATGATTGAAGAATATCGACAAGAGGAGCATGGGAATTTTAAAAGGAGAAACAGGGTCAAAATGAGGAAACAGGGTCAGAAACAAGGTCAAATGAGATAGATATTTAGAAATAGAGAAGTTCCCATTTGCTATGAAATAAATTTTGCCAAATTTTATTTTATTATTTTAATGAGAAAATTTAATTATAAATTAAATGTAATAAGCAATATATGTTATGATGATTTGCATTTAGAGAGATAAATTTAATTATAATTATGTGCATTGACAATTATAATCTACTTCATGAGGGTAAAATTATTTTAATATTTGGTTACAATTTTGTTATTAGAATATTTGTAATTTTAAAAAACATAATAGGATTTAATTCTCAATATGTCTACAAAAAATATATAATATTTACAAAAACTAGGGTTCTGTTATAAACATTAATCTTGTATTAGTATATATCTCTTACCTATGCAAAATGGGGCATCTGCCAACGGTTCTAATGAAGTGACCCAACAGGGTCTTCTACTGATGATTTGCTTTTAACTTTCTTCCCTTACCTCATAGAAAGAGAAAGTATTGTAATCATGCACAGGAAAATAGTGATTTGTCGACAGAAAAAGGCTCTTTGCAAGGCTTTGGTTACAAAAAAGTGGATAAATCTTGTTCGTAAACGTAGGTGATTAATTATTAGTAAATTAATTTACATTAATTAGTATTAATTAATAATAAGTAAATTAATAAGTAGTAATTTTGTGACAAATATATGCTATTTTTAAACAATTATTTTTTCAAAAACGGTTCTAATTTTTTTCTTTAAATTTTCTCCTTGTATATATCAAAGAAAAAATGCGGCGTTAAACCCATTTCTGGCGAACAGTGTATTTTTAAAAATTGCAAAAAATACCTACAAATGTAAAAATAGATATTTTTGTCTGAAATAAATTTTCTAAAAATTCAGATATTTGAATCTTAATTTTTTAAAAAGATATTTGTCTAAAATTGAAAAATTATTTTTGTTGAACTTTCTGAATTTTCGAAAATTGGAAAAGTTACAAATGCGAGAAAGTATGTGCTGTAGAGCACTACTGATTAACATTTGATTTTCTATAGTCTTTGTAGAGTATTTTTTTTAAATTTATTTATTTATTTTTATTTATTTTACGTCAAAAAAACAGTTAAAAACTGCATATGACGTGCTATGGGGAAAAGTGAATTGTGTGCACATTTTCAAAATTCTGTGATCCCTACACTAAGTCATACACGACTTAAATTTTGAATTTTTAATTTTTTGAAAGGGAGAAAAAAAACAAAAACTCCCATGTAATAGAATCTAACCCTAACAAATGGGCCACGGGCCGCTCGCGGTATTTCCTTCCCCTTCCTTATCCTATTCATTACATACAAACACTTACACTTGCGTGCACTACACTACCACACATGCCGGGAGAACAGTTGGGAGCGTAGAGCTTGTCCCGGTTGGGTGGTGCCCCGTAGGTGGGAGATCCCTACTTAGAGAATATCATCGCAAGCCGGCGGGTAGATCGGAGCAGGATCTCGGAACCAAGATCACCGCCCCCTCCTGCGATAAAAACTTGCACTACACGTACGAGACTAATAACCTCAGCAGTTGATGCGCACGGAATCACTAAGCAATCAATCAGTTATCATTGACATTTTTAATATTCTTTTTATCTTAATTGATCATCTTATTCATATAGATATTTAAATTATATAATAAGTAATTAAATCATCACAAGGATTTATGAAATATATTAAATAGAATAATAAATATACATACTAGAACCATGCAAGTCATTAATATTCAGGATGATCGATAAAAACACAACTGTTGTTAACAAAATTAAGAAACATTGTATCAGTAATATAATTAAAAATCATTACTAATTGTTAAATATTATCATTCAAAGTAAATAATTGGGTTCAAATATTAATTTGAATTTTAACATACAAAAAATTTAACTTAATTATTAACAATTGATTAATATAATATAGATGACTGTGGGAGCGACTACTCTGCTTTAGGGTAGTGAATTTATTTATAGCTTGTGTAACGTATGCATGGTTTCACGAAGTGATAGTGGAGTGAAAGATAAAGCAAATCACCCAGTAAAAATTGCCTTCTAAAAGTCATGTGTTAGTTCTTTGGTTGAGTAATTTCACAAATGTGAAATAGTATTTAGGATATTAATTTATTTTTTATTCTCTTCAACATGTTATGTGAAACTTTTATTTAGTATTGTCTTTTTATAAAATTATGCTTAATAGTTATAAATAACATATCTTTTAAAATTCAGAGGAAAATGCTGTTTTTTGTCTAAAATATTTGTGTATGTGTATTTTTTAGACCCTGTAAAACTCCATTGAATGACTAGAATATTGCACTTCACTAATCGACTCAGAATATTTTGTGTGAAATTGAATTTCAGTCACACAGTCAACAAACTGCATCAACATGGGGGAGCTTCCACAGTGCACAGCAGTGTGTCCAAGTTACATGCTGAAACTGAAGCGTGAAGACAAGCCTCTGATAGCAAAAATTCGTAGAACTGGTCATTTGAAAGGAAAAGCAGTTGTCAGGCTAGTCAATCATGATATGATTAGAGATTTATTGATTCCTTCTGGAAGGCCTAATAGATATCCAGCTGTTTTTCCGAGGAGTCAGTTTGAAGAAATCAAAATGAAAGCAAAGGTTGTATATTACTTTAGTGACTAATTTTAAATGCTATGCTTTGAGACAAAAATATAATGTATATGTATTAATTGGAATTTTCAATTACAAATCCATCAGATTTGCTTTAAATATGCTTCACTCTTGTTAATCCACCCATCCTCTCAAATGTGTCAAAATGAGAAACATTGCTTTATTAAAAAAAAATTACTTTTCACCAAGAAACCAATGACAACAAATTGAGTTATTACAAAATTTAGCAGCTCAAAACACTTTTAACATGCTGATAATATTCTGAACGCAAAGAAAAAATAGGTGTTGGATTGTCATGGCTAGCTACTGAGGGTTGGATTAGTGAAAGTCTTGTGTAGTGAATATCACATATGATTATTTTTATTGTTTTGTAATAAATTTTAATATTTTAATAATATTTAATTCTATGCTCTTTAAAAAAGCACTTAAGTATACCAGAAAAAATTGCATTATTGAATGAAGAAGAGGCGAAAAGAAAGGAAGAGGAAAAGGAATGTATGAGGCGCCGAGTAGCATTGCAAGATTTTGACATTGGGAGAATTGCGACAGGACCTGATGTAAGTATTGTTGTTCTCCCTTTTTATTAGTTTGAAATACTATCAGCAAGTAATTCAAACTAATAAAAAATGGAGATGTATAAATTATATGTATATCTTTGAAGTCTTTTCAAATATTTTATCCTATTCTTAATTGAGTTTAATAATAATAATAATAATAATAATAATAATAATAATAATAATAATAATTTATTACTGTAAATGAGGGTATGCTCAGTGCCAGGTAATAAAAAACTTCAAAAATAAGAATTATAAGAAGCATACAAATATTATTTTAAATAATACAAAGATAAATAAAGAAGCAAAAATAAAATAAAAACACAAATAGACAAGATGATGAAAAAATAGATAAAATGACCCAGTCTACTTGTACCCATCTCTTCACTTCACTTGATTTGACATTGCACTTCACTTGACATTGCACCTCCCTCCTTTCGGTATCAGTAATTGTGACTGGGAGCGATGGCACAGTGCATCAACTGATGTCACTATAGCGCCTCTGACCGGGAAGTCCTAGATTCGAGTCCTGACGGCGGCAGGATTTTCGACACTAGCTTTTCAGCTAGGTCAAATACCGACGCTGTCTGGAGGAGAATTCTAGCGGCCGGCTGCTCTGATCGGTAGTTTTCCGTGGTTTCTCCGATCAACATCAGGCGAATGCCAGAGCAGTATCTTACCAAACGGGCCACGGACCGCACGGCGATCTTTCCTTCCTCTTCCTTGTCCTATCCTCTCCCCTTACACACGCACTTACACCAACATGCACTACACTACCACATCTTCCGGGAGACCGGTCGAGGACTTAGAATTTGTCCGGGCTGGGGCGGTGCCCCGCTGGTGGGAGAAACCTGGTTGTTGAAAACCCCGCCAGTCGACGGTAGGTCGGCGCCGGATCTCACCATCCAGTGGGGGAAGATCACCGCCACCTCCCGATGAAAAACATGTACCACACTTACAGGACTAATGACCTCAGTAGTTGACGCGCCCGGAATCAGTAATAAATCAATCAATTGAAAAAAGCAGGCAGTCGTGTTGCCTTTCTACGTGAAACTAATGATTCCCAGTTGACATTTTTCCGTTTGTTTCTGCTCGCGAATTTAGCCTCTTTTTTTTCTACGATCGGTTTAATACTTTAATCTGACCTTTCCTATGAGGATCCCAGCAAACTACTCTGTATTCTATTATGGGACGAACCAGAAATATGTAAGCCTGCATTTTCGTGTTACAGTTAGCTTTCTGTGATATATTTCCAAAAAATAACATATTTAGAACTTGGAGGGTCGAGCAGGGCGAATGAGGTGGAAAGGGAGCAAGAAGAAGGCGAAAGGAATGAGAGGGAAAGAAGAAGAGAAAGGAGCTGTGGGAACTAAAGGAGCGAGAGGGAGCGAAAAAGTGAACCGAGCAAAAGTAATAGGCGTAGCGGAAAGAGCTCTTCCGCTACACATTCTTCACATGCATCCTTAACTTTTCCTTCCCCTATGTCTCATTTTTTTGTCACTCCCCCTCCTCCCATCCTCCCTGCCCTTGCCATAGAGTAAAGCCTCTTTAGTCTATGACCTTGCCTTCCTCCTCCTCCTCCTCCTCCTCCTCCTCCTCCTTCTCATCCTCTTCTTCTTCATCTTCTCCTCTTCCTCGCATCTCCCTTCTCCACCACTACCATAGAGTAAAGATGTATACCACTCTAGTCTATGGCACTACCCATCGCTCTTATCCTCTCTTTACTCTCCAAGAGGCATACGAGTTGGGGCTGACTGCATAGAGGAGAAATTGTGTATCTTCTACGCTGACAGTCATGAGTAAGAATTGGCCCAATCGGAAAGGATTGCATTGATACACAACGCACCTAGCACAGACTGAATCTTACTCAAGAATATAAACAATACAATTGGTACTGCAAACCCACTGAGTCAGAAATTTATCGAGAAAAGCGATCAAAAGTAAGGAGGATGCAACGATGTAAGGATGAAATGTACCTTATTTCAATACACAAGAAATGACAAAAATTTAGGAGCAATATAATTAATGAGGCATGATCATGGGTCATCAACTTCAATTTTCTTGTTCGTATTTTCGTTGTTTAGCCTGTTGTTTAATACTGCAACATCTGTGGTTTCTAATTCGTTTCTTTACTATCAAGCACTATTTCTTCCACTCCACAAAATAATCTCATTTTATTATTTTAAAATGAATGTACAATATATGTTTAATATATTACACAGATTGTGGGTAGAGAATGTGACAAAACTGCCCAACAAGCAAACTATGCCCTCGCCAGAGCTTATGAACTCAGGCAAGAGCAAGATGATGATGTCAAGAAATTCAATTCAGTTATTTTGCAAACTAAATGTCACGCCATAAGGGAGGCCCAAGTTGCAGAAAAGAAGCTCATAGAGTAAGTGTAAATAGTCCTGGGTGATTTAAACATTAATAGAAATTTTAATATGAAGACTATAATTGCTTTTTTAACCATACTTATTATTTTTTTTTTTTTTTTTTTTTTTTAAAAAAAAAGGGGAAGGAAGGTTAATTTAACTTTAAACTTTTTTAATAAAAGATTGGATGACATGATGGAACAACAACGACGGAAGGCCATACATAAAGCAGACGAAGAACGACAACGTGAAACTGAGAAAAAGCAAGAATATGTCAAACGCTTAATAAATCAAATTAAAGACAAAGAAATTTCAAAACTTCTTGAAGCAGAAAACGTAGAATGTGTAAGATATTTCGTCATTAATAATGTCGGGTATACCAATAAAATATAATAGTACACGTTAGTCTTCTTTACTGAATTATCATTTCCTTCTGAGTAGGAAAGTCGTAAGATGCAAGAATCAAATATACAAATGCAACTTGAAGAATTGGAAAAACGTAAAAAACAGATTGCACTTCAAGAAAAAGTAAGAAAGGATTTAGAAGAAGTTAATAATCAGTTGAAACGCTTCCGGGAAATGGAAAAAGAAGATGAAAAGGCTTATGAGATCAAGGTACTCTCTCGTCATTGATATGTAATATTAATGACATATTTAACAATCATATATTAATAACAGTAGGTTTCACTGTTTCTCAACAATCCTCAGGTATATTAGCTGAGATGGTCATGTGTTTGCTTCTGATCGGTAATTACAGCTTAACTCTTTAAAAAAATCCATGTACAGTTTGTATTGAATGATAATGCAATGCATTGTTGTTATTAATATTCATACATTAAGATTACGAATATTTTTAAAGTGATCCGTTTCATTGAGCATCGAACTTAATTTTTAATGAGCTGCAATTTTTAATGACATGCAAAACACACGTTTCGCTTTCATATTCTGGTGAAACTCACTCCACCGCAAACTGCTGCCGTCGCAGTTCTTACCACCAACAGACAAATTATATTTACTGTTTCTTTGATCTCGACATTATTCTCTCATGTGAATGTGTATCTTGTAGATGAAGGAATTGCAGAAGATGAAAGCTGAGCAAGAGGAATGTAGAGAACTTCGACTAAAAGCCCAAGCTTTGTCTTACAATCAAGCGTTCGCAAAATGTTGGTGCACGCAAAAGAAAGAGCACGATATGCGAGACAAGCTCAATGATTTACACGAGCAACGCATTCAAGATGAGGTGAGTAATTGATTAAAATTGCAGAGATATTTTAAGCACAAAAATGGTATTAACAAAAATTTAGCTTTTTTCGGAAAACAAAAAAGGTGCTTTTAAAAATTGTTTGAAATATTATTACGTTTTTATCTATAATCCCAAACTCTATAAATTTTGAAGAAAACAGGTGTCTTTCACTAGGTCGTCTACACAAACACTTCTTACCATCTACTTTATTGTTCAATATAAAAGTTTCTGTACAAACGTATTATTAACAGAAATAATAATGAAAATCCTCTCTTTTTTGGCCTTAGTTAGCCAGTAAATGAAATTGGGCAACAAATTTTAACTTTTTTCTACTACAGAACGGAAAATTACTGATGTTTTAGTGTAAACTTAAAAATAACCACAAAATGATCAGATATGGTCTAATTTCTTGTAATTTTAAGCCATAAAAATTTTATAAATTCTGCTTTGTCTTATACTATATAGCATTATTTAGAACTTACATCCATTCAAGATGAATTCTCTTATCTTTTTCTGTAATGGATCTTTGTTCATCCCCAAGTACTGTATAACAATAGTAATCTAGCATGGATGAATTTCAGATTCCCTAGTATCGTTATTAAAACTGAAATAATTAGATTAAAGCACTCACCAAGTTCATTAGAAACTGCGCCAGAATTTTCAAAAGAAATTCCATCAGAAGAGCAAAATGGAAGTGAAGAAAATGATATTTTTGAGATTATGCTTGAAGAAAAGCCATTAACATCATCTACTTTCTCGCATGCTACTTACACAGGGCAGAGAAAGTTATGTAACTCTGCGGCAATAAGGGCGATTCTTCGGCAGAAAAAAAAGGCTCCTGATACTAAAAAAGTGGATAATTCTTGTTCCTATACGTAGTAAATTACCATATCTAAGATTGTGTAATCAGAATTCACGTTGTGTGAGTCCTTAAAAAATTGGTTAACGACAAGAATTCTGGCCGGTCGGTCATACGTTTGTGAACGAGTTGTAGCGGGCAAGCCGTGGGCAGAATTATCACCAAAATTGATATTCTCGACAGATGTGGTAGGTGTCACGGTCCCTTGAATTTGAAACAGATATATTAATATCTGGTGATACTTTACTTCAAGTTTCAACGACTTTTTCAATTTTTTTTTTCAAAACAGACTCAAAGGGTATATCCGAACAAGGCGGTGAAAAGTGTCCCCAAACCAAATCGATAATCGCGATGCTCATATGAAAGAGAATACAAAGTGATGTAGGTTCACAAAAAATCATCCTCTTGGGGCAATCTGTCGTAGAGATACAACGAGAAGCGTGTTTTGCATGTTTTATTTTTTCACAGCATCTAATGCGTGTGTTAGGCTGAAAAAAATTGCAGAGACGGAGAAACATCGTTCAATATGGTGATATTTTTGTCAACGAATTTTGACACCAAATTCAAGTAGAAAAAAAATTGAAATTCGTTTTCAACGTAATAAAGTTGGAGTATTGTCTCAAAATTTTCCCCTAAAATGGTTCATATAACATTCCATAACATTTTTTTCAGAATTGTTATAGAATATTATAAGATCCATTTTTGGGGGATGGGGGAATTGAGACAGTACTTCGTTATCACGTCGAAAATGAATTTCAAAAATTAATTAATTTTTCCTGAATAAATTTGGCGTCAAAATTCGTTGACAAAAATACCATCAAATTAAACTATGTTTCCCCGTTTCTGCATTTTTTTCATCCTGATACTCGCAATAATTGTTGAGAAAAAAATAACATATGCAAAACACGTTTCTCGTTGTATCTCTGCAACAGATTGCCCTAGGATGCTGAGTTTTTGTGAATCTACGTCACTTTGTATTCTCTTTCATATGAGCATCGCGATTATTGATTTGGTTTGGGGGCACTTTTCACCGCCTTATTCGGCTATACCTTTTTTTTTACTTTTTCGTATACGTACGTATATACAGAGTAATATACGTACTACAGAGGAATTTATGTAATGCTGTGCGATAAAACGGCGGGTTTTCGGCAGAAAAAAATTTATTGCCGGGTCTTGATTTCGAAAAACTGGATACATCCAGTTGTTAAATGAAGGGGGGAAATCCTCTAACACGTGGGGTACTTTCATTGGAAAAATTTGAAGAAAAAATTTGGAGCCATTTTTTAGAAAATGGCGTTTGAGCGTTTCTGAAAATGCGAGATTTTGAGCTCATTTTCACACAAAACTGTTGTGCTCTTGAGAAACTTTATTTGACATTATTTAAAGCACGTGTACTCAAAAATATAATACTGTGAAGAAATCGACTCTAAAGTGTGTATTACCGACGTGAGTGACAAGTCAAAATAATTACATTTTTGTAATTTTTAATAAACAAAAGAATAGAGCAATATGGCGTTTATGTCATCGTATAGGGTTCGTTTAGCACTAACCGTACCAAAAATTTAAAAAAAACTTCAGAGCCGTTTTCGAGAAAATCTTGTTTTGGTAATTTTTTAAAATTGCAAATATTGCACGTACTATTGCGCGAAAACTACTCAGTTTTTCAAAAAATGTACGTGACCTTTATGAAAGTACTATTTATGGACAACAAATTTCATTTGAAAGAAAAATTTGTCTTCAATTTTGTAGTTTTAGGAAATCGCCGAAAAAAAATTTAAACTTTTGCAATTTTCGAAAATTTAGTGTTAACCGTAAAAATTGAATATATGCCACCTTTAGAAGAGTATTATACTCTAATCTTACAAGAAATTTAAAGAAAAAATTTGAAGCCGTTTTTGAGAAAATTTGGAAACGTCCGGGGGGCTTCATGTAAAGTACCTCTAAATTTTAAAGAATGTTTTTAAAAATCTCAAAGCTTCAACTAGAGCTAGATCGTGAAGGGATTTTTCAATTTGGAAAAGATCGTATAAATGGTTAAGGCGCTAGCAGTGTGCACAGGCGGACGGACGGTCAGACGGACGTTTTGCTTTCAATTGGTTTTTCGGTGTCAAGGACCCACAAAACTGGGATTCTGGCTACATCAAGTGTTAGAGGATTTTTTTCTCTTAATTTATCAACAGAATTTATCCACTTTCTTGTTTTCAGGGGCTGGCAAAAATTTCTTTATGTCGAAAATTCGCCGTTTTTTCGCGCAGCATTACATAACTTTCTCTATACTACGTATATACGCACGTATACGAGAAAGTAAAAATTGAAGTTAGATATTTTTCCTTGAAGTGAAGTTTGTTCTCCATAATTACTTATTTCATTAAGTTCATGTACATTTCTTGAAAATTTTAGTATTTTTTCTCGCAATATGGCGTGCAGTATACTCAATTTTAAAATAATATAAGAACACGATTTTCTTCAGAACGGTTCCATATTTTTTTAAAATTTTTGATAGGAATAGTGCTAAGTTCGCTCTATAAGACGACATAAACGTTATATTGTTCTATTCTTTTGATGTTTTTGTTCAATATTTACATTGTAATTTTTTGTCTTGTCTCTCACGTCGCTCATATATCTATTACCGGCTTTTTGTTCACATTATTGTATTTATGTGTATATGTGCTTTTAATAACGTACTATAAAATTTCTCGAAATCTCCATAGTTTTTTTTTTTTTTTTTTTTTTGTGGAAATGAGCTCAATATTCCACGTTTTTATAAACACTCAAATGTCATTTTTACTCAAAAATGGCTGCAAATTTGTTCCTCAAACTTTTCCTAAGGGACGTGCTAATTGCACTGTTTAATATGACGTTAAGTTCATTTTGGTATATTCTTTTGTTGTTTTTTTTCAAAAATTATACAAATGTAATATTTTTGAATTCTCTTACGTCGTTGATATACTATCTCCAGCGATTTGTTTACATTATTTCATTTGTGAGAGGATTCAAATGATTTCAAATTAAGTTTTTCGACCATTCAATACGTTCCTGTGAAAAGAGTTTCAAATTCCGTATTTACAGTAACGCTTAAACGCCATTTTCTTAAAAACGGCTTTAAGTTTTCCTTGTTTTCTTTAGCTTATAGAAAATGGCCAAGCAATCCCGTTGGGAAGTATAACAACTTAGCGGTTCAGAACCTAAAACCACTTCCATCCTTCGGTAGAATAACGTATATTTACGGATTCCATTAGTCCTTTCACGATTTTTTAGAATAAAATATCATCCTTTGCCTCAAAACATTGTTCAGTAGGGTTTGGACGATCTGTGCACGGAGATCCTTTACATTTTCGGAGAGGTATTCCCTGCGAAGAAGTTGGGAAATTGATTTAATCTTCGTTGGAAAGTTCTGATTTAATATTCGAAAATTCTAAATCACTTACAAGATGATTGAGTTACCTTGTGCGGATGATTGAGGAATGCCTAAAAATATCCTTCAAATGTAACCTTAAGGGAAATTTCCCGTTTGAGGAGATGAAATGAAGGAGGCATTTAGAAAAGATTTCTGAAGCAATTTTTAATGCAATATTCGTAATTAGGAACACTAAAAAACATATTTTTTCAAGCTAGAAACAAGTTGGCCAGTGTTATTGAAACCATTTTTTCAAATGCTTGATGTTACCAGTTCTGAATTTAAATAAATGTTCATGATTTTGGTTCAGATCGAAAGAAGCTGGCGCATGAAGGAACAAATGGCAGCACGTAAGAGATTCGAACTCAATGAAAAGTTAAAGATGGGCCGAGAGGCTCAAATCGAAGACACAAGACGTATGAGGGCATTAGAAATGGCAAGAGAAAAACAAGAGTACGAAAATGTTCTCAGGGCTCAACAAGAATCTGCACTTAAGGAAGATGAGAAAGAGAAGAAAAGACAAAAGGTAAGTGAAATGGGGCTGTAATGCCAGCAAAAAATTACTTTACAAGTCAAAACATTCATTAACAATTTACGTATGTTTTGCACCCTCAAATAAATATTTAAATAAATTATTTTGGCAAAATAATAGCAAGTAAATATTCTTATACCATATCTAATAAAATCTTACAACCCACTAAAACAAACACTGGACAATCCGTTGGATATTATAGCTCAGAAAACGTCTTTGTGGTATAATATTACTGCACATTATTTTGCAAACAATTTATTACATTGAAATTTTCAAGAGAAAATAACGATTAGATTGGATATAAAGTAAATTCAAATACGTTTCGAAAGATCTGTTCAAACATTCATTAGTGCACTACATAAATAGCAATAATAACAAATAAATTACAAATGTTGCACTGTACCCAAGGTCAAACATGCATATCTCGATATTTTTGGGGTATAATTATCAACTTCGTGCGCCAATTATCTTGTGTTTGTGAGAATGACTTCATCAGTCGCATGCAAAACGGAATTTTAAAAAAATTTGTGAGAATGATTTCAACAATCGCACACAATTGATCATTACTTACGGAATTCAAAAAATTATGTATATTACAGTCATTTTATAAAACAATCTGTTTTGCTCAGTGCGAAGAAAAATGCTGCCGTGAAAACTTACAACCTGAGTTTTTCGATGCAAACATTAAACGTTTCAGTGAGTTACAGAATATGTACGGATAAGATAATGTAAATTGGCGAATTTAACTTTACTGCCGTTTATAAAGGGCACCTTTTCTAAAAGTTGATAGTATTTGTCGATGCAAATCAACCCACTACGGCAATTTTTCGCTCAAAAACATAAAAAGGGAATATAATATATTATGCAATTTTAAAACTATTGTCAAATTCATTTTAAACTCAGACATTTAATTTTACATACAAAAAGATGTTGATATAAACAAAAAATAGTCTTAATTGTTTTCTCGATGGATGTATTTCAACATTGAAATGAATTTTTATTTTAGGAGAGTGAAATATATCTGAAAGCTCTGCTGAGTCAAATTCGCGAAAAAGAACAAACAAAAATACGAGAGAGACAGCAAGTACAGGAAGAAGGCATATTAATGCGACTTGAAGCTAACTGCCACGACCGCCAAATAAAAACAATAGTGCAAAAGAAATTGAATCAGTTAAGGTAAATTGAAACATCGTTTTATCAAACTATTGTAATGCAAACGTGTTGGCTAAAACTGAAATACATGTATTTTTTTATAGAACTCAAGTTCCCGAAGTATACGTGAAACAAGTTGAACGACAGTTGGAAAAACCGAACCTGTAACGATAAAAACTACACAATCAAATATCTTCACCGGAAAATAGGAGCGGCTGCAATAAATCATCACAAAATAATTGAAAAAATTTTCTTTATCAATGTATTTATTGTTCAGAGATGTTGGGATGAGATCTAAAAGAAAAAATCCGTTTCGTTCGTTAATTCCTTTTTCGAAAGATATTCTATAAACTGACAGCTTAGAATACGTTTTTAAGTCATTCCTGTCTTGCAGAATAACTCAAAGCATGTTCACAAACTGTTTCACATAATGATTTTAACTTACAATCTTGTACATTTGCGAGTTAACTCCTGGGCTGGGAATTATTTAACTAGAACATGAATGATATACCTATATATTTTAATACGTACCTATTTTTTAAATAAAATAAAAAATATTAAAGGCAGTATACATATATTTCAATATCTACTTAGTACATTAAGCACAGTTAGGGTTACTGTTCATGGAAGAATAGCAAATCAGGTACATTCACGGTTTGCTTTTCGCTGTCACTTCTTGTCACAATGTTTTTACTAAACTACATCTGCAGTAATTTTAATTTTAATGTACCGATAATACATTAAATGTTGGCAGATAACGGTTTGAAATTACTTCGGATATATATTTTTTGTTCTTAGTAGGACACAATGTTTTACTGTCCTATACATTATGTTTTTGCTCCACACTGCCAATTTTTCAGCTACTGTATATTTCGAGGAGAAATGTTAATTCAATTTGTAAATTGTAGTAATTTGAAATGTATTGTTACGTAGGAATTAATTTACTCTCACTCCCTCTCTACCTCTCCTCTCTCTCTCCTCTCTTTCTCTCTCACTCTCCCTCTCTCTTCAAAAGAATTTACTTTTTTCTTTTACTTTCCAGTTATATATTATTTTGGAAGTAAATCCATGAAAACTACTATTAAATTGTCCATAAATGTATATTTACGAATCTTTATGTGGTTGCACCCAGAAGTAAAATTTTTTCGATATAATAACTTGAAATATATTTGTATTATATATATCTTATATTGTGTGAAAATATTGTACTTTTCTGTTCAAATTTGTGATCCTCATTTAGTAAATATAGTATTTTTCCTTTACGCTCAGTATGTTGAAATCTGTAATTATGAGATAAGTTGGGACAATAGGATTCTTTGGACAACCATCAACAATAACAACAGACCCGTCATGACGAGGATATTTACGCGTGAATTTATTTCCTTAGATTTCGAGCTTCTGGTCGTTTCTTGTCACTCGTACATGCTAAAGAATGGGGGTACTCAAACGAGACAAATCTCCAAAAATGTAACAGAAGATTCATTTTCTAGTATACTGATAATGAAATTAAGTCGGCTTTCTCCACCTATTTCCATGCATGTTCTCTAACCTGTTTCCCACATGTTAATCTAGAAAATTTTAATTTAAGTGTGTTTTATTACAAAATAATTGTATAAATGTTACTGTGGCGGATAAACGTTACAGTGGCTCTCTGTTGCAAGAAACATACATTTTTGAATAGCTAAAGAACTCAGAAGATTAGAAACTTCAAAAAATGTAATAGAAGGGTCCAAAAAATTTATCGCAAAAAGTTATATTCTAAACAAATATTTTAAAAAATTAAATCAATGTTGAAAAAGTGAAAATAGCTTCAGACCGGAACAGTACTTCCAGCGTCCAGCGTCAACCTCTCATAAATGTAATAGAACGTTCAAAAGGTCACATTTTTGTAGAATAAGGCTATGGGAACATAAACCGTGTCTCCGCAGGGGCATAGAAACCTAATTTGAAGATTTCTGAAAGCATCTATTCCGAGTTATGGTCGATGATAAAATGTGTTGTGTTGTTGCGAGTTGCTTGTGCGCCTGACTTCACAATCCTCTATAAATAATACGCTAAGGTTAGATGACGGTTTTTGACAATTTATAAGAAACAGTCGGGTCAATATCTTGTGTTCTATTGCTGAATTGGAATAACTCCTCAGCATCTAAGATAATAAAAAGGAACAAAATTTAAAGAACAAATTTGAGCGTTTTTTAAAATGCAGAATGTTGAGCTTATTATAATGAATATTGAGTCATCTGTTGGCGCCTTCCGGAACTATATGGTAACCGAGCTATGCGCGAATTGCGACATCTGCCATTTTCCCCCAAACTAGATGGTCCCGGAGTGTTTGCGATGTTTATCGCAAGTTCCAGAAAATTCTAGACGGGCGCCAGCCGAGTATAAATAAGCCGCAACCGGTGGCCGTGGGTCATTTTGAAGTGGAAGCTGAGCTGTGAGGTGTGTGCATCGCGGTGAAGAGCAGTGCCGTGGATTGTGCTCAGTGACGTGAACTGTGTCCAGCCATGTGAACTGTGGTCAGTGCAGTGGACTGAGATCAGTGTGTCGGACAGTGGTCAGTGCATCGGAAAGTAGTCAGTGCGTCGAACGGTGGTCAGTGCAGTGGACTGTGATCAGTGCACCGTACATTCGTCGTTCAGCAGCGGTGGTGAGCGGACGTGCCCAGCTCCGCTGTGCTTACCTTGCTAGCGCTCAGTCCCGGCTTGTTCGTCTACCAGGGAACATAGTCCCGAGTGATTGTGCTTCCGCAGTGCGTAGCAACGAAGACTGGTGCTCGTAGTGACCAGTCTGTCATGCGACACAAACTCATCAACAGGGTATGTTATTAGTCAAGCCCTGCTAACGCTTCACAATAGTGACATCAACAATTTCATCAACGGTGAGGAAAATCCGTCGCCGCAAGTTCCGCCATCAGAGGAAGCCATGGACGTGGTACCCGGCATGGCCCCTGACCAACACTCAAGGAAACGCGGAGGTTACTCAGTCAACAGGAGCTACAAGCAGCACGGAGCATCAACCTTCAACATCAGGTGCAGTGAGAAAAAGGTCAGTCTGTGAACTTGATGATTTTCATAATAAAAAAAGAAGTGCGGAATCCAGCAATTACAGTGATCCATCTGCTGATTATAGTGACCTTCAATATAACGTGCCAGTGAATAACAGATTTCATCTACTTGCTTGTAAAGACTCCATGCCCGAGGACACAAGGTTCGAGTATCTAAAAAATCAACAAGATCAAATTAGTGTATCAAATAGAATCCCACCAATATTTGTAGCCCGCATCGAACAAATTAATAACTTTATCAAGGAATTAAAAATTAATGTTACCCACAATTCCGTAGCAGACATAAAAAACAACAAGGTTAAAATCAGTGCCAACACATCTACAGACTTTCGTAGCATAATCAAATATTGAATACAAACTCAGAGAAATTTTCACTCGTTTAAAGACCCATCTAACAAAAAGTATTCAATTGTATTTAAAAACATACATAAGCAATTACGGAACCCGAAATCTTCTCAGATTTAAAACAACGCTACCCATCAATCACCAAAGTTACAAGACTACTAAAAGACAATAATCCATTTCCTGTTGTGGCCGCCGAGTTTAACGGAGAGTTTAACCGTTGAGGCCGCCGAGTTTAACCAATAGAAACAATCTTAGCAATAACACAAGTATGCAACCATCGTGTGAAAACAGAAAGACGTCGAAAACCTCAAGGCCCCTTGCAGTGTCAGAGATCTTTAGATTACGGTCACACGAAGAATAATTGCAATCATGTTATCAATTGTGCTTTTTCTGCCGGAAATCATTATTCTGTGACGTGCCCCAACAAAACTAAAACCCCTCTCTGTGCGAACTGCAACGAAAATCATCGACCGGACATACGTAATCCAAATTGCTCTTATTTTAAAGAAATCCTTGAAAGAAAAAACAACGATCGCAACAAAACTAATAGAAATGAAAACCCTCAAAACTCTCAATCCCCTCCCCCACCCCTCCTCCAAATAAATCTAGAGAAAATTTCCCAAAATTACCCCAACCAGT
Organism: Teleogryllus oceanicus; assembly: GCA_964035755.1. Classification (NCBI taxonomy): domain Eukaryota; kingdom Metazoa; phylum Arthropoda; class Insecta; order Orthoptera; family Gryllidae; genus Teleogryllus; species Teleogryllus oceanicus. Next base: position 112,842,755 of record CAXIVR010000003.1, on the reverse strand, counting down.
ACTCTCCAAAACTTCACCCACATCTCAAACTCCAAAAATCGAACCCAATTCAACTCACAAAATTCTCACACCCACTCCCAGTAAATTCTCTAACAACCAATTCAGCACAATAATCAACTCAACACCTCATGCATCATTAATTTCATAAATTTTTAATCCCTACCAAAACCTTATAAAAGTCAACTCAACCCACTAATAATATATCCATCTTGAATTGGAATTCCAATAGCATCAATAATAAAAAAAACAGAACTAATTCATTGTCTGCATCATAAAATTGATGTAGCATGCATAACTGAAACACACCTCAATAAAAAAAATAAACTATTTATTCCAGGTTACAGCACTTATAGAACAGATCGAACGGAAAATAGGGGAGGAGGGGTACTAATCGCGTCAAAAATTATCTTTATCACCACCAAATTAATCTACCCGACACACCAGGAATCGAAACTGTTGCTATCCAAATATTTATAAATAGCGAACCATGGAAAATTATAACAGCTTATAAGCCCCCCCAGCCAAAATTATAAATGCAAACTTTCCTAATTTATTTCAACCTACCGAGAAAACTTTGCTATTGGGTGATCTTAATTCAAAACACGTAAGCTGGGGGTGTCAAAATAATAATTACAACGGGAAAGTCCTAGCTCAACTAATAAACATTTCAAACCTAAGAATACTCACCCCCTCGGAGCCAACCTACCACCCTCAAGATCGTACTCGTAATTCGGACATCCTTGACATAGGCATCACAAATACTAATATCAAATTCTACTCTACACCTACTTTCGAACTTGGCTCTGATCATATCCCTGTAATTATTACTACACACCAACTTATACCGCAACACGCACCCGCCCCTTAAACCAAACTCAATAAAAATTAATTGGCACAAATTTCAAAAAACAGTAATTAATTCCTTACCCAAAATAAAAACATTAAATACCCCGTTGGAAATAGACCAATCCATCTCTCATTTCAACGAAATAATACACTCTACTCTAAAATGTACACAATTAACTACTCCACCCGGCTCAAATACATTCCGACATAAAATAGTACCCAAAGAAATATTGAAAGCAATTTCAATAAAAAACAAAACTAGAAGACTTTGGTTCCGATTAAGAACACCTGAACTTAAGAGGGAACTAAACCTATTAACAAATATCGTTAAGAGACTTATAACTAACTTCAAAATCCAAAACTATCATAACTTAATCCAGTCGCTCAGCGTCAGTAACAACACTCTGTGGCAATTCACACGAAAAATACTTAAGAAGAAAAACACGATACCTCCTATAAACTCAAAAACAGATAAAGCGTACACATCCTACCAAAAGTCAGAAAAATTAGCAAGCTATTTTGCTTCAACTTTCACTGTCAACAACACTAATTTCCATTCTGGACACATCACTATAACCAAATCAGCATCAGAACAAGAATATGGACCTCACCAAAAAATACATACATTTCACCCTCTGAAATTAAAAAAATTATTAATAAACTGCCTCTAAAAAATCACCCGGACACGACAATATAAATAATATCGTATTAAAACATTTACCTGCATCAGCAATAGCTACCCTCACAACATCTACAATTCGTGTCTCGGAACAAATTACTTCCCGCATACCTGGAAACATGCTATCATTATTCCCATTTGTAAACCGAATAAAAATCCTGCAAACGTTGACAGTTATCGTCCGATCAGTCTATTACCATCCTTATCCAAGATATTCGAGAAAATTATACTTAAAAGATTAAAAAATTACCTGCACATAACGAAAATAATTCCTAAAGAACAATTTGGATTTATGGAAAAAGTGTCTACTCAACACCAGTTACTAAGAATATCCGAACACATATACACAACATTCCAGAAAAAACATCACACAATAGGCGAATTCATAGATATCACTCAGGCGTTTGATCGGACATGGCACCAAGCCTTAATGTACAAGATCAAACAAATTGGCACCCCATACTACATAAAATCAATTATCAATAGCTTTCTCAACAATAGAACTTCTTTTTCAGTGAACGTAAATAATCATCACTCCAACCCTAGACTAATTAACGCAGGACTCCCCCAAGGCTCACCACTTTCACCCACACTATTCAACTTATACGTCGCGGATCTTCCTAAATTAACGAATATTCACATAGCCCAATTTGCGGACGATACAGCAATATTTTCTTCTGGCAACTCTATCATTGACATCAGAAATAGAACACAACTATACCTCAACTTACTCGATAGCTGGGCATCCAAACTTAAAATACAACTAAATTCATCCAAAACCGCAGCAAAAATATTCACACTAAGACCCTATACCTTCCCCACCCCCTAACAATAAACAACAATAAACTAAACTGATACCCCCTAACAAACCTATTAAATACCTTGGATTAAACTTAGATACTAAACTGAATTGGAAACAGCACATAGACGAAAAAATAAAACAGGCTAAAATAAAACTACTGCAATTAAAACCTTTAATCTATAGAAACGGTCTATTACCATATCATTCCTCAATTGCAATATACAAAGTCATTCTAAGACCGCTACTACTGTATGCTTGTCCCATCTGGATAAATTCCGCAAAAACCAATCTAAAGGAATTACAGATCATTCAGAACCAATTCTAGAACCATTACCAATGCACCGTGGTTTGTCACGAATCATCAGCTTCACAAAGAACTCAACTTAGAACTCATTGAACATCATATCACATACTTAGCCACCAACTTTTATTATTATTTACCTCAAATCTCTTCCCTTGCAACCTTTAGACTCGCTAAAAACCCAAACCATATCAGAATAAAAAACAGATACTCCTACAATATATTCCTCAAAACCTTCTCCGAATTTGAACCAGAATGAGGACCCAACAGGGCATCCTCAACCTTATGTTAGATTTAAGTCTTAGAAATAAGGTTTAAATATAAGTTAGTAAGTAAGCCTATCAAACATATGTAAAGTTTATACTAAAACTGACCTATGTACATCCAACAAAAGCAATAAAGAAATAAAAAAAAAGTGCACCGTACAGTGTTCAGTGCTTAGGACTGTGCGACAGTGCAAAAGAAGTGAGCAGTGAAAACAAATAAAGAGAAAGTGTGCCGTACAAAAAATTATCAAGTAAAGACTATCTGTACATAAATCAAGTATTTTTAGCTTGCCTTTAAGAAACGAATAAATGTTTTTAATCAAATAATATCTGTTTTAATTCATCTTATAGAATCGTACCATTACTTTCAGAGAAACCTTTTGCGTCTTAGAGAAACTTTGTAAGAGATCACTAGAAGCGTATTTACTCAAAAATACAATAATGTAAACAAATCGCCGGTAATGTGTTAATGACATGAGAGAGATATAAAAGATTTCTTTAAAAAACAACCAAAAAACACGAAAGAATACAGCAAAATGGTATTTATGAGTATTTAGGGAGATACGAGAAAATATCTTTTAATTTTTTCACATTGCTCAAACACAAATAATCTTTAATATTTTTTCACATTGCTCATAATTTTTTAAAATTTCCATTAACTCAAGCAGAAATCACGTGAAAATTACTAGTTTTCAAAAATTGTACATGACGTATTTTAAAGTTCTTGCACAGCAGAAACAAAGCAAAAATTACGCACTACATAGCCTTTTTTAAAGACAAGATTCCTTAGAACATATTTAGTTGTTGACAAAACTTTGTATCAATTTGAAATTTTGCCGAATATCTTTTTGCAATTATCAAAAATACAGAGGGTTCGCCGAAAATGGGACTAGTGCCACCTTTTACTTTCCCGTATACGTACGTATATTCAGTGAAATATACGGAGTTCAGAGTAAATACGAAAGGGTACGGAAAATAGATTTAGAGACTTAAACGGAAATCTTGTTTTGGGGCCCTTTAATAACAAAAACTTTTTTTGTTACAAAACGAGCGTTTATCCGCCTGTCTGTCCCTCTTTCTTTCGTCAGTGAAACCTGAACGATGCGTAAAATTTTCTCCAAACTGAATACTCTCCTGTCGATCTGGCCTCACTCGAAGTTCTGTGATATTGAAAAACATTAGTTAATTTGTGGGGGTACTTTACATAAAGCTCCTCTGACATTTTCAAAATTTTCTCAAAATTGAGTCCAATTTTTTTCATTAAATTTCTTCTACGGATAAAATGAAATACATTTCTAAAGTTCGCCATATCTGATTTTCATTGTTAAGTCTGAATTTTTGAAAATTGCAAAAGTTAAGAATTTTTCAGTGTCTTTCTACAATTATAAAATTGAGGATATCGATTTTTCCTTCACATAAAATTTGTTTTCCTTAGTTATTTCTTAAGGTCATGCGCATTTTTTGAAAATTAAGTTTTTTGCGCAATATTGAAGAAATTTAAAAAAAGAACAAAAAACTTCAAACTTTTGGTGCGGATTCGTGCGGTTCACAAATGGCAATGTTTAAGATGCCCCAAAATTAATTTTGCTGTATTCTTTTGTTTTTTAAAAAATACACAGATGTAATTGTTTGAAATATCTCTCACGCCGTTAATATGCACATTTCCAGCGATTTCTATATATTATTGCATTTTTGAGTGAAAATGCTTCAAATGACTTCAAATGATGTTTTTCGAAAACACAAAAAATTCCTGAGAAAAAGTTTCAAATTTTGCTTTTACACTAGACCATAAACGATATTTTCTTAAAAACACTCCAAATTTTTCAACAAATATTCCATGTAGCAAGGTTTAACTAGTCTTTAATATTTTAAAAGAAATATTTCAAATCTACCAATAATAAACCGAAAAATTGAGATAACTTCAAAAAATGTATTTTTGGAGGTGATAGATGGCAGCTGGCCAAAGGACGGGGCAAGGCCGTATCCCAAGGCCCACACCAAGGAAAGAAGAAAACTTTAGTACCAGTCTGTGCCATTTTGTAACATCACTAGTTTACTTTCTCACTACCGCTTGCGCAGGCAGTAGAGAGAATGTTATGTAATGCATATTGTGAGTTACGATTGTGATGTAAATTTCTGTCTTTAATATTTTAGTTGTAGGAAGACACTAAAAAATTTTTAATTATTGCAATTTTCGAAAAATCAGGGTTTTCAACGAAAATGAGACCTGCGCCACAGTCTTATTCGTCCTTTACGCTATCCAACAATACAGTTTAATAAAAAACGATGATTTTTTTAATCTTGCAGCGAAGCGCAGTAAATTCGGAACGAGCGAGTTCCTTTGTTGTCCAGTTACTCAAAAAAACTCATTTTCAAAAAATTCACCATGACATTTGAAGATCATTTTTTACTTTGTCGCCCTTAAGAAGGAACTTCTTAAGAAGAGAAAGTGATGTAATGCTGCGGGAAAAGCGGCGATTTTCGGCAGAAAAACTTTTTACTGGGCCCTGGCAACGAAAAAGTGGATAAATCCATTTGTTAAATTTAGAAAAACTTTTCTAACACGTGGTGTATCAAGAACTCGTGTTTTGTGGGTCCTTGATACCGTAAAATTGATTGACGGCAAAACGTGTATCCGTCCGTCAAACAACACTAGCGGCTAAACCGTTTAGCCAATTTTCCCCTATCAATCTGCCTGATGTTGCGAATTTGAAACCGATATTTTAATTTTGGTTGGTACTTTATTTGAAGCCCCTGGGATATACTAAAAATTTTCAAAAAAATTACCAATATTTTGATTAAATATTATTATTGGATAATGTGAAGTACGTTTAAGAGAATGGTGTAGGTCGTTTAAGAGAATGTTCGTTAAAAACCCTGTTTTTCGAAAATTTAAAAAATTTAAAAAATTTCGGCGTCTTCCTATATTTACAATATGAAGATAATTTTTTCTTAATGAAATGTGTTCATCAAAACAGATGCAAATGATCAATTTTCCAAAACATGAGTATTTTTGGCGAAATTTTGCGTCCAATATAGGCATTTTTGTCTTAAACCATTGTTTCTCAAAGGCGGCACACAATTTCTTTTATCAAATTCGGATCTTGGATAGCCTAAAGGACGCTTAAGAGGATGGTGTAGGTCTCATGTTCGTTAAAATGCCTGATTTTACGAACATTTTAAAAAATTAAAAGTTTTCCGTCCCCTTCCTACAACTACAATTGTGGAGATGCAATTTTTACTTTCTCGTATACGTAAGTATATGCGGAGTAATATAAGTAGTTTAGAGAAAGTTATGAAATGCTGCGGAAATTCGATTTCGAGATTTCAACGAAAATACTCGTTTTGGGGTCCCCTGAAAAGTGTTTTGTTTTTTCAAAACGTCCGTCCGTCCGTTCGTCCGTCCGTACATGAGACCTGCACCATTCTCTTAAACGTCCTTTAAGTTATCCAAGGACTTAAGTTTAAAAAAAAAGTTTGTGACCTTTGTAAGAAAAAATGGTTTCAAGAAAATAAAAATTGCCTATGTTTGACACAAAAATTCGCAAAAAATACTCGTTTTGAAAAATTGAACACGACATTAATTTTAGATCTGTTTTTCATGAACACATTTCATTAAGAAAAAAAAGTTTGTTTATCTTCATAACTGTAGTTGTAGGAAGACACCGAAAAGTGAAGTTTTTCAATTTCCGAAAAATCAAGATTTTCAACGTTCAAGAGACCTGCGCCTTTCTCTTAAACATCCTTTGCCCTATATAATAATCAAAGTTTAATCAAAATTGTTGGAGCCATTTTTTTTAATTAAAATGTCTCAGGGGCGTCATACAAAGTACCCCCAAAATTCAAATATCGGTTTCAAATTGAAGAGACCGCGATATCTGCAAGATCGTTTGTGGAATATCAATTTGGGAGAAAATCGTCAGGACGGTTTAGTTGCTAGCGTTTTTTACAGACGGGCGGACAGACATTTTGTCGTCAATCGATTTAATGAGTTTTTCTACCGAAAATTCGCCGTTTTTTCGCGCAGCATTACATAGATTTCTCTCTACCGCGGTGGCCAAGGCTAACTTTTCGGTTTCGCCCTATCTCATTTCCAGCGGCTTTTTATTGTCACCTTAAGAACATTTTTTTCACAATACCTCAATTTTTCGCTCCAAGGGTAGAACTGAATTACGATTTATTATAGACGAGGCAAACTTTCCACTCATGCAAATTTTCTTTGAAAAAGTTGGAGCCGTTGTAATGCAATAATGTAAAAAATACGCCCGTAATATAAATATTAACGAAGTGACATGTATTTAAAACAGTGGTGCTACAACAGCACGTACTTTTTCGCTATATTGTTAATGGCTATGTAATATTATGAGAATTTTTATCACTTCAACTGCTATTTGAAAAACTGCACTTACACTTCAACTGCGATTTGAAAAATTCTTAAACAAACGAAGCATGAAAAATACATTTTTTAAATTCAAATGTTTGAACGAAAACAGCTTTCTGCCATTGAATTCAGTGCATTCGCCTTCTACATAAACGTACCAACGATGCATTTTGCGTTTTTTAGCTGTAAATAAAATTGTTAGATAATAAAAACGTGAACGAATTCATTATCGCCTTCTGCTATCAGTGCAGCGTTACAACAATGGATTGCAACAAGCAACAATGACCGTTAATTCGTATGGGATACACATTTGCCAATTAGAGTTGTTGATACCGCTAGCAAGAATATGAAGTGGATAGAAAAATACGAATAATGATTGATTGATTGTTGATTGTTAATGATTCCGGCGCGTCAACTACTGAGGTCATTAGTCCCGTAAGTGTTGTGCTTGTTTTCATCGGGATGTGGCGGTAATCTTCCCCTACTGGATGGCGAGATCCGGCGCCGTCCTACCGTCGACTACCGGGGTTTTCCTCAACCAGATATCTCCTACCAGCGGGGCACCGCCCGTTCCGGGACTAGTTTTAAGTCCACGACCGGTCTCCCGGTATGTATGGTAGTGTAGTGCATGCTAGTGTATGTGTGTGTGTATTAGGGGTGAGTATAGAACAAGGAAGAGGAAGGAAAGATCGCGCGCGGTCCATGGCCCATTTGTTAGGGTACTGCTCCGACATTCGCCTGGTGTTGATCGACGAAACCACGGAAAACTACCGATCAGAACAGCCGGTCGCTAGAATTCTCCTCCAGACAATGATTAAATATAATATTTTTATATTAAGGAAAATTGCTCGGCTTTTACATGCATTACTCTTTATTCTCATATCTTTCTGAGCAAAGCGAAATCATCTATTCGTTTTCACATTTAACTCAATTAAAGGATAAAGGTTACCACATAAGCGGTATCGAGAAAGTGAAAACTACTTTGACTTAAGTTTTAAAAATCCAAAAGAATAAATTAGAATGATGTTAATGTCATATTTAATGCAGTGGGCATTATTCGTACAAAAAATTAAAGAAAAAATTGGTGGTTTTTGAGATTTTTGATATTGTCCATATTTCACAAAAAATGCGCGAAAACTGTACATTGAAATAATGAACATGACATTAATTAAATAAGAAATTGGGGAGAACAAATTTACTTCGAAGAAGAAATTGCTATCTTCACTATTATCGCTGTACGATGACGCCAACAATTTTCAACCTTTTGCAATTTTCGAAAATTCGAAGTTAACAATGAAAATAGGACCTACACCAGAATTACATCTGTATTACACTATAATCTTAAAAGAAAATTTCAAACAATTGAAACCATTTTGAGAAAGTTTTGAAAATATTCCGGAGACTCCATGTCCAGTACCTCCAAATTTTAAGAATATTTTTCAACGTCCCAAGATTTCGAGACGCGATAGTATGACCCGGGAATTTTGGATAAAATAAAAATATCTGTTTGAAACTCCGAGGACCTCGAGTTCTATTAAATCGAATATTGGGAATATCTGTTTTGGGAAAAATCGGTTGAACGGTTTATTTATTTATTTATTTTACGTCAAAAAACAGTTAAAACTGCGTATGACGTGCTATGGGGAAAAGTGAATTTTGTACACATTTTCAAAATTCTGTGATTCCTACACTAAGTCATATACTACTTAAATTTTGAATGAAAAAAAGAACGATCCCATGTAATAAAATCTATTTTCAAGGATTAATAAGCAATACATTTTGGGCTCTTATCCATGATGTCCTTCGTCAAGGAATAATACTTCCTGCCGCGGCAACATGGAAACCATAATTTGAATAACTGCATTTCCCACTGAATTCTAGAAGACGTGTACAGAGAATGTTTAGGCGCTAGCGTTGAGCGCAGACACGTTTTGCCGACAATCGATATATCGGTATCAAAAACCCCACATAATATGGATTCTGACTACACGTTACAGGAAGTACTTTACCACACACGCGCACACAAAAAAGATCTATACATTTTTTCGTTACCAGGACCCGATAATAAAGGCTCCCATAGACTGGCGCCGAACATCCGCTGCTTACGCGGAATGTTCGCTGCGGTAATTTCGCGTCACATGTTGGCTTATGAGCCCGTTCAGACCTGCGCGGCAGATGAGTGGCGCGGCAGCGGATTGGCGGCGTTTAATCCGGAGCGGATCTTGTTTCGCGGTCGGACGCCGTTTTTCCTCTGCCGCTCTAATTTCGCTGTGGAAACCAAGACAAAGACTCGTAGATCTTGAATACTTTCATCTCGCCCGTGAATATGACACGACAGAACGGTAAGAAAAAAATACTTAAAATATACTAATCGTGTTCAGTAATTTAATTAATTTTAAATTCCATTAAACTTTGATTTTTTAATTTCTTGTTCTTAAAATATTGTAAATTTTACTAATGAAAAGTTTCAATGAATTAATGCAATAACAAGTTGTTCATGAGGTAATATAGCTTCATGATTGTTAAGTGTCAGATTCTCTTGTCTTCTGCGATGTGATTCAAAATTTCATCAAAACAGACTGATCGTGCTAGTAAATTAAACGAATTTCTCGGTGCGGCATCAAGATGTGAAATTCTCCATACTTTTTCCTTTCTATGTCAAAAAATTGACCTTTTTCTATGTTTTCAAAAGAGATATTAACAATTTGAGGGACAATCGTAAATAAAAAAAAGGAAAAAGTACCATAACACATGTGCTCAGAAAACGTACTACGAGTAACTCGGAATTTCTATCCCCTGTATGAATAGAAGTATGCGCCTCTTCTTTATCGGCTGAAAACTGTCACCAAACGCTGACCAGAGAAACTGGACGAAAAACCTGATCGAGATGGGGGGCATTGACCCGAGGATGGCCTTTGGATTAAAGAACAGTGGCGCGGCTGTAATCAGTTATTTGGACGATGTAATACCGGATGAGCTAAAGGAAACTACTCTCATGTACGTCGACGATATTGTGTTATTCTCTACCAATATGTTTGAACATTTAAAGAAGTTGAAAAAACTATTCGAAATCTTTCGGAAGTATAATTTAAAATTAAATATTGGAAAATGCCAATTCGGGAGGAGGAATATAAAATTTATGGGGCACGTCATATCGGATCAAGGGATGTCGATGCAAGATAAAAAGAAAGAATTGATTAAGAATTTTCCACGACCTCGGAATGTAAGAGAAGTTAGAAGATTGATTGGGGTGTGCAATTATTATTCCCGGTTTTGCGAAGGTTATTCAGAAATTATACACCCAATAATAGAATTGCTAAAGAAGGGGAGGAAATGGGCGTGGGATGCAAAATGTCAAGAGGCGTTTAAAAAATTAAAAGAACTATTTGAGAAAACATTTTTGATCAGTTATCCAGATTTCGACAAAAGAATGTATCTACAAGTAGATAGTAGTGGATTTGCCATGGGAGCTGTGCTGTTGCAATTCGACGAAAAGAATAAGCAAAGAATAATTATTCCCGGTTTTGCTAATCGCCCTAGAAAGTCGTGTGTTGACTCTTAGCGAACGACGTTTTACTACCAGTGAACGGGAAACATTAGGAATCGTGTGGGCTACGCAGAAATTACGGGCTATATTAATTGGACGACCATTTACCGTCATTACGGACCACAAGGCCCTAATTTTCTTAATGAGAAGTCATTTGAATAACGATAGATTGAGATGGTCACTATGGCTTCAACAATTTGATTTTAACATCCAATATTGTGAAGGCCGTGATAACGTTTTGCCCGATTATTTATCGAGAATCAGGATAAAGGAAAAGGAAGGTAGTGTGGAACCCGGTATTAATGCTATCCAGTTAATGGAAATACGACCGAAATGGACGAAGGAGGAATTAGCGAAAATTCAAAGAGGATCCTGTGGGAAGGCAAATAATTTAGCATTTTTCGGCGGAGGATAACGACCGACGGCAGGATGATCCGAAATTTTCAATATGGAAGATGTACGAGGGAGTATTATTACATCGGATTAGGAAACGAGGGACGCAGTATCAAATTTGGATACCAGAAGCGCGTAGGCGAGAACTGATTCTATCTACGCACCAACATTTCGGCCACATTTCGGCCACACCAACAAAATCGAAGTAATACTTAGATCAAAATGCTATTGGAAGGGCATGGGGCGACAAATCCGTAAGCAAATCAATAAGTGTGACGTCTGTAGAAAACCAAACAGCCCAATAAAAGGTATGAGGCGAGCAGCGAAGCGATAATACCTACGTCAACTAGGGAAATATACGCTGTGGATCTTTATGGATCAATGCCGAAATCCAAATTTGGGAATCAATATTTGTTAGTAATAATGGATGTTTTTTCTAAAATCACAAAAGTATACCCCATTAGAAAGGCGAATGCACAGAGTTGCATTACGCAATGCCACAAATTTTTTGAAGAATTCGGTATACCTAAAAAATTATTAGTGATCTGGGGACGCAATTTACTAGTGGAAAATGGGAACAAGACATGGGAAGAATTGGTATCCAAATATGTTACACGACGGTACGGAATCCTCAAGCTAACACCAGCGAAAGAATTATGAAGGAGATTTCGCGCTTATTTAGAGTCTACATTTCGGAAAGCCATAACCGATGGATGGAGGCCGTTCCAGTATTGAACTACGTTTTGAATAATGTTCCGCATGGGAGCACGCGAAGCACGCCTATAGAAGTCCACATGGGTAGGAAAGGAAAAAGGATCCGTTTCGAAGGATTAGGATACCTCCAGAAATAAGTGGGATCCCAGATGATGTGAGAGATACGCGAATAATTTATGACAATTTGAGGGAGGCAGCAGCCAAAAGAAAGCTAAAACAGAAGCAATGCTTTCGAGGCGAGTATAAGGAGGGTGATGAAGTGTTAATTAGAGTACCTCAAGTGTCGTCAGGGATAAGAAGCTATTTTATAAATTTTTCCCGTTGTATAAAGGACCGTACCGAATTTGTAAAGTATTAAGCAAGAATGCCGCGATTTTGAATGATGAAAATGGACGACAAATGGGAACATATAACTACAGGAACATGAAGCCGTATATGAGGGACGACACGCATGATTAAATATTCTGGTCATGACAGAGATTTGTAAATGGTTGTAAATATTAGGTGTAATAGTTTTTCTTTTGTTATTGTTTTGTTATTATGTGTATTTTGTCAGTTTGTGTAGGGAGTTTAATTTAATCTGTATGTGTATTCAATGAAGTTAATGGGGAGCAAATATTAGGCAGATACGGTTACTAGAATACCTGATGAAATAGTTATTGTTGGCACATTCCGAAAGGAAAATGTAAATAGTTTTAAGGCAGCAAAAAACAAGACCTAGTGCAGTGCAAAGTGTAAAGTGTTAATGTCGTTTAGTGTGAAGAAGCAAGAAGAAAGTGTTCAATTTTAGTCTTGTCATTTAGTTAGGTTGTAGCAAACCAAATGACGCTTGGAGAGGGGAAGCTGTGACATACCGATATGTCACATGAAAATAAACTAACATTTATTTGTAGACTATATGGTGGAACATGCATTACGAAATATCACGAGAGCTAGGGCTTAGCAACGACCGTGAATAAACAATGTAGTTTTGGTTTTTGTAAATGCATTAAGAGGTGTCTGGATGCCGAAAGTAGAAAATTTGGGATTGGGCGAAGAAGTTTAGACGATCGAAAGGTCAGCTACACCAAAATATAACGAACGTATGGATTGGCTGGGTGAGAGAAGGACGGTCAAATGTTATGAAAAAGAGGAAGGTAGTTTAATACGAAGTCTTCGAGGGTGAATCATGCAGGGAGATTTCATTCTGACCGGCATCGCGTTTCTGAACTGATCGTAGGTTCGTGAGAGGGAACGATTATAATACAGATAGTCAGAATCGGGTTATCAGATCGTGAAATTTTAAGAACAGTAAATGATATTGCATGTGGAAGTAATATTAATGCATAGATTGGGACTTTGTCGGGAGTGGTAATCGAGTAATACATTTCGGGACTATGTCATAGGACGTAATCGGAACTGATAATTTTGATAGTTTTTTTGATAGAAGAGGATTTCTTGGGACTTTGGACTACGGCAAGCTCGCAAGATATTTCGACTTAGAAGTCTACGAGGGACATCAACGAGGGACATTAATATCGTTAGTATCCTACGAGGGACATTAATATCGTTAAATCATTTCTGAATGAATAGTATTTTATTATTAGTATTGTTACTATTATAATTGATATTACTGTTATTATTACTATTATAATTATTACTATTACTGTTACTATTATTATTATTATTATAAGATCAATGACCAACTTGATCAGGGTTTTTTGTCCAGTTTCCCTTGATCCTTTGAGCAAATGCTGAGATGGTCCCCATTGTTTTGATTTCTGGACAGTAAATGTAACTTCACTCCGCCATATCTGACTCGTCATACACGATTGAAATTGTATTTGTGACTCAATAAATATTATTATTATTATTATTATTATTATTATTATTATTATTATTATTATTATTATTATCAACGAAGAATAGATAAGTTAACCGCAGTATAAAATTGTAAATTCAAAGATATCTTGATCAAAGGCATAACATAAATTCACTAAATTGTTTTGCTAAAAGGTAACAATAAACTTTGTTAAATTTTGTTCTTTAGAAAAGAAAGTGATCTTTCATTTAGTCAATCCAAACAGAAATGAACTAGGAATAGAATCATTCTATTTCAGATTCCCAGCTGCGCTGTATAGTCAGCGGATCCTATAATCCATTATAAAGGTAATAAGGATTATAATATATCGTGACCCATTGACCCAGCAAGCCGGACGCTAAGACCTTTGGCAGATATTAATGTAGAGAAAATTTTGTATATCTCACTAGTCATACGTATATTATTTATTGTGTCAGTGTTCGCATTTCTTATAATGGTAAGAATTTGTGCATCGTGGTCACTGTATCCTAAATCTTTTGTTTCAACTTCATATCGAGTAGTACTTTTGTTAATTATAATTTGATCAAATTCCTTCATCGAATTTAATGTGATCCGTGTATGTACATTAATTGTGATGTCTAAATTGAAGGAATTAATTAAATTGAGAAACATTTCTTTCTCGCAAGATTCGACCAGAAAATCAATGTTGGATTCAAAAGAGCGATTGCTGACTTTGTTAAGTGTTATCTCCAGTTTTTCTAAGAACAAAATATAATCTGCAGCTCTCTTTGATGGAGGTCTGGAGATGCAAAGTAATATCACTTTTAGGAAGTAAGATCTACAAGAGAAATTTCGAAAACCTTTTTAAACGCAATACACATTTAATTCCTCCAAGGAGATAGAATGAATATTATTTCTAACGTAAATACAAGAACCCCCATATGTAGGACCTTTGTGCGATTCTCTCTCTCTCTCTCTCTCTCTCTCTCTCTCTCTCTTGCAATAAAAGCCTGCGAGGTAAAAGTTTGGAATTTGAAAAATATAAAGTTCATTAGGAGACAACCAATGTTCTGTAAAGCAAAGAACATTCATTTGATTTAAATCGCTTTGTAAAGCTGCCTCGATAAACTCAGTTTTATTTGAAAGGGATTGAACATTATGGTGCAGAGTATTTATCTTTTGCAAGTACCTACACGAATGTTTTTCTGCTGCATCTGACTGTAGTTGCTATATATTTACTCCATTTTTACCTCGAGTGCGTGGTCGAAGATTGTAGAGTGTCCCGGCAGTGACAGGTTGTGAGGAAAATGGGGCATCGGGTGTTGATGAATCGGTAGTGGGAATGGAAGAAACGGGAGTAGGTTCAGAGGAAGAGGCAACAGGGTTCGAAATAAGGGTGGGGGGTGGAGAACGTAAGGAAGGTGAAAGGGATGGATTTTTGGCAGGAGACTGCGTAGGACTGGAGTTGATGATGTATTGTGCAAGCTTGTTGCCGACTGCCGACCGATGTTTTCCTGCAAGGTTCATGAGAAGATCATGTCGGGTGAAGTGTTTTGCTTCAATTAATTTCAAAAAGTGTGACATTTGTTTCTCTCAGTTGCAGTTTTAAGTGTTGGTTTGCGTGCTCAATCTCGCTGCATAGTGTTGGTCTGTTGTACCAGAAGGGCAGAGTCGAGACTAAAATGTTAGTATTTTGGGCGGCACATTGTAATTTGTTTACATGTTCAGGTGTAAAGTTACCACCCAAGTTAATGTCATTCTGCCCTCCTATGATAATGACTGTGTCCTGATTTGTCAGTGTTTTCGTGTGGGTGTCCAACTCTGCAGTCACATCTGCAAACCTCCCATTAGGTTTAAAAATAGATGAGACTGAGAAGTTGGATGGTAACTTCCTACTGAGAATGGAGGAAAGATGGCGGCCATTACTGTCAGCTAAAGTTCAACGCGCTGCTGGAGAGCGAGCGTCCCTGATTGTGATATCCCCCGTTACGCATTGCAAACTTTAGTGGCACTCATGAAATTAGGGTTACTTTTGAAAAAATTAAACAATAGTTTTAAATAATTGCTTTCTTTCCCTTTCATATGAAGAGAAGAAACAAGTAATTGATAAAGGGCGATCGTGTCCTAACTTGATATTTTTTTTGAGAATTTAATTTTTAAAACGAGAACCGAAGAATGAGAAAAGCGTCGAACATGTGTTATTAAATACTTTAAAATGTATTATTCGAATCTTTGCAATAGAAAATACAACATCCTCATTTTACGACTACCTTTCCCCCATTCTTCCAATATTATAATTTAAAACAAATAAGTATTTTGTTTACAGAATTCAATTTTTCTCTAAATATGTAAGCGAAAAAAGTATTGCGGGGTATCACTTCCCTTCACTGCCAACTTCCTAGGTTTAGAGTGAGAAGATGCTACTGAAACCAATAGCGAACAATTGTTGTCCGGTGAAATGATGTATACAATCCAGTTTGGAATGAGAAGTCCATGAATGGCAGGAAATGGTCACCAAGTAGCTGAACACCAGCGGCTTGCACACTACTTTATGGATTAAGAAACTTGGGTCCATGACTTCCTAGGGTCTGCGCCAGAACCATACCATCAGCTCTTACCAACTGAAACCGAGACTCATCTGATCAAGCCACAATTTTCCCGTAGTATAAGGGTCCAATCAATATGATCAGCTCTTGAGAGGCGCTGTATTGAATTGAATTGAATTGGCCTTATTTTACGTGGCGACACTCAGGCCATAAGGCCTGCTCTTCCGTCTGACCACTTACTTGGGCGACGAAACAGGCGATTTGAATTTAGCTCAGAGGCGTCATTTAGGCTTGAGGATCTTTTACATGCAGTAAATGTACTAACATGGGACAGCCGGCTTTACTTCCCCTCCGAAGGAAGGCGCACGAAGGATTTTTTCGCACTTAAAAATCCACGGCTTCGATCTGCGTCTGCGGGTTTGAACCCGCAAACTTGGGTATAGCAGTCCGATACGCTAACCGCTACACCATCGCCGCCGTTAAAGGCGCCGCTAAACGCTGTAGACAATGTCGTGCTGATAGCAAAGGCATTAGAATAGGCCTTATGCTGCTAGAGCACATTAAAGTCAAATTTCGCCGCTCTTTCATAACGGATACGTTCGTGGTACGTCCCCAATGAATTTTTGCTATTATTTCACGCAGAGTTGCTAGTCTCTTAGCACTGAAAACTCTACTATTTGGGAAAATGGCGACCAAGCATTTCTGTAAATGCGAAATTTGAAGCTCTTTTCCAGAGGAATCTATTGAGTTTTCGAAAAACTTCATTTACAGTCATTTGAAGCACTTCTACTCACAGATGTAATAATGTATACGAATCGATGGAAATGTGCATATTAACGGCGTAGAGAAATTTAAAATAATACATTTGTGTAATTTTTGAAAAAAAAAAACAAACAAAAGAATACACCAAAAGGATTTTACATTCATATTAAACAGTGCAATTAGCACTATATTTTGAAATAGTGTGCAGAAAACTTTTGAGCCATTTTTGAGAAAACGGCGTTTGAGCGTTTCTCAAAATGCGGGACAATGCATCTCATTTTAACACAAAATGTTGAGTTTTCGAGAAACTTTATATGATATTATTTAAAGTACATGTACTCATAAATATAATAATATGAAGAAATCGCCTCACATGTACTTATTACCGACAAGTCAAAGAAATTACATTTTTGTAAATTTTGAAAAATCAAATAATAGTGCAATATGGCGTTTATGTCATCCTATAGTGTACATTTGACTCTACCCCTACCAAAAATTTAAAGAAAAAATTTGCAACCATTTTTGAGAAAATATTTTTTTCATATTGTTTAAAATTGCAAATATTGCACGCACTATTGCATGAAAACTTATAAAATTTGCAAAAATATCTACATTACATTAATCAAAGAACTATTTATGAACAACAAATTTTATGTAAAGGAAACTTTTCTATCTTCAATTGTATAGTTGTAAGAAGACGCCGAAAAAATTCAAACTTGCAATTTTCGAAAATTCAGTTTATCGTGAAAATCGAACCTATGCACCTTTCTATGTGTATTGAACTCTATTCTCACAAGAAATTTAAAGACAAAATTTGCAGCCGTTTTTGAGAAAATTTGGAAAATCTCCGGGGGGCGTCATGTAAAGTACCCCCAAATTTTAAAGAATGTTTTTCAAAATTTCAAAACTTCAACTAGAGCCAGATCGACAGCGGATTCTTCAATTTGGAAAAGTTCGTACGAACGGTTTAGGCGCTAGTATTGTTCACAGACAGACGGACGAACGTTTGAAAAAAAGAAGAAAAAAAACAGAAAAAGCACTTTTTCGATATCAGGGGACGCCAAAACGTGTATTTTCGTTGAAATCTCGAAATCGATTTCCCACAGCATTACATAACTTCCTCCATACTACGTATATTACTCCGTATATACGTACGAATACGAGAAAGTAAAAACAATTTTTACTGTATCCCCGTCTTAAAATCACATTGACTTTAAGTAACCTTTGAAAATGGCTTCAACAGTTCTGTGCATTTATTTTAGTGTTTATTATAAATTTGTAATGAAAATTGTTGCCAAAGAAATGTAACTGTTTTAATAATGCAACCGACATTAGGATTAAAACAACAGATTCGCATTTTAATAGAAGAAAAGTGTAATTATTCTAATAACATGGAATATAAAAAAATTCAGTTGAGATAACAGGTACGCTTTTCCCTGTGTACACTTGGCATCAAACAATGCATTAGTTACATTATACCGAGTGATCAGTGTAAAATGCAACCCTGCTGTTCAAGGCACTGAGAGAAAAGCGAAAGTTTTGCAACACTGCTTCTGGGAAAGCTTCTTCGACTGCATTTCAGCGACACTCCATTACCCCCCCCCTTGTTTCACTCACCCCCTTCCTGCGGTGTGGATCATACCTGCTCAAAACAAAACAGGCCGCGTCTTCATTCATAGTTTCCTTCTCTCACAGTTAACTTACGATGCACCTCAGCGTAGAGCAACGCAGTTTTGAGGTAGAGGAGTATTTCCGAACGCATTCTTTCAAAGAGTGCCAGGCAGCTATCAGAGAAAAAAATCATCTGAGCCTATTCCGAACAAGAGTACCATATTTCGGTTAGTGAAGTGCTATCTTGAGACAGGTGTGTTCGTTTGATCGGAAACGCAGTCACCGAATTACAGTGCTCACGCATCGAAAACTAGAGAAAGTTCGGGATGTTCTTTTCATTTCCCCCAAAACATCATTATGGAAACTCCAGCAGCAATATACTGTGACGTCGTGGGAATACACAATAATCACAGACACGAGCTTCAATGATAAATATGTACAGGTTTATTCACAAAATGTACAGTAAATAATTAAGTTACTCTTAGCTCTGGTAGACGTTTACTCCCCTGATCGCAGGAGCGATCCTTAAAAATGAAATGTCTGACTCGTGGCCCGCGCCACTCCTCAGCGAACCTTATGCACACAGCACGCGGCTCCGGCGACTTAGGTCACCCGTGGAAATATCCACACCGGCGTCCCAACACATGGGTTGCCGTACGAGCCCCGCTCGGCTCCGCACCGCCTTGGCGCAGTTTTGTGCGTTCGCACGAGGGTTCCACTCAGCTCGACAAACCCGCCCCGCGCTCTGCGTTCGCTCTTATATAGCTCCACCCACGTGACCTGAAAGGTCACTGTGTTTTTCACACGGCCCGCGCTAGTGCGTTGCCAGGCATTTTGGACATCCATTGCCCTGGATTCTAAGAATTTTGCACGCGGCAAAAATGCGCTGTCCCGCATTTTGGGCATCCCTTTCCTAGCTCTCAGAATTCTCCCAGTACCTCATTGTTCTCACATCCTGCCTGGCCCCTGGCGTCTAATCCATGGGCACAGCGACATTGTGAGTGGTGCGTACAATACGTTACAATACTCTTTGGTTCTTATGGAAGTCACTACACTGTGCCACTACAAAATTGAAAATGCTCGCGTTCAAACTGTGGACATCTCAGAAGCTTAAGATTCTTGATCGGGCTGCTCGCATGAATTATTGTAATTGGCTACGTCGATTCGTTAGCGAAGGTCTTGAGGCACTTGATAACGTATTTCTTTAGTGATGAGGCTTGGCTTCATCTGGATGGATATGTTAACCAGCAAAACAGTAGTCTCTGGGGGTACCGAGAGTCCATAGGAAACAGTAGACAAACCATTGCATTAAAAAAGGCTTGGAATAATAATAATAATAATAATAATAATAATAATAATAATAATAAAACATTTGTTTTGAATTCATAATTGATTAATTTTTATTTAAAACAAAAGTATAAAGCAAACATTTCTAGATCTTGTAATGAAACAAAAACAAGCAAAGTTAACTATTAGATTTACCTCAATATATTGAGATATACAAAATTTTCCTCTCTCTACATTAATATCTGCCAAAGATCTTAGCGTCCGGCTTGTTGGTCAATGGGTCACGATATATTATAATCCTTATTACCTTTATCATGAATTATAGGATCCGCCGACTATACAGCGCAGCTGGGAATCTGAAATAGAATGTTTCTATTCCTAGTTCATTACTGTTTGGATTGACTAAATGAAAGATCACTTTCTTTTCTAAAGAACAAAATTCAACAAAGTTTATTTTTGCCTTTTTAGCAAACAATTTAGAGAATTTAAGTTAGGCCTTTGATCAAGATATCTTTCAATTTACAATTTTATATCGCGGTTAACTTATCTATTCTTCGTTGATGTCCCTCGTAGACTTCTCAGTCGAAATATCTTGCGAGCTTGCCGTAGTCCAAAGTTCCAAGGAATCCTCTTCTGCCCCTATCCAAGCTGGTCTCAAACTATCAAAATGATCAGTCCCGACTACGTCCTATGACATAGTCCCGAACTCGATTACCACTCCCGACAAAGTTCCAATTTATACATCAATATTGCTTCCCACGAAAATATCTGCAATATCATTCACTGTCCTTAAATTTTCACTGATAACCCAATTCTATCTCGATTGTACTCGTTCCCTCTCACAAACCTACGATCAGTTCAGAAGCGCGATGCCGAGCAGACTGAAATCTTCCTGCATGATTCACCCCTCGAAGACTTCGTATTAAACTCCCTTCATTTTTTTCATAACATTTGACCGTCCTTCTCTCACCCAGCCAATCCATACGTTCGTTATATTTTGGTGTAGCTGACCTTTTGATCGTCTAAACTTCTTCGCCCAATCCTAAATTTTCTGATTTCGGCATCCAGAACTCTTAATGCATTTAGAAAAAACAAAAACTACATTGTTTATTCACGGTCGTTGCTAAGCTCTAGCTCTCGTGATATTTCTGTAATGCATGTTCCACCATATTGTCTACAAATAAATGTTAGTTTATTTTAATGTGACATATGGGTATGTCACAATATATTTTATGGCAAGTTTATTTCACTTTTAAACAGTATTCGAAGAAATCGTCGTTCTTGACAATTCAATTTTCTTTCGACACCAAACAAGTAGGCGCGTGCCCTCTTTGAACTCGGCGGTCACCTGTTCTCCTCAGGTGGTGTTACTGGGAGAGAGATTAAGCGTATTTCCCGACAGTTTACCACTTGAGTTTACGACTTCAAACCACTAGCCGCTATCTGACCCGCTCAAACATGGTTGCCAGTGCATTTCGCTCTGCCTGCTGTAGGTTGCGTTTTATACTGATCACCCGGTATCATACATTATAATGGAAAACATAATTGCAATATATAATGTAATATATATGTATTGCAATATATATTGCAATATATAATGTAACCGTTTTATTCAACATCGTTTGTGTAGTTTCACGTTCCCACTTTTCAAAAACTGTAGACGCGCAGTTTTTGGTCTCTAACGCACTGAATTTTCACGCTAGAGCTACCAGGGGCCCGTTTACAAGGTTACAAGTTACAAGTTACACGTTACAAGTTACTAGTACTAATAATCACAAGAACTCGTAAGTTCTGTTTCACAAAGAATTTACAGCACTTGTGGATACTAGTGAATGCCCTGTGGAATGCCCAAGTGAATTACCCACAATGCAATTCAATTTCAACTGAAATGCGCTTTTCCATGGAATTTTAAAAATGAAAAGATTACGTTGCAGAATCACAAATTAAAGCTTGAAATTAGGAAGTTGGAAGAAGAAATGGGTATTGCAACAGAATTTGGGCAAAGCCTTTTAATTTAAAAATTTAAGATAATACACAATATTTTTAATTGAAATGGTTTATTATTTCAAACAGTCTCCTCCTTGCTAGATGTGTTGCTTCTTCCTGTTCCTCCTCCTCTGGCTGCTCCTCTTCTTCCATGTCATCGCTGTCATGCTCATGAATTATCTCATCGATGTCTCTTGCAAAGTTACATAGTGCAGCACAACATTTGAATATATTTGCTGCATATACGGGGTTAACCTTCAGGTAGTTCAGACACGGAAACTTTTCTTTCAAAATTACCAAGGAGTTTTCCACCAACCTCCTTGTTTTCCTGTGAGCACGGTTAAACTGTGCAACAGCTTCTGCATTTGCACCTCGTGTTTGAGGGGGAATAAGCCATGGCTTTAACGCATAGGCTGAATCCCCCAACAGCACTGCACCGAGGAAAAGACGCCACCCCTAGTCCATCCTGCGGCACAGGCTACTGTTTCGCAGCACACGTGCATCATGTGTGCTGCCTGGCAGTTGGCAGAAACATAAAAATTGTAATTGTGGCCCACATACCACCATTGCATTTTTGAATGCGATCAACGAACTGTTCTTCATGTGTGCGAGGGGCATCAATATTTATTAGTGTCCCATCAACTACCCCACACACATGAGGCATGCCTGATATGGCATGAAAATCAATGGCCACATTGGCACAATTTGGTGGCCAGTCCACAACATTCGGGAAAACTGTTAAATTTATTCCGTCTACCACACTTTTTACAGCCCTACACACACTGGCTTTGGACACATTATGCATGTCCCCTACTGCATGGAATTGGCTTCCAGTGCAATGCAACACACAGTTTTTCTTTGGGCGACATTGCAGCACTTCTCCTCGTTTCACTTGCTAAGTTCGCTCCGATGAGGTTAAGGAGCTCCTGCATTTTCGAAGGAGACATGCGAAACCTCTCGTTGAATTCCATGAATGACGGAAAGTCATGTTCATTCTCTTCCTATATACTTCCTTGCCCAATATCGCATTTATGACGGAAATGTCTTCGTCCGTATCACTTAACATTATTACTATATATCACTAATAACACATAAAACGGCTATTTTTAATTCTAAACCTGTGAGCACACAAGTATAACAAATATCGTCACTTGTAATCGTAAATCGTCTATCTTACACGTATCTGTAGGCTTGTCACAAAACACTGCTCATTTACAATTGTATATGATTACTAGTAGGTTCTGAGAAACAGAAACACTTGTTTCTTGTAGAATTTCACTTGTGAACTACTAGGCATTCACTTGTAACTACTAGTGATAACTAATACGATTGTGAAACGCAATTGCCGCGGTTCTCACAAGTTAACAGTGAATTCACTTGTAACTTAACCTTTGTGAAACGGGCCCCAGATCACAGAAAAGTTACTCAGTCGGCGCATATTTTGAGTCTGTACGTTAAGCAGGGATGACAAATTTCTTCTTTTTTGAAGATGTTACATAAACTCGTTTTACTATATGGACAATGGCCAAAAATGTTCAGTTGCTTACTATACTTCCATATATTACAAGAAATGCTGAATAAAAAGTACATGATTTTTATCGCATCGCGGACCCACGAAACGTATCGTGAGAAGCACCTATTTTTCGGCTATTGAAATATTTAAGAACGCTAGGAAACTTGCAATGGAAATAATTTATTTAATCATAATATGGTGAGTCGAATGTTAAGACTCGCGAGTTTAGGATAAAGCTGTTAAATTTCTAATTATACAATGTTTAAAAGTAATATAATTGAAATATGTTTTATTGATACGGGATATTAATAGAAAAGCCTAACATTATCCCGTGCATTTTATGATATGGAGCAAAATTTCATCAATTTATTAATGTATCTTACTGGCTCAGTTTAATAAAATTATTGTTCGCTTAATTATTATTAAATTTCTCCTCAAAATACAGCGAAAAGTACTAGTCGCGCGACTTTTCTTGACGTCTGAGCTCCCTAGTGCTCAACACAGCACGACTCAGTACGGTCTGGTCACAACATTGGTCTCACACGGAACGGCACGGCAAGATTGTCAGGGCTGCGAAGCTCTGCTTTCGAATGAATTTAGTTCTCGCGTTTTCGCTGTTTGTGCCCTGTGATTTATTCGATTCGGATTTTGGTAATATATCTTCTCAATAGGCAATATTATCGTTATCTAATTATTTTCACTTGTGGTTGCTATTAATTGTGTTATTTGTTATATTTTATCGTCTATAATGTCCTGTTGTATTAAGAGCGAAAGAGGCGCGAATAGTATTAATAATGTTACAGAAGGTTCAGGCCAGTAAGCGATTTTAATGACAGGTTGTATGACAAATGAGCATCGCCGAGGACCGCATCGCAATGCGAAAAATATTCTTCCGCCTGTCAGCTGAGTAGCCTTAACAGCTGGCCCATTCGCTGGCCGAGTTTTGTTATAATGTAATTTGTAATGTAATTTCAGTGCATGGAGGTTAGAAACAGTTTTCACGAAAATTAATTTAATTCCGCTATCAATAATGATGAAAAATTGTTCGACTTGTGGCAGTTTGGTACTTTCGATCTTGCGTGTTCAGATTATTCAAATTAATTTATGTACTGTACAATGTTTTGCATTATGATATCAGATATTTGTAATAGCTATTTCATTCTCACATTGTTCTTATGACATGACATAGCCTGTGGCAGTTATTGATCATTAACTTATAGATATGGTTAGTTATTTGTTCAGTGATTCTTGACTGGTACAACAATGCTTAATTGTCATGTTAGTTATGTATAATTAACATGAAACTACTATTCATTTGCTGATTTCTTTTCACAATACTGGGTCCTCCTGATTATACAACTTTGGAAAATATTCACACTACATTCAAAGATTTCTGTAGGAAAAAGGGTACAAGTTAGTAAATATTCTCAGAGTACAATTTGGCAGAATTCTCAGGTAATTTAATTACAAAACGAATTTAAAAAAAAAAAATTAATTAACAAGTAATTTTGAAGTCTTGTCATTTAAAGGAAAAAAAGTAAATTGATTTTCATTATAACTTAGCAAATTTTAACCTTAGAAATGAAAATTAAAACATTTCATACCTTCAATAACTTCATTATCTATAAACAAAAGTCATTTAGAAGATGGGTATAAAGGTAACATAAAAAAGCAAACATATAAGTGAAAAATAATTCCCTTTATTTGTATTGTTATTTATTTGAAGGATACAGCATTTCCACCAAACCTATTTGAAGTTCAGTAAATTTTATCCACTTCGATAATTTAAAGTCAAATTGTACAAAATCAAAATGAGCTTCCCAAGTCCTTTTAGAACATACTAAAAATCCTAACAGTTCATGGCCTACTATTAACTATTTTGAGTGTCAGCCTACATTTGCCTGAGTGAGGAGTATTGATTTTGTGTCGATTTTGAAAAAAAATTATACATTTGAAGAGGATAAAACAATGAATGATGTTCGTATTGTAACATCTTATACGATAACACTTTATTTGTTATCAAACTAGACCTAACAGCCTAATTTGATAATTTCTAATTTTGTATTGCATTAAGATGTCTTACAACACAAGAAACTAAAATACTGCTCAAAAGATGAAACTTTTCATTAAGTCTGCATTTCTAACTCTTTTTAGGAAGATATTTTCTACTACCTGAAGTTAATATTTGATGAGACTGAAGAATGTTATTAGAATATATTTTCAGCCCATTCATTCAAAATCAACACTACTTCACATACTTTCATTCACACATCATTTTACATACCTGATTCATAGACATCAAAAATTAACTTCAAATAACTGAAAAATTTCTTCCTTTTAATAAAAAAAATTAGAATTATATAATAATTACTAAAAAGAATTTACACAGGAAGTTAACATGTGCAGACATAATGATGTGACTGGTTATATCTTCTGAGAAGTATACCTACAAAACCTACTGATAAGGAGGGCAAAATGCTATATTACTTCTGGAAGCAAGCAAGGACCATCCGGCATCTACCTTAAGCGACTCAGAAACCCAGATAAAACCTTGTCAGGATGGTGGCTTAAGGCCAAACACCACAAGACAATTAAACATGCAGTAATAATAATAATAATAATAATAATAATAATAATAATAAAAGATAAAGACTGCTGCAATGCAATATATAATATAAAATACTACTCATATTCTATAGAATAAAATTAAATTTGTTACATTGTATACAAAGAAATTCACAGTTAGGACTTTTAAACTTTTTCTCAACCCGCTGCTCTTCACCTTCATAAAACGACATTTGTTACACTACAACTCCCATCACCAACAAACCATTACAGTCCCACATGCTTTCTAACTACTTCAAGTACACTATATTTATTTTCAGAGAGAATTAAGAGTACATTCAGTTCAACTAATACATATAAACAGCTAGTCACAAGGAAAAGTAAATATAAATAAAATATTTCTAAACATGAAGTGGTACCACACACGTCTCCCAACAAAAAAAACCCACATTCGCACACACAAACATATGTTTTGAGTTTTTAGGAGTTTTTTCATTTCTAATGCAGCACATATGTTCCATTCTGAACATCATATATTTACAAAGTATTCGCTATTGGTCATTATTTGACACTATTTCAATAGTCACTATTTGAAATTCATCTGGATGTTGAAAGAGTAAGTTGTGTCCTTGTTGATGTTAAAGATCTGAAGTATAAAATTTACATACATCTTATTTCATAAACGTTTGTTGAAAATTAAATTCTGATATAAAATCTATTAAAGTTTTTACCAATATTGATGTATATAAATGACTCTGAGACACCTGTAAAGTACAAATAACAACAAAAGTAATATGAGTAAAAATATATTTCAAAAAGCCAAGATCAGCTTAAAAACAATTAAGATTCAACATTTCATCTTAAATACAATCATTTACTTGCCCATGATGGTGTAACACAGATTTGCAGCTTGCAACTCTGCACCTGAGAAGAATAAAAAAATTGTCAAATCTTTTTTCAAATCAATGAAATATACTGCATTGAAGATGTAATGATATGACTATAACTCTTAAGTAGAGACACCAGAGGGCCGAGAATGGGAACAGCGAGGAATATCATCATCAGCATCATCATCATCATCATCAGAGTCATCCTGGATATTTACAATGACAGAAATCTCTGAAGCATCGATGCTAACTTCTACTCTCCAATCTTCTTCTATAATTTTCTCTGTGTAGCACATAATTTTTCCAGCTAAAGCAGAATAAAGGAGTACTTTATATTAACAACTTCCTGCAAAAGAAAAAAATCAGGCAATATTTTGCTTTCATTTTAAGTCACTTACTTCTCCAGAAACCTGGTTTAATGCTTGCTTCCGTTTTCTTGTCACTGCTTGGTGGTCAAAAGTGGTACCACGATGTCTCTGTAGTATCTTTTGCATTGGCTTCATACCAACTCAATGGGATTGTAGTGGCATGTAATGGGGTAACCTCAGAACTTGACCAGCTTTTTCAATAATTTCATCCACAACATATCTGCACCCACATACACTGATATGATTTTTCAACTAATGACAACATTGGCAATCACATCATCATGCAAAAAATAAAACTGCCTTATTGTATGTTTAATTCAACAAAACTTATGCTTATTTCAAGAGTACCTTTTCTGAACA
This sequence comes from Teleogryllus oceanicus, assembly GCA_964035755.1. Taxonomy (NCBI): domain Eukaryota; kingdom Metazoa; phylum Arthropoda; class Insecta; order Orthoptera; family Gryllidae; genus Teleogryllus; species Teleogryllus oceanicus. The sequence goes on along the minus strand of CAXIVR010000003.1, from coordinate 112,815,140 downwards.
CTAACTTCAGAAGCTTTCAAAAGAAGACTCTTAAAAGTATGCTCAGGCATAAATGGTATATTGTGCTCACGAAGAAACTCCTGCAGTTCACTCTTCCTCCACTTGGATGATGGCTTTTCACTTTCTAGAAAATTAGAAATGACAAAGGATGTTTATTTCAATTTTATTCAAAAATTGCATTTCTTTTTATACTCTCTTTAAATAAATATAAAAGAAAGATAAATAATAGACAAATAAAAGAAATGCATCTATTGGCAATCTAGTTCTCTTATTTTTACTGATTTAACTAAAATCACTGAACACAATTTAATATAATAAATTTTGTATTTCACCTTTATTTGAAGTAAATAATTGTTGAAATAACCTCTTTTACCACTGACTAGTTGCAAAACCTGTTTCATAATCAGTTATTTTATAAAAGGATTAAATGTATTCTTTGAAAGAATAATTTTTAATTTCTAAAGAACACTTCTTGAAATGTCACTCACCAGCACAGAATGAACAGGTGCATTGTCCATTACAATAACTGATGGTTCTGGCAACGAGTAGTAATTCCTCTTTCATCCACTTTTGGAACATTTCTGCTGTCATAGTTCCACGGACTCATCTACTTCTTTTGTCTTGAGAAACAATAGTTCTGCATCCTGAATGAAACCATTTGACCTCCTGCATGTAATACTACACACCTTTTACCTTCATCTAAATTTTTGCTACAGCAGCTCTTCTTACTTTTATCTTGCCATGACGAGAGGCGTAACCTAAGGATAGATTATTAAAAGCAATTACTAAAAATGATGTAGCAAAATAAAATCATATTAAACCACTATGATGGTGCTTCAAACTGGAGACACAATATTCATGACACTCATAAGTCATTACACTCACTGAAATAACTACAATTTCACAAATCATGCATTTCATTACATGCAAATCATGCCTTCTTGATTCATTATGACTTTCTATACTATACAATAAAGATTTTCATACTTTTCAACGCTAAAAATTTCTTAGATTTTTTGCTTGCCTTTGAATAAAAACCATGTTTCATCTAAAAACACAAATTCAGAACCTTGAGCCTTCAGTTTCTATATTCCATCAAAAATCTGATCTTGCAACAACAATATCACTTCTTTCCATTAGTGACCTGCGTTGTCTGTCTTTTCCATTCAAAACCCATGGCACGAAGCAGGTAAGACAAAGTAGTTCTCCCCAGTAACCCTATATCTCTATCATGTTTGACTGCAGTCAAAATTGAGTTCAAGTAACACTTTCACCTGAGAAAATGTTGTATTTAAAAAAAACATAGGAGTTGTACATGCAAATATAAGTAAATTACTTACCATTCTCATACATTGAATAAATAATGCTACTAATTTAGCCCTGTCCAAATCATCCACTTCACATGTTTCTTCCTTCTATTCCTGGGACTTTCTTTTTGAGTCAGTGCAGTATCAGGTCTTGTTTCAAAATCATGACAGTAAATTTAACATTATCAAGACAATTTCACCTGATACTTTTATTACAATTTTACTTACTTTTGAACAATGTGAGTTTCCAAATTCAATGCATAGGCAGTCTGGTCAATAACTGAAGAAGTTTCATATTGCCTCACATCATCAGCTCTTCTACATATCTTGCAATAAAAAAGATGCTTCTTGGCGTTGATGCCGTCACTTCTCCTTCATGGTGGACTCATTGCTAAAGTTACTCATAAATTATTAATATTTCTAATAAACTACATTAAATATTATTACAAAATAAATATCTTCTATAATAAATAAAGTAATTAAAATGCAAGTAATTATAAATTAAATATATTATAAATAGCTATTATTAATGTTATTAAACTGTAAATTTAACTTATTATTAGTTTCTATTGATGTTATATCTAATAACACAGTGAATTAAATATAATATAAAAATATTATAAATACAAAATAAATAATGAAATCTCCGAAATATTTGAGGAAATCGTTCGTCTCCTCTCGTCTGTGTCAACAACTCACTAAGGTTCAGCAGGCGCAGAAGGGATCGACGGACCCCGTGGTAATGCAGGCAAAAGTACACAAAAAGGGTCATAAACAAGTGTAGATCCTTGAAACTCTGACAAAAGGCCCGCCCTGGACTCGCCAAGAAAGGAAAGTCCGTTAGCTGAACCTCTCATTTCTGCAACGATCTCTCCAAATTCAAACTGAACGCAGTTCACGTAAATTATTAACTTTTAAAATAGTTATCTTGAACCTAGTTTCAGAGTATTTCAACATCATCTTATTACTATAATACAATATTTTTCATTGAACTTTCTCCTTTGTCGGATTGACAATACATTAGGTTGTTCCACGGCTCCAAGACACGTTAGCCAACGTTCGCGAAATGAAAGCGAATCATTTCTGCATATAATAGCCGACCACGCCCCAGACGAGATCCTTGCGGTTTGGCGACAGTGGCTGTCAAAAAAACCGGTCACATGACTGAACGGTCTGTACAGTTGGCAACACCCATTGGATGTGACGTCGGGAGAAGCCTCCTCTCCCCGCACCCCGCGCTGGGAGACGTCAAGAAAAGTCGCGCGACTAGTAAATCGTTCATGGTATATATTTAAATATCCCCCTGAATCCCGCTTCTGATAGTAGTGTTGCTCTCACCCTCGGTGTGGTATATCTTACATTATGCCCTCACTATTCCTGAAAGTCACGTATTCTGGACATCTTTATGGCACGGAATAGAATATTTTTCTCACGACGCCCGCGGCATCTGGTACATCGGTACAACCACGTATATACTCCTATTTAATATATATCCCCTATTAATATACGCCCATTTAAAGACAATGACACTTTAAGACCCCGATGGTCGGAGAGGTAGCACTATCACCTAATCGAGAGCTTCGATATGTCTTTCATTTTTGGAATTGGAACTCCCGATTGGATGTCAATGTTCCCCTCTCCTTCCACCGCTGACCTTCTAGTGCCACTAGGTTAAAATCGGGATATACTTTCAAAGTACTATTACTTTGATTCAATGCAATGATTCAATGTTAAAATGGCGCTAAACATGGCTAGAGTTTGGTGTAGATGTTATAGTTATTGTTTAAAGAAAAATAACTTTCCAAACGTTGGGGTTAATTTTTTACATTTAAGCAGATCTGTAGCTGGTTTGTTGTTTCGTACCTTTAAATCATTATTTTACCTGATTATTGTTGAATTATTTCTGTATGAAATGTTTTGCAGGTTATGAGCGTGATCCGGCTCCATTATTTTTCAATCCTGATGTTCAACGTTTAATGAGAAAAATGACTAAAGTAGATATTAAGAAAGTTTTTAGAAGCAGAAAGTTGGGAGAGAAACTTGATGCACCGGAATACAAGTTTTTGACAAGTGAGGAACTGGACCAGGTATTTGATATGTAAAGAATTTATCTCCTGAACTACTAGAGTTATTTGTACATTCTGTGTCGTACATTTAATTGTAATGCTCATAATATGTTTTATTGATTGTTTGCAGTACATGAGAGAAACAGAAAAGAAAGTAGAAGAAAGACTTCAGGTACCACCAATAGTGAAGGAACGAGAAGAAATTAATGAAGTTCTCAGTGTTGACCGTGCTCTTACAGGCTATGACAATGCAAAATTTGTTTTCACAGACATTACCTTTGGTGTTCCTAACAAGGTACGCATACTCGGTAATGAAGTGTTATTTTTGTATATTTCTTATTCCAATGGTGTTTATGAGGTTGCTTTTTTTAATAGATTCCTGAATGATTTTACATTGTGAACTTTTCATGTTAGAACACTTCACAAATTTTATATACGAAATAAACTGAACTAAAACTCAGTTTCTTTTCTAGGACCGGGTTATAGTTGTGAGAGAACCTGATGGTAAAGTAAAGCATATT